>JAJHIY020001080.1:0-17500 GCA_022114975.2 Lampris megalopsis
TGTGGAGGGAAGTAGTGAGCAGCTGAACTCATCCCTCAGCCTCCGAGCCGCTGAAATGAGACAATCACAGGCTTGATGTGCTCCACCAACACCACCTGTGGAAACGCTCTAGCAGTACTGCTGCTAGTGCTAGTGCTAGTGCTAGTGCTAGTACTAGCGCTAGCACTAGTACTAGCAGTAGCACTAGCACTAGCACTAGCACTAGCACTAGCACTAGCACTAGCACACTAGCTTAGACCTCCTAAACAAGGAGTGCTGAGGGAATAAATCATTGTGTAAAGCAAATGTCTCGTCAATTCCTTTAATGCCAGGAGACATGTTGTTGCACCTGTCACCGGTCTGGGGTAAAGCGTGGAGCGGAGCCCCCCGGCCCGCCGCCTCCCGGCCCGCCACCTCCCGGAGCGACGAGCTGCATTATGAAAGGAAGCAGCCTCCTCTTAATCCAGTCCATTTAACAGATACAAGCGCCGCCGCTGACCTTGCGCTGTCATGTGGCGTGGCCACAGCGCACCTCTGCACGGCCGTGATTCATGCTGCACGTGGGGCTGCGTCTCACCCCTGTGGAAATGCCCCACTTGCCAGAGATCTGCCCCGAGAGAGGCTTTAATTTGCCATTAGCGTGGAGTGTGAAGAGCCTGTCATCTCTCCCTCTTTTTCATCTCGCTACTTTTTTAGGGGCCTTATCTCTGCGGGAATATGTACAGTTGGGTTTCCCTCCCCAGCAATGTGCCAGACCATGTATTTCCCATTACAGAGATAGCATCCAGAGGGGCTCTGCTGCCCCGTTTACCCTCCATCTCTGCAGCGATCGACAAAACAAATCAGCGCGCCACCCTTCCCTGACAGGCCGAGGCTTTAAATCGGAGCACTCAAGGAAACATCTGAAAGCACTAAAACGCAATTATCACATATGCATGGCCGGGCTGCGCTTCCCCAGGTTAGACGAGCACATCCGGAGAGAGCGAGGGCACGGCAGGGGAGTTGCTCGCCAATCCCCTTCCTCGCTTTCTGCCGTGCACGTGGTCGCTATCTGTAAAGTGGGCACGGGCGGCACACGGTAACGACTCATGTCTTACGTTTCACCGCAACACGAATACGTCACTACCTAGACCGCATCCTCATCCGGCCCCGAGCCGCCAGCCGCCGCCAGCCGCCGCCAGCTGCCACCAGCCGCCAGCCGCCACCAGCCGCCAGCCGCCACCAGCTTCCAGCCGGCCGTACAGCCACCAGCCGCCAGCCGCCACCAGCCGCCAGCCGCCACCAGCCGCCAGCCGGCCATACAGCCACCAGCCGCCAGCCGCCAGCCGCCAGCCGCCAGCCGCCGCCAGCCACCGCCAGCCACCCCCAGCCGCCAGGAGCCACCACCAGCCACCAGCCGCCAGCCGCCAGCCGCCAGCCGCCAGCCGCCAGCCGCCAGCCGCCAGCCACCAGCCACCAGGAGCCAGCCGCCAGCCGCCAGCCGCCAGGAGCCACCACCAGCCGCCAGCTGCCACCGGCCGCCAGCCGGCCGTACAGCCACCAGCTGCCAGCTGCCACCAGCCGCCAGCCGGCCGTACAGCCACCAGCCGCCAGCCGCCACCAGCCGCCAGCCGGCCGTACAGCGACCAGCCGCCAGCCGCCACCAGCCACCAGCTGGCCATACAGCCACCAGCCGCCAGCCACCAGCCGCCAGCCACCAGCCGCCAGCCGCCAGCCACCAGTCACCAGCCACCAGGAGCCAGCCACCAGCCACCATGAGCCAGCCGCCAGCCACCAGTCACCAGCCACCAGGAGCCAGCCACCAGCCACCAGGAGCCAGCCACCAGTCACCATGAGCCAGCCGTCAGCCACCAGCCGCCAGCCGCCAGGAGCCAGCCACCAGCCACCAGGAGCCAGCCACCAGTCACCAGCCACCAGGAGCCAGCCACCAGCCACCAGGAGCCAGCCACCAGCCACCATGAGCCAGCCGTCAGCCACCAGCCACCAGCCGCCAGCCGCCAGGAGCCAGCCACCAGCCACCAGGAGCCAGCCACCAGCCACCATGAGCCAGCCACCAGCCACCAGCCACCAGCCGCCAGCCACCAGCCGCCAGCCGCCAGCTGCCAGCCACCAGCCGCCACCAGCCACCGCCAGCTGCCATGAGCCAGCTGCCGCCAGCCGCTAGCTGCCAGCCGCCAGCCGCCAGCCGCCAGGAGCCACCAGGAGCCGCCGCCAGCCGGCCGCACAGCCACAGCCTCAGTGTGCAGTTGTGAAGTTTCCTGCTACAGGACCCCCCCCCAAGTTATCTGAATGAACATACTTCTGATGTACCCCACTTCCTGTTCTGTTGCCCCACCCTTCTCAGAACTTACAGACGAGTGCCGTCGCCATGGTGATTCGTAACTGAATGGAGCATCTGTTGTGGGAGGTGCCCACATGCTGACCCCAGCGACATGTCACCTACGAGTTTTGGCTACGTTAGCGTCTCTGTTTGGGTCTTCTTCTACGTCAGCTGATGACGTGGCCGGACTGACACCACGGTGTGACGGCGCATCCCCGCTTTGTGCAAACCAAGCAGCACCGTGGAAATCACTCAGCCTCGCTGGCACATGAGGAGCAAAGCAGGAGTTCAGGCTTCGAGGAGGTGAAAGCTGGCCTCGCATGGGCCTCCTCTCAGAGGCCTCCTCTCAGGGGCCTCCTCACAGGGGCCTCCTCTCAGGGGCCTCCTCTAACTACCAAGCCCAGCTGTAGACGTTAGTAGCCACCACCATGAATATACACTAAGCACGACACTCCAACACATTATTGTGTTGCAGATAACTGCACTCAACGGGAACAACCGCGCGTATTACATCATCAGCCTCTCCCGGATCACTTGACTCCTGCCGTACACACCACCCAGTCATAAGTCAGACGAGAGGCCGGTGCAAACCCCTGCACGGCCTCACCACCGCACATCAGAACACATTGTGTTCTTAAAGCTGGTTCATGTATCTATTCTGTTTTACATTGGATATCATGTTATGGGCGTTTGGGGGCAATGGCGAGGGTCGTGGATAGGTAGGAGTGCCTGCTGCAGAGGAACATCGAGAAGCGTTGTGGTGATGCTCCAGGAATTCTCAACTTAGACGCTATAGAGGCTAATTCCAGTCCCTCTCCCTTGTGCGGCAGCCACTACTGTAAACGTCGTGGCCATGGTAATCCTGCAGAGGCTGGGTCCCGGGGCCGAGGTGCCTGCCACTGAGGTTAACGGGGATCTCAAGCAGATGTCTTGCCATTGTCTGCGTGGATCAGCCCCTTTCATTCAGTCTTTACTGTAATTGAGCCCATAGACACATCCCCTCATTGCCAAGACTAAATACGAGACATCTGGTACTGCTGTCAGCTGGAATACGCACACCAGCTGACAGGAGCACAGTCAGGACGATAGGCCCAATCAGGAACGACCGATCCACTGGATGATTCATACCCCCATCGGCAGTTGGGGCAAGGAGAGAGAGACTGAGGGAGTATGAGAGAGAGAGAGAGAGAAGACAATGAACATGTATGTATTCTAACATGCATGCACAGTAATGCATGCATGCAATATACTATATATATATACTATAAACACACACACACACACACACACACATAAAGGTGTTAGTCCAAGCTATCATGAGTCCACATGTCAGGCCTCGGTCTTGTGCTACCGGCGGCCCATAAGGCTGCTCTGTGTCACCCTTCACTGTGCGCCACAGTTCCAGATGGCTGCACGTGAATGCTGGGATCTGTGTTAGAGGTGCTTTCTACGGGCTGTTTGCCTGCTATGATTATGACATAATTAACACCCACAGTAAGTAAGGGGGGGGAGAAGGGGAGGGGGAGAAGGGGGTTGGGGTGGCAGACAGCGCTAGATCAGGATGAGGACGGCACTGTTCATTAACAAGATGCACTCTCTCAAACTTTGCAGCTCGCCGTGGCTAATAAGCCCCGGTGAAACGGAGCCCAGCCGTCCCTTGCACTGACCCCGGCACTCCCCGGGATAAGGGAGGGTTTTGTCTCCTGGAATAATTGCTCTTTTCACATGTTACAAGTGTCCTGACCCCCGCGGTCGGCAGCCACTTTCCCCTACCATAATTACTCCTGATCCGCTCCAAATGAGCCAGCCGCATTAGGGCTGCAATAACACTGGCCCGGGTTCAAGCGCGGCATGGGTAGTCTCGGCAGAGCGGCCTGGAACAGGGCTGCCTTTTTCCCCTGCCCACGTTCATTTCCATCACGTCAGAGGTACATTTCTGACACTTGAAGTCAGCATGAAGAGCCCTGGGCCCTTTTCTGAGCAGGCCAGAGAGGCTTGCAGGAGGCACTGCTCGCTCCTGGTCCTCCCTGCTCGATGCAGTTTGCCTGCAGACGTCATCCCAATTAACGGATAAATTCATTAGTATATTTTTCCTCACTTTTCAGATCCCTACTATTTTTAATTTATTCACATGGGGCTAATTAAAAGAAATGTATCACAGAGATATGCAACAGCTTTCTAATTAAATTCATTACTGCTTATTTTGAGACGTGAAATGGGTAGTGCTTCCAGATGATTACAGGAAGCAGCATGCCGAGCTGCATCTCAGCAGCATGGCGAGGCTGCAGCTCAGCTGCATGGTGCGGCTGCAGCTCAGCAGCATGGTGTGGCTGCATCTCAGCAGCATGGCGAGGCTGCAGCTCAGCTGCATGGCGAGCTGCATCTCAGCAGCATGGTTTGGCTGTAGCTCAGCAGCATTGTGCGGCTGCATCTCAGCAGCATGGTGCGGCTGCATCTCAGCTGCATGGCGAGGCTGCATCTCAGTTGCAAGGTGCGGCTGCATCTCAGCAGCATGGTGAGGCTGCAGCTCAGCAGCATGGTGCGGCTGCATCTCAGCTGCATGGCGAGGCTGCATCTCAGTTGCAAGGTGCGGCTGCATCTCAGCAGCATGGTGAGGCTGCAGCTCAGCAGCATGGTGCGGCTGCAGCTCAGCAGCATGGCGTGGCTGTAGCTCAGTTGCATGGTGCGGCTGCAGCTCAGCCCGCCACTTTTATTAAACTTTTATTTTGGAATCAGTGCAAGCTGTCAATAACTGTGAAGATAAATGCATCTTCATTTCCATAGGTATGAGTTCAGTTCACTTCCTCCACAGGAAGGAAGGAAAGAAGGAAGGAAGGGCATTTGAATAAGAGGATAAATCCATCAACTCTCAACGAGATCTTTTCAAACTTTGATAGAAGGGACAATCTTAACTGCCACTGCATGGTTCCTTGCAAGAAAAAAAGAAAAAAAAAACCTAACCATTAGTCCTGTCAAAGCCACTTTCGTCCATCCGGCCAGAATAATGCACAAACACTTTTTAGCCCACATTAAAAATGCATTTGGAGAGGAATAAATGCAGCCCTCTAAAGTTTATGTCACTCACAAGGTTAGGAAGTGATGTACGAAATTCCCCCTTCCCAGCAATTACTGCACACTTATTACTCAGAGGATATGCCAGGAGACAGGTGTGCCATTCAGGCCTCTCAGTGTGCTGGAAATGGAGGGGACCACACCGCACCACGTGAGGCTGTTTAATCTTGAATAATGCAAATTCCCAACAGGGGGCAGTTATTTGGCAGAGCAGGCCTCTAAGGTCATTCAAGCACCCACTACGTAACACTCCCCCCCCCCGTTTCCTTATGGGGTAAATAATGAGGCTTGTTGGATACAAAGTTAGAAAAGAGGTCTTAGGGAACCTTGGATGTGGTGATTCATGGGGTGCCAAACTAAGCTGGCCCACTACTATTACCCCGGCTAATGTGCCGTGGCCGGCTCGATGGAACAGAAGCAGGGTGGAACCATCACCACTCTTGGTGTGCTGACTGAATGACATTGTAGGTACCACTGGCTGCTAATGACGACAGCTTTTTGCTTCAAACTTGTGCAAAAATAAAATTGTGCTTTGTGTTGTAAGGATACACAACCTTAGTCCTCCGGGAGAGAGCTTAACCTCTGCTAAACTCAAACAGCTACTCGTTACGGCATGACCAAGTTAATTGGCTCAGTGAATTCTATTACATTATGAAGTAGTGTGACGGGCTGAGGCACTCTTACACTCGTTACTTATCAACTGGTTTAATCTATTATTTTTTTTGGGGGGGGGTTCCCCCCTTTTTTCTCCCGAATTGTATCTGGCCAATTTTCTCCCTAATTGTATCTACCCAACACTTCCGAGCCATTCCGGTCGCTGCTCCACCCCCTCTGCTGATCCGGGGACAAGTCCTCCAGCACATACGACCACATAGGTGGTTTGTTGCGACCCTGATTATGGAGTCCTGGTCTGAGGACGTCGGGACTTCGTTACTGTTCATGCAGAGTGAAGGTGTAAAAGCAAACAGCTCGGGAAGATTTGGGAAGAAACCAACAGTGCACAAGAGCATCAATACTTCTAGCACTCCTCCATCTCTTGGCTCGTCGCCTTTTGATTGGTAACAAAGGTCAAAGGTCATATGATGACAAGGCACCCGAGACACCAGTTTGTCGTTATTTACACGACCGCTAGAGGTCGCTTAACTTTAAAACGTAACCGCAGGTCGTAATAAGCTGCTTGTACAAACGACCTCTGGGGTGGCTTTTTGGTGGAGGACAGTCACGTGTCTCCTCCCATACATGTGGAGTCGCCAGCCGCTTCTTTTCACCTGACAGTGAGGAGTTTCACCAGGAGGACGTAGCGCGTGGGAGGATCACACTACTCCCCCCAGTTCCCCCCCCTGAACAGTCCCTACAGACACAGCCAGTTGTGTCTGTAGGGACGCCCGACTAGGCCGGAGGTAACAGGGGGACTCGAACCGACGATCGTCGTGTTGGTAGGCAAGGGAATAGATCGCTACGCTACCCGGACGCCCTTTAAATTAAACTTGCCAGCTGTGCAAAGTGCGTGTTGATTACGGCTGCTTCCTTCCTCCTAAATGAAGTGTACAGACAGACCCAAGGCCAGCATCGATTACACCAACTTCAACATCCACCTGTCAATCTATCAGCTCTCAGAGGCAAAACATAACCCCCTCATCACACACCTCAATTAGCCCTTCAAGACTTGATCTATTGAAGGTCATCCAGTAACTGATTAATTCACCGCAAGTTGGCGCTCATTTGATAAAAATAAAAGGCACTTGAGGCATTTCTGTTTGCCAACATGATGGCGGTGGTACCTTAGGGAGGGGAGGGGAGGGGAGGGGGGGAACTGGGGGGAACAGCATGATCCTCCCACGCCCTACGTCCCCCTGGTGAAACTCCTCACTGTCAGGGGAAAGAAGCGGCTGGTGACTCCACATGTATGGGAGGAGACATGTGGTAGTCTGCAGCCCTCCCCGGATCGGCAGAGGGGGTGGAGCAGAGACCAGGACGGCTCGGAAGAGTGGCGTATTTGGCCAAATACAACCGGGGAGAACAAGATGGGAAAAAAACAAAAACAAAAAAACAAGTGAATAGGAGACTGGTTCTCAGCTGAGATGTGCACTGACCTAACAGAAGTTAGTGTTATTTCCCAAGTTCAATCTCCTGGTTGAACAAGTGACCAACAAGACAAGGATGAAAATGTCCAAAGGAATTGAATCAAGTGCAACTGGACTTGGTATATATCCGTGAAGACGTTTCGCCTCTCATCCAAGAGGCTTCCTCAGTTCGGGCCTTTCTGACTAGACCAAGCTAGTCTGCCACTGCTAGCCAAGCTAGCTTGGTCTAGTCAGGGAGGCCCGAACTGAGGAAGCCTCTTGGATGAGAGGCGAAACATCTTCACGGATATATACCAAGTCCAGTTACACTTGATTCAACTCCTTTGGAGAACCATGACCCGGATGAATGAGAACATTCACAGACAAGGATGAAAAGTATACATCAGTAGAGCTACATGGCTAACAGGGAGCTATATCAAGAACCTGGAATGGCGGCATTCCAGACATATTTAATGAGGATTAAGGGACGAGAAGTCACGAGGTGATGTGACTGGAAACTGAGATGGGATAAAGGAACATTCATGTAAGTTTGTCCCTCCAGGTGAGCCGGAGATACGGCATGGCGTGATGAAGGGACTTCATTCAGGCATACTATGCTTTATGAGCCTCAAGAGCAACACCAGTCTTGTGTGTTGATCAGATTAACACTTGTTGAGATGGGCTGTGACCGCCTTCTATTTGGGAGTGATTTTGAAAAGGAGGGCTTGTCCAATCACAGCTTTGGAGACGAACCCAAGGAGGCACAATTGAGCCATGACGCAGCAGTGTCGGGAACAACATGACGGCAGTAGTGATGAATGGTGGAGTTACAGGGAGGCCAAACCACAGGAGCACCATGTCACACGATGCAGGCTAATGCTAATGCTAATGCTAATGTCATGAAGACCACTGCGTGTTGTCAGACTCACGACTTTGTCTCTACTGCCCTTTTTACAAGCCTGCTTAGTCCTTTCTCAACTCCATAGCTACCCTGAAGCAGTCTCCACAGCTGTGATTGGACAGCTCATTTTTTTGGACACACCCAACTCTTTGATTTTGTACTCAGTTAAGTTAAGTTAAGTTAAGTTAGGTAGAGGGTCACACTCCATCTCAAGAATTATCAGTGACATCATCTTGAAAGATTGGTGTGGCTTGGGAGGTTCATGTTGGAGGCCACTTGCTTTCCTCACAAAACTGAATCAATACTCGCATGCATAGGGGTATGTCCATTTGTGTGCCCTTAGCGTAGGCCCTATACTGTCATGATCGATGCCCATTTTCCAACTACATTCAGTGGCAAGCTACATGCACATGGATATCTGTCAAAACAGTCAAATGGAGATACGCACTGTGGACATTGTCCCTCATGTTTGTCTCTTATGTTGAGAATGTGCAACCAGGAGCCCATAAAATTGGTTGAATACATATTCATATTCAGCCAGCTCAATACACCCATGCCACGTGTACATAAGTTACCAAGGAGTTCCTGATCCAGGAAGGAAAGCTAGTCGCCGGAAGCAGAGTTTAGATACATGCTAGTGTTAACACTATGCTAGCGTCACAGTAGCAGTGCTAGTTCCTGTGTGAGTAATGTCACTGAAGTAATTCTTCAACTGAATTCAGATTCCAGAATGCCACCCAAGCATGAAAAACCTAACAAAATAAAATAAAACATAACCAAAACAAACAAAACACAGCCAAAACAAAACAAAACAACAACAAAACAAGCAAATCAAAACAACAAATCAAAGCAAAACAAACCCAAATCAAAACCAACCCGAACCAAACCAAAACAAACCAAAACAACGGATTCAGTGCTCAGGGCCCTCGGGTTTAGTTAAATCTCAGTTAGTTGTCTCAGCGTTGAAGGAAACTCTGGGTTTTTGGTTTCACAAAGCCAACTCTGAATCAGTTATTATGGCAACATACTCCATGAAGCTACCCTGCTCGCTTGCAGGTTTTCTTCAACTAACCCTGAGTTCCTCCTCCTCCTGTTCAGCTGAAGCCTGCAGACTGAAGGAAGTGTCAGATATGGCATGTCCTTCTCTTTAAGAGCCAGCTGATATTGAATTACAAATACTCGGCAGAAATCTGTCTGGAGAGGGTGATTACACTCCGCTTGGAAGTTTTATCGTTCCCTGATGATTATCTGCTTGAGTGTTACCATTTTTCTGCACAATCGATCAATTATTCGAAAAATATTCTCGGCCCTCATCGTTCATATGACACATCATGGAAATGCTCTCAGTTCAGAACAAATTCTTTGTGTTGCACTTCATTTTTTTTTCTCGCCAAAGGGAGATTTCTATATAACATGGGTGATGCTGAGCTTATTTCCAAGGCACCTTTCTGATGGGCTGTCAGAAATGCGACTCTCGCACTGAAACGTTTACTGTACACTCTTGTGGTGTTCTCAAATCACAGAACCACAAGGCTCATCAAAGAAGAATTCCACAGAATTCCAGGTATCAGTCTAAGCAATAATGAATGTATTTAGCGTGAAGCTTTGAGACTTGAAGCACTACTCAGTTAATTTGATATACTTTAGGATTTCCAGGTGTGATTGGCTGTAGAGATGGCACTCATATTCCTATCACAGCTCCTTCAGTAAATGAAGGAGATTGTGTGAACAGGAAGTCTTTCCACAGCGTCAATGTGCAGGTAGGCCTAAATAGTAGCCTTAAGCATTCCAAATGTAAGATACTTCACAATACAGCTACTGACGCTAATGACTGTTCTGCGCTGTGAAGATCATATGTAATGCAGCCCACATCATCAGCAACGTGGAAGCAAAGTGGCCTGGGTCTGTCCATGACTCGTGAATTTTTTGTGAGCGTACACTGAGCGCTAGATTTGCTCTTGGTGAGTTTATATATCCTACTATAATAAATATTTTGTTTCCTCCTATTGCAACTGGAAATTTAAACTGTGTCCTCGTATTATCATAGGAGAGTTCAATGGTTACCTGCTTGGTGACAGAGGGTGCCCCTGTCAGCTCATTTACTGACCCCTTACCCTGATCCTGAGCCTGGCCCGCAACAACATTATAACTTGGCTCACTGCAGGACATGAGCCTGGGTAGAAATGACCATTGGCATGCTCAAGGCCCAGTTCCAGTGCCTTCGTAGGCTCAGGGTCATGAGTTTTATTTCTATTTTTGACTTTTGCATCTGAAGCCTTATGAGGTCCATTTCTACATTAGATTTTTCAAATTGTTACTCTTAAGTACACCTTGTACAGGTGTTTCACAGGAGGCTATAACAGCATAGAAAATGACACTGAATTTCACAGTGCCAGGACTACTTAGTTTCATTGTAAGTCAGGGACCAATGCTGAACAACATCTTCCTGAGGTAAGTTGTGCTGTGGAGGTGAATTGATCATCTTCCTCATTGTAATTTCCATAATTGCTTTGTTAGAGAAAAATAAGGTGCAATTTTTATTGTGGTGCAACACTATCATCAACTGTTAGATGCTATTTTCACAGAGTAACCCTAAATGGGCCTCTGTATCTTCTCTCTTTATGGCAGCTGACAAGGTGTCTTCCGTCATCCTGCAGTAATTAAAATTAACAATTTTTGTGTTCTACTCTAAACCTTTATGAAAAATCTGTGGCACTTACAACTGCATGGAGGTCTGTTATGGCAGAAGTCTCCACCAGAGAGATTACACCATCAGTAACTGGTGGAAGATGAAGACGATTAGACAGTTAAATTATAACTTTAGCCAGAAAAGTGCCCCATCTAATTTGAATTTTCTTTTTACAACAGTGTGCTGGCCACATCCGAACTTTTTAATCTGAGTCACCTTAAAATAGATTATGATGTCTGAAGGACAACTAAGAACCCACATACTTTGGTGCTGTGTGGACAGGGGACAGAGGTGGTGGTGGTTGAGCCTTTCTCTCTCTCCTTGTGGTGCTGTCACTTTTTCTCTGCAGCACAGTGGAATTCCATTTCATGACGTGCAGCTCCTTCCTGCATGGATTTCTTCCAGGAGCATCTATCCAGTGCAGTGTGCTCCCAGTTGCTCGATGTGACGTTGATTTTCTTCAGACTGGTCTTGATATCTGTGAATGTTCTCATTCATCCAGGTCATAGTTATAACCAAGTCCAGTTGCATTTGATTCAATTCCTTTGGATGACTGGTCTTGATACTATTCTTGAAATGTTTCTTTTGCCCACCAGGAACTCGCTGACCTTCCTTCAGCAGAGAGTACAGGATCTGTTTGGGGAGACATGTGTTGGACATGTGGATGACACGGCCTGTCCATCGGAGTTGGTGCTGCATCATCGTGGCGGTGATGCTAGTCATATTGGTTTCTTCCAACACTGATGTTGGTGCATCTGTCCTTCCAGCTGATCCTCAGGATCTTTCATAAGGATCTATGGTGGCATTGTTCCAGGGCTCTCAGGAGCCTGCTGTGGGTGGTCCATGACTCTGCTCTATACAGCAGGGTGGAGAGAACAACAGCTCTATAGACCAGTTTTGTTTGGGTCTTTAGGTCTTGGTCTTCAAAGACTCTTTTCCTGAGTGTGGCATAAGCACCATGGTCACAACGTGCGATGGGTGACCTGAGTCGATGTCAGCTTTTGAAGAGAGAAGGCTACCGAGATAGGGGAAGTGATAAAGGTTTTCAATAATTTTGTTGTCCACTTTTATGGTGGGCTGTGTAGATAGCTGGTTGGGTGGAGGTTGATATAGGTATTCTTGATGTTTCATGCTAGACCCAAGGCTCTGTATGCCTTGGCAAAGGCATTCAGAATGTCCTGGAGGTCTTCTGCGGAGTGTGCTGCGATGGCGTTGTCGTCTGCATACTGACACTCCATGATGGTGGTGTTGCAGACTTTGCTCTTGACCTTGAACCTATTTGGCTGAAACGCCTGCCACCGGTTCTGTATAGTATTGGGATCCCCCGTGGTAGCTCTTCACCAATGAGGCAACAATAAAGATGGCAAAACAGGGTTGGTGCGATGATGCATCCCTGTTTGACCCTTTCCCCAGTGAAGGGCAAAGATTCAGCTGCCGTTGCTGAGCACTGTGACTGACATACCATCATGTAGAAGCCTCAATATTCTGATGCGTTTGTCCGGGCAGCCATATCTTGATAGTATGCCCCCCAGAGCCTGGCAGTCTACTGAGTCAAAGGCCTTTGACAGGTCTATGAAAGCCAAGGCTGCCTTTTTTCATGGCATTTTTCCTGGAGTTGGCATGCTGTAAATATCATGTCTGCTGTACCTCTGGTTGGGTGGAAGCCACACTGAGATTCTGGAAATGCTTCCTCAGCCAGTGGTAGCAGCTGGTTTGTGAAGACACAAGCGGGGACTTTACCTGTTGTTGACAGGCAACTTCTTATGTAGGCCCTTGTGAGCTTCCTCCAGAAATGACTTCAGGAATAGGTCACTATTTTGACCGAGAGCCATCTCTTCAGCCTCTGAATGGTGACGGTGGTGGACCCAACATGTTTTTCAGGCCTCAGCCTTTTTTCTATTAGTTATAATGGAGGTCAAAGTTGAACATATGCACTAAGCACACATTTGGAGACTTGTATGTATAAAGGCAAGGTGTTGCTTTCAAAAAGACAATATTAAATACTGGCCATGTTAGCAAGGCTGAAAAATGTCCCTTTTTTGTTTAGAAACGTTCAACATCTACTTACAGATATCACATGTTGAATGTAGCCACTGAATGCTGTTTAAGTAGGCATGGTAGACTGAACATCATAATTGCTTGTAATGAAATTATACCTCACCTCTCTAAACTATATTTTTATTTTTCATCTTCAGTTGCTGCCAAGTATATTTTGTGCCTGTTGTGTTGCATCTGCATAAACATTAAATGCACACGCACGTGCATATATATTTAAAATGTGGAATAAGTTGAACACTCGGGATATTTTTTTTCAATTAATACTCACGCGTTGACTCAGTCATCAACGTTCTTTCGCTGCTGCTCCCGAATTGCTTTTTCCCCCCTTAAATATATACTTATATTCTGCATGTGCTTCCATTAAATATATATTCATATTCTGCATGCGCTTCCATTAAATATAAACTCATATTCTGCATGTGGGTTCATTAAATATATATTCATATTCTGCATGTGCTTCCATTAAATATATACTCATATTCTGCATGTGCTTCCATTAAATATATATTCATATTCTGCATGCACTTCCATTAAATATATGCTCATATTCTGCATGCGCTTCCATTAAATATATATTCATATTCTGCATGTGCTTCCATTAAATATATGCTCATATTCCGCATACGCTTCCCTTAATATCTCTAACTCCAGTGGGGTGAATTAGGGTGGGCGGCATTATTTTCTTGCCGGTTGCCATGTTGAACTGTAGTATCGCAGCTCCATTGGTGATGGCTTTTTAAAGTCATCACGCACGTGAGTTGACTGAACTCAGATCAGCTGTTCTGAAACTGAAAACTCTGAGTTCGGCAGCTCAGAGGTAGTCAATGCAGAGTCCAGATTTAAACTCAGAGTTTGTAAACCCTGCCTACTGGACCAGGCTGCTGGTCTGTGCTGGACACAGGCCCTCAGCACAGCGCAGCCAGCATGTCGTCATGGGAATCACTGCAGATTTATTTAAGTCAGCTGGACACCTACAAAACAGCCTTAATGAATTAAATGGCAGTGCAGATTACTTTCTCAAGGTGAAAGTATTCCTACTACTTTTGATTTTACTGAGCTGGGGAATGACGGGAACGCTGGACTTTAACGTGTTCAGCTACTGCACCTTGATGGTTGTGACAGAAACAGGCCACTGGTTCACCCAGTCTGAAGGTGAGACAGGGTGGACTTCCCAATTTCTGTTATGCAATGGAGAGTAAATATCACTAGAGACTGGTTGAATTGGAGACTGCCCTGACCCCCCCCCCACACACACACACACAAACATGGAAACACACTTTATGATGCATGTTCCTTTCATATTAGCACGTGCGACCATTCCAGGGGGTTAGGTGATAGTTTGTTGCTCATAGTGTAGACATGATAGTTTGTTGTTCATAGTGTAGACATGATAGTTTGTTGTTCATAGTGTAGACATGATAGTTTGTTGCTCATAGTGTAGACATGATAGTTTGTTGCTCATAGTGTAGACATGATAGTTTGTTGCTCATAGTGTAGACATGATAGTTTGTTGCTCATAGTGTAGACATGATAGTTTGTTGCTCATAGTGTAGACATGATAGTTTGTTGCTCATAGTGTAGACATGATAGTTTGTTGCTCATAGTGTAGACATGATAGTTTGTTGCTCATAGTGTAGACATGATAGTTTGTTGCTCATAGTGTAGACATTTGTATATATATATGAATGAGATGGTAACTTTTGCTGGGTTAAGCTTCCATATGGGACCATCAAGGCTTAAATAAACCTAACAAAACAAAGGAAAACTAAACCAAACCACAACAAACATAACAAAACAAAGCAAAAGAAAAGAAAAGTAAAGAAATAACCAACTCGGCGCTCAGATCTATGCTGGACAGAAGCCGCCACCGAAACGCAACCAGCACGTCATCATTTAAATCCCTGTCTGGTTACTGAGGAGTTAGGCCTCTAACACGTACCGTACCGTACCGTACCGTACCGTACCACTTGCTGACCTACCACGTGCTCCCTGCTCGCATCGTGGCTTTGAATGTGCTTCACCCAGTGACCTGTCCAGCACGCCCCCCCCTCTCTGCCCCTTTCCCTCCAATCGTGTATGAGACTGAATTATCAGAACGGGAAAACAAGCATGGAGGGGCGTGGCTCTACACGTGGGTAAAGAACGGAGGGGCGTGGCTCTACACGTGGGTAAAGAACGGAGGGGCGTGGCTCTACACGTGGGTAAAGAACGGAGGGGCGTGGCTCTACACGTGACGAAGGCGTCAGTCATCAGGCGGTGATGATGCGGTCGAGTGCGTTACAGCAGAAGTGCGTGTGGAGGGACAGACAGGTAATGTGAGCCGCGTACACGGAGCACTGGGGCGTGAGACGGGGGGACTGAGGGACTGGGGGACTGAGGGACGGAGGGACGGAGGGACTGGGCGGAGGACGGGTTGGCTAAAACAAGCCGCAAGGCCACGCCCATATGTGGGGACCTCAGTAAAGGTCTGCTGACTCCAAATACACACACGTCATTACGAAGACGGACGAGTTTATCAGCGCAACAACACGCAGCGTGTACCGCAGCAGCTCGCAGCCAACCACATCACCGCACGCGGCAGAACCACCCCGCACGGCGCCACGCGTCCCCACGCGTCACGGCGGACGACACGGAGAGCAGGCTGTTGATTCGTGACGTCATGGCCGCCCGCCAGCTGTGGCGTGACGGCAGCTACACGCGGGGTAAGAGGGACGACACGCGACTCCGAACGCAAGCGAGTCCGGACCACCACGTCCACGAGCGCATTTAGAAAGGAAGCGCTAACACGACACTGAAGGATATACGATGATCAAGATAGACGAAGCACGTGACACGTTCTACAAATTACTCCAATTAGTGCGTCCGATAAAACAATGCGGCGGGAAAGTAAAGGACTCCGACAGTCTACGGAAAGCAACACTACATACAGATAATCCATTAGGTGTCAACGTAAAGAGGCAGAAAAGACGTGTAAACAATATGCAAATAAGTTGACTGATATGATGAGGACAGGTGGGAAAGGAAGACTGTAGTGGAATAGTAGAGAATAATAAAAACAACGTTAAAGGTATACCGAAATTGCCGCTAGGGGTGTGTGTGTGTGTGTGTGTGTGTGTGTGTGTGTGTGTGTGTGTCTCTCGGCCCTGTGTGATGGGATGGCGGCCTGTCCAGGGTGTCTCCCCGGGGGCCTGCCGCCCAATGGCTGCTGGATAGGCTCCAGCACTGCGCGACCCTGAGAGCAGGATAAGCGGTTTGGATAATGGATGGATGGATGGATGGATGGATGGGTGGATGGATAGATAGATGGGTGGATGGATGGATGGATGGATTAAAGGAATATGGAGTATATCAAACAGCATTATTAGAAATGGATCTAGAGACTCAAGTTACCCTCATGATTTTATCGATAACGATAAGACCATAAATAATATGGATGATAGTGGTTTTAATAAAATCTTTGTAAGTGTGGACCAAAACTGGTAGAAACAAATCACTGACCCAGAAACAACCAAAGAGGGGACAGATGATGACTATAGTGTTAAAATCCGAGTTCCAGCTTTCTTAGAGCAGCAAGAAAAGGAAATCATGGATGCTGTAAGCAAACGTAAGAACAAAATGTCTACTGACTGGAAGGAAACTGACATGACAATAGTAAAAAAAAAAAAGCCATTGATGGTATTGCAAACCCACTGACACATCTGTAACTTGTCATTTAAAACTGGTAAATTTCCAAGGAAATTGAAAGTGACAAAAGTTATGCCATTATATGAAACTGGGGATAGACACCACTTCACAAATTACAGGCCTGTTTCTTTACTTTCCCAATTCTCCAGGATATTGGCAAAACTCTACTGACAGATCAGACAAATTCATCGAGAAGCACAAATTGCTGACTGACAGTCAGTATGGATTCAGAACAAACAGATCAACATCAACGGCGCTAATTGAATTAATAGAATAACTTACTGATTACATAGACAAAGCAGTACGCAGTAGGACTATTTACACATCTATAAAAGCTTTTCACGGTATACGACTTGATAAATTGGGACGGTGTGGTATGAGAGGTGTAGTATGAGAGGTGTAGTATCAGAGGTGTGGTATCAGAGCAGTTGTGTTGAATTGGTTGAGAAGTTGTTTAAGAAACAGGCAACAGTTTGTGAAGATAGGTGAGCATAAATCAACATGTGTGGATATTAATTGTGGAGTCCCTCAGGGGTCAGTGTTAGGCCTTCTGTACATAAGTGATATATGCAGGGCATTAAAGAGACTGAAATGTGATGTATTTGCAGACGACACCATTATTTTCTGTTGTGGGGAGAATGTGCAGCAGCTTTTGGAGGAGATCATAAGAGACATAAGAAAAGTAAAAAGTCCTTTGACATAAACAATTATCATCGAATTTGAACAAAATGAAG
>JAJHIY020001080.1:27500-40000 GCA_022114975.2 Lampris megalopsis
CTAATGATAACTAACATGATAACTACTAATGTTAACTACTAATACTACTAATGATAACTAACATGATAACTACTAATGTTAACTGCTAATACTACTAATGATAACTAACATGTTAACTACTAATACTACTAATGATAACTAACATGATAACTACTAATGTTAACTACTAATAATACTAATGATAACTAACATGTTAACTACTAATACTACTAATGATAACTAACATGTTAACTACTAATACTACTAATGATAACTAACATGATAACTATTAATAATACTAATGATAACTAACATGTTAACTACTAATACTACTAATTATAACTAACATGTTAACTACTAATACTACTAATGATAACTAACATGATAACTACTAATGTTAACTACTAATACTACTAATGATAACTAACATGTTAACTACTAATACTACTAATGATAACTAACATGTTAACTACTAATACTACTAATGATAACTAACATGATAACTACTAATGTTAACTGCTAATACTACTAATGATAACTAACATGTTAACTACTAATACTACTAATGATAACTAACATGATAACTACTAATGACTTAACAATCTGCAACAAGTGTGTGATATTGGTTAATATATGTTATTACTGGTTAATATTGGTTAATACTGGCGATTAATGTTAGTACTGGTTAATACTGGTTAGTACTGGCTAATACTGGTTAATGCCCGGGGCACAGGCACAGATGTAGTTTTAATATTTGAAATGGGTAGTTTTACTGTTGAGTTAAGAGTTAAGAGATAAGAGTTAAGAGTTTAGAGATACGAGTTAAGAGTTACGAGATAAGAGATACAAGTTAAGAGTTTAGAGTTAAGAGATACAAGTTAAGAGTTTACAGATAAGAGTTAAGAGATCAGAGTTAAGCGGTAAGAGTTAAGAGTTAAGAGAGAAGAGTTAAGAGATAATAGTTAAGAGTTAAGAGATAAGCGATAAGCGATAACAGATAAGAGTAAAGAGATAACAGATAAGAGATAAGAGTTAAGAAATAAGAGTTAAGAGTTAAGAGAGAAGAGTTAAGAGATAACAGTTAAGTGTTAATAGAGAAGAGTTAAGAGTTAAGAGAGAAGAGTTAAGAGTTAAGAGAGAAGAGTTAAGAGATAACGGTTAAGTGTTAATAGATAAGAGTTAAGAGTTAAGAGAGAAGAGTTAAGAGATAACAGTTAAGTGTTAATAGATAAGAGTTAAGAGAGAAGAGTTAAGAGTTAAGAGTTAAGTGTTAATAGATAAGAGTTAAGTGTTAATAGATAAGAGTTAAGAGTTAAGAGAGAAGAGTTAAGAGTTAAGAGTTAATAGATAAGAGTTAAGAGTTAAGAGTTAAGAGTTAAGCGTTAAGAGTTAAGAGTTAAGAGTTCAGCGATAAGAGATAAACTGAGAAGAGAGGAAACAGTGGAGAGCAGAGGACGGTCCTCTGGGAAGAGGAAGAGAGTTGAGGAAGGTATGAAAGTCTCCAGCTGCAAATTACTAATCATCCCTCACACATCCAGTAACACGAAATACATATTATTGTCCATTTTTAAATCAATATAGCGTTGCTACCAGACAGCATCACCATGGTAACGCTGGTAAAGAACGAAGCGATTCGGATTATTTCAAAATAAAGATGGGCCTCGAGCCCAGGTTTCACTCCAGCAGCAGATCAGCAGTCAGTACTCATGTGGACACTGGTGTCTGTAGCCACCAGCCGTGTGACTGTACACACGCCACTGTGGACAGACAGCCTGCTGACCAACCAGGTCGTAAACTAACGAGCCCAGGTAACCACTCTCCTCATGCTGCTGCAGCGGCAGGAGGCTGCTCTCCACCTGACAACGGCAGCCTGCAAGACACACACCCCCACACACACACACACGCGCACGCACACACCCCACAGCACGCGCACGCGCACGCACCCCCACAACACGCACACGCACACACACACACAACACACACACGCACGCACACACACATGCACCCCCACAACACACACATGCACCTCCAGACACGCACACACATGCACCCACACACACACATGCACCCCCCCACACACACACACACACATGCACTCCCACACACACACATGCACCCACACACACACACACACACACACACACACACACACACACACACACACACACACACACACACATGCACCCCCCCACACACACACACACACACATGCACCCGTAAAACACACACATGCGCCCCCACAACACACACACACACACATGCACCCCCACAACACACACACACACACACACACACACACACACACATGCACCAACACACACACACACACACACACACACACACACATGCACCAACACACACACATGCACCCCCCAACACACACGCACGCAACTCCCCCCCCCCACACACACACACACACACACACACAGCGATGTGTGCACGGAATCGGTGGCTACAGTTGAGCAAAATGTTGACTTGACGAGCCAATAACTTCAAAGCTAATAAACCATAACTTTAAACATAATAAACAATAACTTCAAAGCTAATAAACAACATCTTCAGAGATAATAAATCACAACTTTAAAGCTAATAAACAATATCTTTAAACACAATAAACAATAACAATAACTTCAACGCTAATAAACCATAAGAGCCACAGCGGTGGAGGAGACCCGGTCCCACAGCGGTGGAGACCCGGTCCCACAGCGGTGGAGGAGACCCGGTCCTTCCTGGACCACGTGCCCGACACGCGGCAGCAGCCCTCCCCGGCCGAGCCCAGCGAGTAAAGGGTGAAGCTTTTAGGCAATGAGCGGCAGGTGATCCGGGCTCCTCTGCAAGTCCTAATGCTCCTAAAAGCCACTCTGCCTGCTCCTGTAATTGGGCATCAGTAGTTAATGTAGTATTGACTGCATTACATGCTTCTGTGCATCGTTTCCCACTAATGCCATCTGCATCACCTTGTACATTTACCATACTGCTTAGCCAATAAGTGTTGAAAGCAACCCCAGCCATGAATCATGCGAGCAACTTTTAGCGAGGCAGACGTCCAGAGGACGCGATTTACAGTTGACTTAATCCGGGTACATTAGCGGCTGAACACGGACCCCGCCAGACAGACCAATTTATGTTTCTGCAGCCATTCCTTTATTGGTTTTTTGATGGCGACGTGAGAGGATGCTCTGCCGAGAGATATGAAATATCCATTTTCAAAGAGAAATAATGGCTTGCAGACGCATCCATTACTGCGGGAGACAAGCCGCGGCCACGGCCACTGCTGGAGTCCTGGAAGATGGTGAGAAATGCCTGTTAAGGTGGATGGTCTGCTGGGGGGGGTGGGGGTCAGGGGGTGGGGGGGTCAGGGTGAACACTACCGGAAGGTCTCCACCATGAAACGGCCCTCACCATATACTTGAACAGTAAGCCCACACTGTGGACATACCGAGCACAGAGGGGAGGCAGCAGGAGGAGACCAGCTCCCGTGTTGGGTGACCTACTGTGCACGCTGCTCGGTCCCGTTACCCTTCATCCTATGTCATGTCGGCCGACATGACATATGCACCAGCCGCCGCCTCCACGTCAGCCCCATCCAAAACGGGATGTCATTAGAGGCGAGGCTGATTTAAATCTAAATTAATTAGACCGCTTCACCCATTAACCTAAATACACGGGAGGAGAGGAGCGATGCCAGCCAGCCGGCAGGCCCGCGCGCCCGCGCGGGGGGCAAATGGCTGCGCGGCGCGGCGCGCGGCGCTGCCCATCATTTCCAGTCCAGTTAAAAGCACTCTGCTGTCATCTGCCGTCCCGCCGTGATGTCAAAGGCTGCTAACTTCCGAGACGCAGAAAAGCACTTAGAGAGGGACCGGGGGGTGGAGGGGGGTGGAGGTGGTGGTGGGGGGGGGTGCAGCCGTGCTCCGCGGAGTCTGCATACTTCACTGTTCATGAAGTGACACGACATACGTAGTAAAACTGCTCTAAACACACATGCAGCACCTCTAGGACGGACACGGAGGACCCGGACCCGGAGGACCCGGACCCGGAGGACCCGGACCCGGAGGACCCGGACACGGGGGTCTCGGACACGGCACGGCAGACCCTCCAGGCACCTACCGGCAAACTTTACGGCGCAGCAGCCGGTCAGCAAGGCATGCTGCCTCCAGCACCCATACATGCATGAAATGCAGGACTGATACACGGCAGGGTGAGGAGGAGGGTCGGGATGAAGGCTAGTGGGGAGGGAGGGAGGGAGGGAGGGAGGGGGGTCGGTGGAGCACCGAGGGACGCTGCGTTTAGGACACCTTATCACCCTGCAGTTGGTAACGGCCGTACTCACCCTCTTCCTTGTCCAGCACCATCGTCCTGAGGAACGAGGAGTCTGACCCCGATCCGCGATCCGTCCTCGGCTCCAGCGGTCTTCTCCGCCCCGGCGTGCGCAACGCGATTCTCTCTCGCGAGCCGCCGAGTAGATCACAAATAAATGAAAAATAAAAAAAAAGCAACAACCAGGAAAAGAGGAGAAAGGGGGGGCGCTTCGGGAGGCGCGTGGCTGGGACTCGTACCCGCGGTAATAAGACGGAGCGGATCGGTGTTGCAGGAGGAAGAACGCGTTTCTACCAACGGCCGTGCATGAGCGGGGAGCAGCAGGAGCAGGAGGAGGAGGAGGAGGAGGAGGACGCCGCCGCCGCCGCCGCCGCGCTGTGAGCTTCTCCTGCACTACACCGTGGCCAGTAAACAGCGCTCACGCCTCGCTCCGCCGTCACCACGTCCATGCGAAAAACAACAACAACAACAACAACAACACAACACACACGGCGACGCAAATCAGGTGTGGTGTGTCGGGCTGCGCACGCGGGCGGCTCGCGGGGGGTGGGGGGAGTAGCGCAGATGCACGGCCGGGTCTCCTCGCTGCTGCTGCCTGCTCCTCTCCGTCCTTCTCATTTGCTCCGAAACGGCAACTACATTCAACAAATCCAACTGCGAACCTGACAACTGCTGAAAGCCATGCTCGCGCCACACGCCGCCTCCTCTCGCTCTCGCTCTCGCTCTCGCTCTCCCCCTCTCGCTCTCCCTCTCCCTCGCCCTCTCTCTCTCCCCCAATATATGCGCCGCGCTCGCCTCTGCCGCCCAACGAATGCGAGCGGTTCCCGTGCACAGACCCTCGGATTCCCCTGTTAATTAAATCAATTCATTATGCTCCGATCTGATTAGCAGCCCTTCCCCCCTCTTTGAATCAATTATTCAATACACAAACATAATTGCTTGTGCCAGAGGTGTCTAAGTATTAGCTTATTTAACTCCAAGGACACTAATTACCCCTAGGGCAAAGGAACTTTTCTCATTAATTCTGACAAAACACAAAAGCGCAGCTCAGGGAGACCACGCGTACGTGCGTGCCAGTGAGAGAGTGTGCGTGTGTGTGCGTGTGCGTGTGTTTGTGTGTGCGTGTGTGTATGTGTGTGTGTGTGTGTGACGGGTCCGCCTGCCCGATCTGAACGCGTGCGCGATGGCAAGAAAGGGAGAGCGCGGCATCGACGACACGCGCGTATACGGTTGCATCGATGCACGTGCACGTTGCGTGCACGCCCAAGGGTGCGTGCGTGTATAATGAGAGAGAGAGAGAGAGAGAGAGCTAGAGAGAGAGAGAGAGAGAGCTAGAGAGAGAGCTAGAGAGAGAGAGAGCTAGAGAGAGAGAGCTAGAGAGAGAGAGGGGAGAGAGAGAGAGCTAGAGAGAGAGAGGGGAGAGAGAGAGAGCTAGAGAGAGAGAGCTAGAGAGAGAGAGGGGAGAGAGAGAGAGCTAGAGAGAGAGAGCTAGAGAGAGAGAGGGGAGAGAGAGAGGAGAGAGAGAGAGCTACAGAGAGAGAGCTAGAGAGAGAGAGAGCAAGAGAGAGAAAGGGGAGAGAGAGAGCTAGCGAGAGAGAGAGCTAGAGAGAGAGAGAGCTAGAGAGAGAGAGGGGAGAGAGAGAGCTACAGAGAGAGAGCTAGAGAGAGAGAGAGCTAGAGAGAGCGCTAGAGAGAGAGAGAGCTAGAGAGAGAGCTAGAGAGAGGGGGGGAAAAAGAGAGCTAGAGAGAGAGCAAGAGAGAGAGAGGGGGAGAGAGAGAGCTAGAGAGAGAGAGCTAGAGAGAGAGAGAGCTAGAGAGAGAGCTAGAGAGAGAGAGAGAGAGAGAGAGAGGGAGAGCTAGAGAGAGAGCTAGAGAGAGAGCTAGAGAGAGAGAGAGCTAGAGAGAGAGCGAGAGAGCTAGAGAGAGGGAGAGCTAGAGAGCTAGAGAGAGAGAGAGCTAGAGAGAGAGAGAGATATGAGAGAGAGAGAGCTAGAGAGAGAGCTAGAGAGAGAGAGAGCTAGAGAGAGAGAGAGCTAGAGAGAGAGAGAGAGAGCTAGAGAGAGAGAGAGCTAGAGAGAGAGGGGGAGAGAGCTAGAGAGAGAGAGAGAGCCAGAGAGAGCTAGAGAGAGAGAGAGAGAGAGAGAGAGAGCTAGAGAGAGAGGGGGGAGAGAGCTAGAGAGAGAGAGAGCTAGAGAGAGAGCTAGAGAGAGAGGGGGGAGAGAGAGAGAGAGAGAGAGAGCTAGAGAGAGAGAGAGCTAGAGAGAGAGCTAGAGAGAGAGAGGCGGAGAGAGAGAGCTAGAGAGGGAGAGGGGGGGAGCTAGAGAGAGAGGGGGGGAGCTAGAGAGAGGGGGGGGAGAGAGCTAGAGAGAGAGAGAGGGGGGGGAGAGAGCGCTAGAGAGGGAGAGGGGGGGGCGGCTGGGTGCTCGCCACAGTTGGCCTGTATAGTAAATAGAAAGGCGCGTGTTGCGCCGCCTCGCCGCTACTGATGGGCGCAGCATAATAGAGAGGCGGTGTAATTGTTGTCTATTTATCAGCAGCCTCCCGCATTAAACTGCGCGGTGAGTAGCGTCCGCAGCCACTTATCACAGGGAGCAGCGCGTCGGAAAGAGACGGCGCAGCAGATGGGCCGCGCTCTGATTAGCGGCGAGATACGGGGCTCGCTCCCAGATCCGCTCCTATAATGGTCGCGGTTATTGGCGAGATGAAAGCGTTGCTGCTGCACGCTGCAGCCCCGAATAGCGCCACTTCCACGTGCCCTGCGGAGACTTTTAACCAATTAAGGGTGAGATTTAACAGAGATTAGCCATTTAGGAGAGAGGAGCGCAGACTTCTGCGGGATGCTGGTCTGTCACCAGCCAGCAGGCTGCCTTTGGTGCGGCCTGCTGGCTCAGCCTGCCCTTGCCTTTGAGACGGTCCTCCACCGAACCACCGTGAGCCCATAGCTGGTCCATACAAGCAGCTCATTACCACCTATAGTGAGGCGCTAAGCTGCTTCCTCGCGCTCCTCCCTAATTATAACACGTCACTCCCCCTGTCACAATGAGCACCTCCTTCCATAAACTCTCGCGAGAAGGAACAGTAATAAAAGCAAAGTGTAATGTCACATAGCGGTTATAATGTGCACGCTAGCTGACTTGCTAACCGTTGGCTAACGTTAAGTTAGCGCTTATGACGTCATTCACAGGTAAACACACTGCCAACAGCGATCTTAGTTACTACACTAGACGGCGAAGCAACACAAAAACACTCTGCCTACATACTCTATTGTTCTCACGTTGCTTTAAAACCCCACAATGCACAGGGGCGGGAAGTATCTGTGGCATATCTCCTGCCGCCGGTAGGGGGCGCTAATTTCGGAAACGCTCTTGTGGCTCACATTAGATGACAAACGACCTATGTGGTCGTATGGGTTGGAGGGCTAGTTGGATAGAAAATGACCCATTGCAAAAGTAGCTTGACCTTTAACCCGCACCTGCCAAATTAATCTAGTATAGTTTTTGCTGGGTAATTTTAAGTGTTGAGACGATACTACACGTAAAGTCACGCACACTGATATTTTATTAGTTATTGTGAGGGCTCGCCCAGAAGGAAGCCACAGGAGGAGTGCTGAACTCCCAATACTACCAGTCCACCTCTGGACCTGGAGAGAGCTGCTGACGGCCATATCCAATTAACCACCAGCTGGAGCCAGTCTGAAGTCCCTCTACATAAGCCGAGAAGACCGAGACTTTGGGGAGAGAGGGAGTAGGATGGAGAGGAGAAACGTGGGTACAGCTGGTTGAAAAGGGAGACGGAGGGGGTTTCTGGCCATATTCTGAGACGGAGGCACTGGAGGAGGAGTGACCCCAGCAGCCAGACGGCGGAGAGAGAGATGGACACGGACAACAGATGAACGGCAAAGATGGCTCGCTACCTTGTTTCCTTCTGGTGTCTCCCTCCCTCTACACTCTGTCCTCACAGCGACCCCTGTTGAGTCTCCCAGCACCGTGAAGAAGAACTACATCCAGGAAGAACCTCAGTTGGATTCAGCCCCACTCCCTGCCCCACCCTTTAGTTTGACTTCTGCAACACGAGTTTGCCCTCATCTACCGTTTTTCCTCACTATAATAATAATCATAATCATAATCATAATAATCACAATCACAATCATAATCATAATCATAATAATAATATTCTAAAATGGCCTGGACGCATTTGTTGGTACCCCTTATAAAATATGATAAATAATTGGATTATAGTGCTATTTCAAGCTAATTAGTTTCTTTAATTAGCATCAGACATGTCTGCAGTCTTGTAATCAGTCATTCAGCCTATCTAAATGGAGAAAAGTGGTCACTGTGCTGTTTGGTATCATTGTGTGCCCCACACTGAACATGGACCAGAGAAAGCAAAGGAGAGAGCTGTCTGAGGAGATCAGGAAGAAACTCATGGACAAACAGGGTAAAGGTAAGGGCTACAAGACCATCTCCAAGCAGCTTGATGTTCCTGTGACGAGACGTTTAAGGTCCATGGACCTGTAGCCAACCTCCCTGGGCATGGCCGCAAGGGGAACATCCACCCCAGACTGAACAGAAGGACAGTGTGGATGGTAGAAAAAGAATGAAGGATAACTGCCAGAGAGATACAAGCTGTAATGGAAGGTGAAGGTAAGTCCGTTTCTGATGCACCATCCGTCACTTTTTGAGCACAAGTGGGCACCATGGAAGAAGGCCCAGGAGGACTCCACTTCTGAAAGTGAAACATAAAAAAAGCCAGACTGGAATGTGCTTAAAATGCATATTGCCAGGCCGCCATGCTTCTGGGAGAATGTCCTCCGGACAGAGGAGTCAAACCTGGAGCTTTTTGGTAAGTCACATCAGCTCTGTGTTCACAGACGAAAGAAGGAAGCTTTCAAAGATCAAAAAGCACCATACCTGCAGTGAAAGCTGCAGGAGGCTCGGTTATGTTTTGGGGCAGCTTTGCTGCACCTGGCACAGGGTGCCTTGAATCTGAGCAGGGCACAATGAAATATCAAGACTAGCAAGGCATTCTGGAGAAAATCGTACTGCCCAATGTCAGAAGTTGTGTCTCAGACACAGGCCATGGGTCCTCCTATGGGATAATGACCCAAAACTCACAGCTAAAAACACCCAAGAATGGACCAGAACAAAACATTGGACTATTCTGGAGTGGCCTTCCATGAGTCCTGATCTGTATCCTACTGAACATCTGAGGAAGAGCTGAAACCTGCAGTCTGGAGAAAGCAGCCATCAAACCTGAGACAGCTGCAGCAGTTTGCTCAGCAAGAGTGGCCAAAACCCCTGTGAGCAGGTGCACAAGTCTCACTGAGAGCTGCAGAAAACACTTGCTTGCAGGGATTCCCTGTAAAGGTTGCACCACAAAATGTTAGGTTAAGGGTCCCATCATTTTTGTCCATGCCATTTACTTTTTTTTTCTTCTTATCTACAATATTGAATAAAAAAAATCAACAGCAAAGTCTGATTTCTATGAAATGTGGAATAAACAATGGTGGACGCCAATTATTTTGTCAGTTTGAAGACATTTCAGAGAAAATGGTGCATTCCTCATTTTTTTTTTGGCAGGGTACCAACAAAATTGAGCAGGTGTGTGTATGTGTATGTGTGTGTGTGTGTGTGTGTGTGTGTATGAGTGTGAGTATATATAAATATATTGTAATATATTTTATTATATATATATATGTATATATATATATATAAAAGGCCATTTCCCCCAGCCCACAGCAGTGCAACACAAAGACAAAAACGCATCCAAAAACTACAAGAACACACATACCCACACTAACACACATAGCCAAACTAACACACATACCCTAACTAACACACATACCCAAACTAACACACATAGCCAAACTAACACACATACCCAAACTAACACACATATCCAAACTAACACACATATCCAATCTAACACACATAGCCAAACTAACAAACATACCCACACTAACACACATACCCAAACTAACACACATACCCACACTAACACACATAGCCCAACTAACAAACATATCCAAACTAACACACATACCCAAACTAACACACATACCCAAACTAACACACATAGCCAAGCTAACACACATATCCAAACTAACAAACATACCCACACTAACACACATACCCAAACTAACACACATACCCAAACTAACACACATACCCAAACTAACACACATAGCCAAGCTAACACACATACCCAAACTAAACAAAAAAATCACTGTCCAAGGGAACGAGCGCCAGCCAGGATGACTGTTGGAACCGCTGGTCTGCATGGGCTAGCAGTTAGCTTAGCCCGCCCTGCTTCCGCGTCCTGTCAGACCGCCCGCCGTCTGTGTTACCTCCTCGGGCGCAGCTCCGGGCAGGGAGCTGCATCCCTGGGCCCAAAGGATGCAGCAGACCAAGCTCTCCCAGCCGATCCAGCACCAGCTCCCCCAGTCATCAAACGAAGACAAAACTCAAAACTGAGACGCAGACGTGGACAAAGACACTGCATGGACGGTACTGGGTGAGGCCACCTGGTGATGTTCCAGTCCACAGGCAGCTGGTACGTAAGACTGGATCAGCCATGAAATCAATGGATCGATCCCTGTCTGACTGGCTGACTGACTGGCTGGCTGACTGTCTGACTGGCTGTCTGCCTGGCTGTCTGACTGGCTGTCTGCCTGGCTGTGTGACTGACATGCTGGACTTGTCCTCCCCACAGTCACATTGATTGATGGCTTATGACTGAGAATGTATGTTTTCTGATCGCCAGCCAAATGAATGACACATAACTATTTTATTTACATAAATAAATCAAATGAACCCTGTCATTAATCCAGTCACACAGAAAAGGGAAGAAAACATGATTCAGAGTCATCAGCGCTTCACCTCAGACACACATTTCAACGTGGAAACGATGTAATAGAAAGACACACTTGGAGAGAAAACATCGTGTGTGTGTGCGTGCGTGCATGTGTGTGTGCGTGTGTGTGCGTGCGTGTGTGTGTGTGTGTGCAATTGTGTGTGCGGGAGGCAACCTGAATTCTCAGCTGGTGCAAGGCCTCACCTCAGCCAGTGTTTATACCTCTGGACAGGAAGGTCCCAGCCAAGTCCTCAGTCCACCCATGGTGGTCCTACAACACAACTACACGACCTGTGTGTGATGACACAGCTCTTCCTGTGTCCACGAGGCCGTGGTGCGCTCTGGCTCTTCCAGGGTTCCTTGGTGCAGAGCGCTGCTCCACCCATATCCTGCAGCTGGGTCAGTGGATGCTAGGAACAAGCCCTTGAGTATAGGCTTCCCTGACACACAGTTAATTAAAATTCATTTCTGAGCATGCATTAGCCAGGCCAGCTATTTATGGGCAGCTCTCACATGCAGTCAGTACAAAACAGCGCTGTGTAATTAACCCCACCTAATCAGATAGCACACTAGTGTTGTATTCCTACTTGTCCTCAGGCACACCGCCATTGGATGGGGGTCTCTGAAAGAGGATGAGCCCATTCTATAGTTCAGAATGGCTAAGCAGATTAAAACCTCATATCACACATGATATTTACAGGCGGCGGCTCGATGGAGGGTCTCCTTTTATATCTGATGAGGTGGTGCTTCAGGGGTGGGCTTTACAGCTATGCTCCTTAATTGTATTCAAGCTAGGTGGGATGACTGGTGCTTCTTAATCAGCACCCTGTCAGGGCTCCGCCATGTTGAAGTACACAGTTTGTCCACGCTAGTTGAACTGCAGAGAGATGCTCTTATCATAGCCCGGGTTCCTCAGGTTTTAGCAATATCCAAATGTACCTTCCACGTTTGTCTTGATGCATGCTCGATCCCGCGGCACAAACAGAACAATACAGTGTACGCTGCTTAGTGCCAGGAGGACTGCAGTGACTTGTACATCAGGGAAACCAAACAGACGCTGGCCAAGAGGATGACACAACACAGGAGAGCTACTGCGTCAGACCAGGACTCTCCAGTCTACACCACCTACAGGCCAGGACTCCACAGTCTACACCACCTACAGGCCAGGACTCCACAGTCTACACCATCTACAGACCAGGACTCCACAGTCTACACCATCTACAGACCGGGAATCCACAGTCTACACCACCTACAGGCCAGGACTCTACAGTCTACACCATCTACAGGCCAGGACTCCACAGTCTACACCACCTACAGGCCAGGACTCCACAGTCTACACCATCTACAGG
>JAJHIY020001080.1:45000-62500 GCA_022114975.2 Lampris megalopsis
TGAAAACGGAGGGGAGAGCGAGGCGAGTCTGTTGTGTTGCCCTGCAGGATTTATTGTAGAGGTTCTCTCTGCTTATTGGTATGATCTGTTTAAAGGTCCTTGAGACTAAAGAAGAACGATGGATCCTGTTAGACAGAAATGCTACACTGGCAAACCTGAACGACAGCCACTTTCCTCACAACACCCACCTTAACCTGTGTGTGTGTGTGTCTGTGTGTGTGTCTGTGTGTCTGTGTGTGTGTGTGTGTATCAGCTTTTCCTATCCTAAAAACCTGATACCAACTACCGTGTGGGGACATTTTATGGGTCCCCATGAAGATTTGTGTCTATTTTAGGGTTGGATTTAGGTCTAGGGTTAAGGTTAGCTTTAGGATTAGGTTAAGATTAGAGCTAGGGTTAGGTTAAGGTTAGAGCTAGGGTTAGGTTAAGGTTAGAGCTAGGGTTAGGTTAAGGTTAGAGCTAGGGTTAGGTTAAGATTAGAGCTAGGGTTAGGCTAAGGTTAGAGCTAGGGTTAGGTTAAGGTTAGAGCTAGGGTTAGGTTAAAGTTAGAGCTAAGGTTAGGTTAAGGTTAGAGCTAGGGTTAGGTTAAGATTAGAGCTAGGGTTAGGTTAAGGTTAGAGCTAGGGCTAGTTTAAGGTTAGAGCTAGGGTTAGGTTAAGATTAGAGCTAGGATTAGGTTAAGATTAGAGCTAGGGTTAGGTTAAGATTAGAGCTAGGATTAGGTTAAGATTAGAGCTAGGGTTAGGTTAAGATTAGAGCTAGGGTTAGGTTAAGGTTAGAGCTAGGGCTAGTTTAAGGTTAGAATTAGGATTAGGTTAAGGTTAGAGCTAGGGTTAGGTTAAGGTTAGAGCTAGGGTTAGGTTAAGGTTAGAGCTAGGATTAGGTTAAGGTTAGAGCTAGGGTTAGGTTAAGGTTAGAGCTAGGGTTAGGTTAAGGTTAGAGCTAGGGTTAGGTTAAAGTTAGAGCTAGGGTTAGGTTAAGGTTAGAGCTAGGGTTAGGTTAAAATTAGAGCTAGGGTTAGGTTAAGATTAGAGCTAGGGTTAGGTTAAGGTTAGAGCTAGGGTTAGGTTAAGGTTAGAGCTAGGGTTAGGTTAAGATTAGAGCTAGGATTAGGTTAAGATTAGAGCTAGGGTTAGGTTAAGGTTAGAGCTAGGGTTAGGTTAAGGTTAGAGCTAGGGCTAGGTTAAGGTTAGAGCTAGGGTTAGGTTAAGGTTAGAGCTAGCGTTAGGTTAAGGTTAGAGCTAGGGTTAGGGTTAGGTTAAGGTTAGAGCTAGCGTTAGGTTAAGGTTAGAGCTAGGGTTAGGGTTAGGGTTAGGGTTAGGTTAAGGTTAGAGCTAGCGTTAGGTTAAGGTTAGAGCTAGCGTTAGGTTAAGGTTAGAGCTAGGGTTAGGGTTAGGGTTAGGGTTAGGGTTAGGTTAAGGTTAGAGCTAGGGTTAGAGTAAGGGTGAAGGTTAGGGTTAAGGGTTAGGGAATGAATGTAATTAATGAGGGGTCCCCACAAGTATAGGGGGGCATGGTGTGTGTGCGTGCGTGTGTGTGTGTGTGTGTGTGTGTGTGTGTGTGTGTGTGTGTGTGTGTGTGTGTGTGTGTGTGTGTGCATGCTAGCCTTTTCCGTTTCTGGCAGGCTGCGTGTCTTTGTGTGGTTCGAGTGAAGCCAGCCTCGCCGTGTGTAATCCTCCTCCTCCTGCCTCTGCCTGCCTGCTAGTGACATTCGGGTCCTCTTGGCACATTAGAAGATAGCTATCTACTAATCAGTTTACTTTCGGGACTGTGTTAAAATGTAAATTACATTAATGCTCAAATTATGCAGCAGGCTAGGTAGCCGGGGCCAGGCCAGAGGTCGCATAATGCCGGGATCATTGGGTTAGCGGCGTGTGCATGCGGCGTTAATGCAGCAGCGCGAGGTGCCTGCTCGGCCTCAGACCAGGCCGGCCTGTCAGCCGCTTGCTGTCTGGGGAGCTGCAGGAGCTTTGTGGGAATTGGAGGAGAAAGCTGCCCTGAAAGGCGGCGTGGTGGTCGCCTCTCGGTTTTTCCTTTTGTCTCATTGGGTGGGAAGATCTTCACGCTCCGTGTGCATCAAACCTGTGTTGCCCGCCTCCTCTCGGATGAGGTCGCGCGGGTCCTAATTTACTTGTAATCCGCGCGAGCAGGACCGGACGGCCCGAAGAGCTTTTGGTGACGTTGGAAATGTGATTCATCAGGACTGTTCAGGGCCGTTTCCAGACCTCAGCCTGAAGAGCCCCCGGTGCAGCCTGCACCAGCTCGCTGCCCGGCCTAACAAACACACGTCCGCCGCTAATTGATTGTCTTGTGTTTTATTTATGGTGCGGCGGTAATTAGTGGACGGCATAATGTAAGCCATTCATTATGAGCACCTGGCCTCCACTATGGATTTCGGTGCTTTGTCTCGGATGCACACATCATTAGGGAGAAACAAAGGCTGGAATTTATTAGCGCGCCTCCTTGTAAATACTCTTAAAGTCGGTGTGCCTTTAAGGGAGAACACGGCCTGCAAAACTTTTGTCAGCAATTGCTCACTGATTCCATTTGCTGCAGAATATGTTAAGGAAGAGCAGTATAAATTTAATTTTAATTGTTTTGTACACACGCCAGTGAAAAGGAACTGATTGGATACAGTTCACAGACAGTATATTAATACGTTATTTTCATATGTTAATTGGTTTGCATAATCTCTCCCATTTCTCGATTTGGAAGTACCTAGCATTGAGACGGGGGGCTGAACAGAATAGAGGACTCCAATTTACATAAAATCAGCTCCTGTGAACATTAAATAATAATGCATCTGCAAGCTGAAGGTGTGTTCAGTTAGCAGAAAGCACATTTTTATAATTTATACTCCAGCTGTTCCAGTGCTTTCGAGTCCATTTGCCTCCCCGTCTGCATTTAATGAAATCTTGTTACTGGAGAATTGACTGGGGTGAATTGAGATTTTAATCCCATTGACGTTCTACCATGGAAACGCAAGCTGGTGGGAACCTTTAATGGCGGGCCCTGTAATCAGAAGACACTTGTATTCAGGGTCCCAACAATAATGAATCTCATCAAACGCCGAGGCCCAGGCTGTGTGCGGGGGGCTCGAATTTCAAGGTTTTTGACCATCCCCATTTGAGGCATTCCTCAGGGAGTGTGTGATTACTCAAGTTCAGCAGTTTATTGCCTCATCTTTCAATAGCCACTGAAGCACAAAATTCTCATCTAGGTTGCTCCATTTTTTATTTTTTTGGTGACTTGGAGAGCGGGCCAGTGTTGACTGCAGAGCAGCTGCTCACGCCCTGCTGCTGGCCATGCAACATTATCAGCTGCCACCGCCGCCGTGCAGCCACCGCGCCGCTCACACGGCGAAAGCAGGGCGGCCAAGGGACACGGTGCACTCCGCCGAGGGAGTTTGATGCCCAACCTTTTACGCAGCTCTCTCCAACAAGTCGCAGGTTCAACGTGCTTTTATCTGCACACACACACACACACACACACACACACACACACACACACACACACACACACACACACACGACGTGCCAGACCCCAGAAGGGGCAGGACAACAGTCAGATAGTTACCTTATTTACCTCAGCTCACAGGGCGTCCAGCAGGACGCCCCAAATGTGTTATTTCATAGGAAATGATGGGTGACACTTTAGTATGGGGAACATACACACCATTAATTAGCATGCAAATTAGCAACATATTGGCTCTTCATTGGTCTTTATTAAGCACTCATTAATGCCGTATTCTTATTATACAACCAGTAAGCCATTAACTATGAGTTGTCCCTCTATAACCTCAGAAGTATTGCTTATTAGTAGTACCATCTCAGTATGCTTTGCTTAGTATGGCCTTTATAAGGTGGTAGTACCACAAGAAGAGTTATTCTCCCTTACTAACACTTAATGAATATGCTCTGTTCTTACATAACAGCACACAAAACTACAAGTGTTCATAGTGTTACATTACTCTAAATTAAGTTTTTGTTACTTAGAATATGTTCCCCATACTAAAGTCACATCTTGATCATTACTAATTCACTAGTAATTAAGTTTTTGTTATTTAGAATATGTTCCCCATACTAAAGTGTTGCCAAATTATTTTATCACAAAATAATAAATAAATCATTTCGTATGTTAATAAACAAGTAAGTAAATTATTTAGATAAATAAATTAATGTATTTCTTTAATAAATAAATTACTATAAATAGTAAATACATTACTATATGTATTATTAGTGCCAAATAAAGTATTTTATTTAAGTTATGTTATTTAAGTGAGAAAATGAAACTGAACACAGTGGTTTCTAAAAAATAAATAAATTCTAAAATTAAAACAAAGCCGCAAAAAAATCATGGTAGTTTGGAAAAAAAGAGGCACATGACAGCACGGTCGTGTCATGGACTTATCTGGTACTTACCTTCTACCCTCTGACCCTTAACCCCTACTTAGCCCCTGATAATAGAGCACTGTTGAGACGAGGGCCGGACGGATTTAAAAAGTATTCACCATTCCCCGCGCACGCGCTTCTCAGCAACCAGTATGAAATCACGCAATGACAGGCCGCTGCCGTGCTGTTATCGCCGAGCTGGATGAGCGTGGACGGGGACAGCGTCCCTGCTGGATACCGGCTGCACCTCATGACCCTCGCTGCATATTTTGGGGGCGTGAGTTGGAAAGACCCAATATCTGTGGAGTCCTTGGTATGATTCTTTCACGTCTGCGGTAGAGCAGTGTTAAGGTCAGGGGTTAAAGTGGGATTTGGTAAGTGGGGGATCTCTGTATTAGAGAGGTGGGCAAAAGTGCTAGCTAGCTAACGTTAGGCTAGCTAACCACCGGTCCAGTAGTCCCGACGTTAGCATTGTTAGCTAATAATAGCTACCGGTAGCTAACGTTTGCTAGCTAGTTAGTTATTTGAATGAAAATATTGCATGGCCAGAGCTAAGGTTGGACAAACATAACTAGCTAGCTACCGGTAACGTTACCGGACGCTACCGATAGTTAGCTTGCCTAGCAGCATTCAAACAACTAGCCAGCAACGTCAGCAACTAGCTAGCAACGTTACCGGGTGGAAGATAGCTAGTTAGCTAGCTAGCTAACGTTACGTTCGCTAACGTTAGTTGCTTGAATGAAAACCACAGCAGAGCTAGACAAAACTATTGGAAATACTATTGGAAATACACTGAAGATACTCACTCTTTATGCCCCCCAATCCAGGATAATAGTGCAGGTAGCAGGTTGACGCTCTCTCGAGTCTTGTCTGCCTGGTGCGGTGGACTGACCCTGACCCGTGAGTGTGAAGCCAGTCTCTTCTGACGTCATGTCTGCTGAAGCCACACAGCAGGCAGGTGCGGGTCACGTGAGGACGCGATGTCGTTCAAACTTTTAGAAAAAGTAAAGTAGTATAAAAATAGAAGAACGACTTTATTTGCGATTTATTTTGTAATGCTTGTGAATTGGCTGCATCATGTTTTTTGTTTTAAATTTTACTGTGACAAAAAGGTTGAAATTACTCCTGTCTACAGAGTGCCGGATCTCAGCTCCGGTTGACTTGGGGGAGGAGGAGGGGAAGTGCCGGTGTCGGGATCCGGGGAGCTCCGGCCCACTTTATTCACTGGTTAAGGGAGAAGTGTGCTTTCCCTAGTCGCTGCCTTGCATACGTACGTTAAACTGCTGCTGAAGGAAACTGCTCTCTGGAGTCCCGGGCCTTGCCCCGGCGATGTCCCTGACAGCTCACACGGGTGCAGGAAGAGAGCGTTATAATGCTTTTTTAGATTTGAATGACTAAATATGCCGTTTGAGATTAGGGGAGGAGTCGCCTCTCAGGGGGCTGGAGAGTGTCCCCGCAGCTATGACGCTCATGTCCCTTTGGTGCTTCTGTAATGAGACTAACACCAGACTAACACCAGACTAACACCAGACTAACACCAGGCATTGTGGTCACTGAACATGCTGGCATGCCACTGGAGAGCCCACAACTCCAATATTATACTATAGAGGCTGCTCAAGGGTGTGTGTGTGTGTGTGTGTGTGTGTGTGTGTGTGTGTGTGTGACCATCAAATCCCTGATGGAAACCATGCATAGGACACACAGGGCTACTCTCAACTGCCCTGCATCCGCCATCTTTCGGCAGCAGTGGCAAACAACATGTAAGGAGGCACAAACAACCTTGCGCACTCTGCAAAATGCATGGTGGATGAACAAAGCTCACAAGAGTCAATCATATGCTGACAGAAATGATATACACAACTTCTACAATTCTATAGACCATATATGGCCCTAGGAACGGCTGTATCATGCCTTCAAAACCAGCGGATGGACTGACAAGCATGAAAGCCCAAACGCGGATCCTGGCAAGGTAGGCTGAACATTTTGAAGCCCTACTTAACCAGCACTCGCCAACCAACCAATCCATCCCAGAAGAGCTACCAATTTGTTCACCCATCCCAGACCTCCACCACCCACCAACTTTTCAGTGAGTACTTGCAGCCATCAACTCCCTCGTGAACAATAAGTCCCCTCGCAGCAGTGGTATCTCAGCAGAACCTAAAACAAGGAGGATACTTGTGCACCAGAATGGTCTATCAGTAGATACTGCAGGTCTGGGACCAGGAGAGTGTCCCTCAACAATGAAGGGATGCTAAAATTGTCACCCTGTACCAAAACAGGGGTGACAGGTCTATCTGCGGCAACAGTCGTGGCATATCCCTACTAGCTGTTGCAGGCAAGGTCCTAGCAAAGGTCATGCTATGCAGGATGGTGAAGCACTTGACAGAGCATCTGCTGCCGGAGTCACAGTGCGGTTTCAGGAAGAACAGGAGTACTGTGGATATGATTTTCACAGTAAGACAGCTACAAGAAAAGTGCCACGAACAACATCATGACCTTTTCATGGCTTTTGTCGACCCCAAAGCTTTGGACAATGTGAATCGAGAGCAACGTTGGTAAATTGTGAGAAAGTTTGGCTGTCCAAGCAAATTTGTGAACATTCTGTTACGGTTCCATGAAGGGATGGTGGCACGGGTGGCCATAGGAGGACAGGATTCGGCGCCCTTTAATGTGTGCACTGCAGGGAGGCAGGGGCGTGTGCTGGCACCGGTACTCTTTTTTTCAGCATTTACCTCCTATGGGTCACGAAACTTTTCCATAAAGATCTGGAAGGCAGTAGTGGGATCACAATAGACTTTAGTGTAGATGGAAAGTTCTTCAAAATCCGAAGGTTCCAGGCAAACACCAAGTTGTTTGCAGTGCAGGTCATTGAGCTGTAGTATGCTGATGACTGCGCTCTTGTGGCTCACACACCAGAAGACCTGCAAACTATCCTTGCCACAGTTGTGAATGCCTACAGCAGGCTGGGTCTATCAGTCAACACAACCAAGACAGGTATTATGCCAATGGAGGTCCAGCTCCCCACCCACTATGCCTGTCTTCACTATAGAACACCAACCACTCTCAGCTGCTCCATCTTTCAAATACCTGGGCAGCATCCTTTCTGAGGGCTGCAACACTGATCACGAAACTCATAATAGAATCAAACAAGCCTCTGTAGCCTTCAGCAAACTCCGACGTAAGGTCTTCCAAAACGAACACCTCCACCTGCACATCAAAATTGCCATTTACAAAGCCGTCTGCATTACAACTCTCCTAGGAATACAGCTGTGAAGCCTGGGTCACATACAGCTGCCACCGAGGGTTGCTGGAGTGGTTCTACATAAGGTGTCTGCAGCGAATCATGGGGATCATGTGGCGTGACCGTGTGCGTCATGCTGAGATTCTAGCTAGGATAAACTGCTAGAGCATAGAAGCCACAATCACTGAACACCAACTGTGCTGGCTTGGGCATGTCATCAGGATGCCTCAAGAATGCCTGCCACGTCAAGTCCTGTATGGACAGCTTCATCTGGGTCACCGGTCCACAGCTGGTCAGAAGAAGCGATACAAAGACCAACTAAAGACATCGCTGAAGAAGTGTTGTATTGACCCCTTGAGACTGGAGCAAGCTGCCATCAACCGTTCCAGCTGGTGGGAAATCTGCCACAGAGGCATAGAACAGCTAATGAGACACACAACAGACTACACACACAGACTAAGGAGACACACAACCATGCCTGCCCCCACTAACTCAGACTTCATATGCACAACACGCCATAAGAACTCACCCTTCACAAGGAGGGATGTCATCATCGGACTCGATGGACTACCAGCAAGCTTGTGTTGTCCTCAGGTACTATAACACCGTGACAGGGATACTCCACTGAGATTTGATATTTGCCTGTAAAATGCACTAATTGACCAAGGTCAACTTAGCGTTAAGGTACAATACACAAGCATGTGCGCAAATTCACTGGGTCATTTTTAAAAAAAATATTAATCAGTAATGGATCAGTTATGGCCTATCATGGTTCATCGACTGATTAAGGAAACCATCTGAGAACACCAATAACAAACAATAGCATATAGTGTCATACTACATGGTCAGCATAACTGTTGTGTGTTGTAACGGGTTAGGCCCACGTGTCTTGCTGAGGCAGTGGAAGACGATGGCAAAACTCACATCCACACAAGTGCCGGGATTTCACAAATGCTTGTGGTTTATGAACTACCCATCAGCCTCACCAAGCCCGGCTGTACGGCTGCTATTTCATCACACATGAACAACACACAGGCCACACGGAAGCTGAACGTGACTGCTGAGTTGAGAGGCAAAATAAGCTCGAGCTCGGCGATGTCCATCCGTTCATTCGTGTGGGCGCCGCTCAACTGATTCAAGGCAGAAACAAAGGCGCTGTCCCATGGCGTCGTTCCAAGGCGACACAGTCCACCCCTCTCTTAAAGGTGCATTGCACAATTTCGACTGCTACAGTGTCCATCCATCCATCCATCCATCCATCCATCCATCCATCCATCATCTTAACCGCTTATCCAGAAGGATACAGGATCATTGTCTTAAACTTGTAATTGGGGCTCCCGTTACATATTATTTACATCATATCCTGACTTGATGCTGAACTTTGACACTGTAAAACAGGAACTTTTGTAGAAGAGCTAAAGTTAGTATGTCACTGAGGTGGCCCAGTGGCCCAGTGGTTAGCACTGTTAACTCACAGCAAGAAGGTCCTAGGTTCAAACCCCAGGCCATCCCAGGTCCTTTCTATGTAGAGTTTGCATGTTGTCCCCGTGTCTGCATGGGTTTCCTCCAGGTGCTCTGGTTTCCCCCACCATCAAAAAGACATGCACGTTAGGGTTAATACTCATGCCTGTGCCCCTAAGCAAGGCAATGGAAAGAAGAACTGGAGTTGGTTCCCGGGCGCTGCAGCTGCCCACTGCTCCTATACAATAGGATGGGTTACATGCAGAGAACAAATTGGCTGTAAGAATACAATTCATTGTAAGAACACAGTGACAAAGTAAAGTGCTTTCTATTTGTGAATCACGTTCCTAGCTAACCGACTTGCTAACACGGGTTATAATGTTAATTTAAAAAATGCAAAATCTTGAACATCTTACAACAGCATAAACTTTACAAGACATTCCCTTGCAAACTTTTTTGGAGGAGATGCAACCCCCACCACCACCACCACCACACCTCATCCCCCCACACACAGACTCTACGTAGATGGTACAGCTAAACACGGGACTTAATGTCGGTTTGTGAGTGAGTGAGAAGAGCCAAGTTCGTGAGGTGCTCCACATCCTGAAAAAAAGGTTCCCTGAGCTTACATTTGGGTAAGATGGACTGACGGACTTCACTGGGTGTAATGCTGTACATCCAGGGCAGAAGCCACTCTGTCTTGCCCGAGCAGAGAGCAGCAGTGAAGGCCAGTTCTCCGGGTCATGTTCAGAGGTCCACTTAAGTTCAGTGGATGTCAGGGGCCGTCTTCATGAGACCCGAGGCAGCATCCACAGATTGCTATTTGCTGTGCTGGCCGTTAAGAGGAGCCTGACAATGGGCTCCTCGACAACACTTAACAATCAGTCAGGGGACACAGAGCATCCCTATTCTTCCCCTATATCGCACACAAACAATAATTCAGGTGGACACAAGTGACACTCAGAAATCACACTTACAGCGAGGCCGTGGTTTAGTTGCAAAGAGGACATATACAGTGGCAAGAGACTTGGATTGGGGTCTGATTGACTGAGGCCTCTGGCGGGTTTTCACCAGTCCCACAATGTGAATCATAAGAACATGTCATGGATTCTGGGAGGGAACCTTGTTCTATTTCTCTTTTCACTGCCAAACATGCTTTACTCATTTAACTTGCAAACCAAAACCACCCCATAGGCTGTAGAATAAATCATTAATATTATCAATATTATATTGATATTATGAAATTATTATTTAATTTATTCTATATTTCTGTTACCAATTTACACCGTCTGTTTTCTTCTTCTTTTTCTTCTGCACTTTCATTTAGTTGAAAGCTCGTTGCATTTCATTTTATAATGTGAAATGTGCTGTTTAAATAAAGTTTGATTGATTGACTGATTGATTATTACTGGACAAATACCACCGCACCAGGACTAGCAACCTGATTCTAAATTTAGAAATAGGGTTACAAAAAAAGCCTTTTTTTCAATTTTGCTTAGTGCTTGGCCTTTTACCAACGCATGTTGCTGCCCAGCTGAGCTTCACCATATCTAAGTGAGACAGACTCAAAGTTTGCATATTGATCCAGGATTCCATTGACTTAATGAACCCTCAACCCTCCATCAGATGACCAGCCAATATATATGTTCTCATCTCTGAAGCGGATGTCTGGCCCCGGCCCCCCGTAAATGGATTGATCTACTCAGCTCTCCCCAAATGGGGAAATGGGCAACTATTGATATGATTTTGGGCAGGGTGATGGATGTGTGAGATGGCAAAAACTCCAGCCACATAGGCCGTCATGCCGCGGAGTAAGAGGATGCCGAGAACAGCTTGACTGGAGCTCTGCAAAAATAAAAATAAAAAAAAGCCTTCAGTCACGTCACTACCAACAGTCCTCCCACCTGTTTGCTGCACAGTCTTTTTTCTGTTGAATATATATATATATATATATATATATATATATATATATATATATATATATATATATATATATATATATATATATAATCCAATGATCAAGATTCAAATAATTCTTTAATTGACAGTACAAGCCTTTTTCATGCCATAAGCAATCATCAGCTCTCTCTCTCTCTCTCTCTCTCTCTCTCTCTCTCTCTCTCTCTCTCTCTCTCTCTCTGTCTTTGTATATATATATATATAGTAATTCCCCCACGGGGATCAATAAAGCATCTCAAAAAATATATCAAAAACTACATATCTAACAATGTCCATAAAAATCTTGTACACGTAGTTTAGGGCAAAGTGCTAAAAGTTATTTTTTTCATCATCAAACAAATATTTAAAATCTTTTTCTACCACTTTACAATGATACAAACTTTATAAAGTGTTGCTACTGGTGTTGATGGTTAAGAAACCACTTATCAATATCTTATAAATCAGTAATAACATGTTATAACGGGGCGTGTGAGTACTTGTTGTACCAAGACGTGCATCCCCAAAAAGGAAGTCAGTGTACACAACAATGAAGTCAGTGTACACAACAAGGAAGTCAGTGTGTGCAACACGGAAGCCAGTGTATTCAACAAGGAAGCCAGTGTACGCAACAAGGAAGCCAGTGTACGCAACAAGGAAGCCAGTGTATTCAACAAGGAAATCAGTGTATGCAACAAGGAAGCCAGTGTATGCAACAAGGAAGCCAGTGTATGCAACAAGGAAGTCAGTGTAGACAACAAGGAAGTCAGTGTACACAACAAGGAAGCCAGTGTACACAACAAGGAAGTCAGTGTACACAACAAGGAAGCCAGTGTACACAACAAGGAAGCCAGTGTACGCAACAAGGAAGCCAGTGTACACAACAAGGAAGCCAGTGTACGCAACAAGGAAGCCAGTGTACGCAACAAGGAAGCCAGTGTATTCAACAAGGAAGTCAGTGTATGCAACAAGGAAGCCAGTGTATGCAACAAGGAAGCCAGTGTATGCAACAAGGAAGTCAGTGTAGACAACAAGGAAGTCAGTGTACATAACAAGCAAGTCAGTGTATGCAACAAGGAAGTCAGTGTACACAACAAGGAAGTCAGTGTATGCAACAAGGAAGTCAGTGTATGCAACAAGGAAGTCAGTGTACACAACAAGGAAGTCAGTGTACATAACAAGCAAGTCAGTGTATGCAACAAGAAAGTCAGTGTATGCAACAAGGAAGTCAGTGTATTCAACAAGGAAGCCAGTGTATGCAACAAGGAAGTCAGTGTATGCAACAAGGAAGTCAGTGTATGCAACAAGGAAGTCAGTGTATGCAACAAGGAAGTCAGTGTATGCAACAAGGAAGTCAGTGTACACAAATGGTCTTGGTTGGACTCAGCTCGCATGGCTTGGTGACCTTAGCGTATGGGTCACATGAAACATGAAATCAGCCTTATTTTGTCATTGTTTGGTGACAATGAGTGTGTTCTCTGTGTTTAACTATCCTATTGTATAGGAGCAGTGGGCAGCTGCAGCACCCGGGGACCAACTCCAGCTCTTCTTTCCACTGCCTTGCTCAGGGGCATAGGCAGGAGTATTAACCCTTACATGCATGTGTTTTTGATGGTGGGAGGAAACCCACGCAGGCACGGTGAGAACATGGAAAGGACCTGGGACGGTCTGGGGTTCGAACCCATGACATGCAAAAACATGTCTGCACCTGAGGCTGCATCTCAGGTGGTTCCTGTAGTCCTCCTGTCAACTCCCCATGTGGGCTGCCAACCTGGCAACACAAGAAGTATTTTTTATTCATGTATGAAACGTCTTATTAATGATCTATAACTCATTAACTCAGGAGTTAGTCACCATAAATAACGTTATTAGCACCCACTTGTTAGCCCTTTATAAAGCAAGCCCTGGTGTCACGTGCTACCAAGCTGTTGGTCACTGGTTGATGTCTGTTTTAAGAAAGGTCATTTTGCTTATCCATAACAACTAAAATATTGATAGTTATTACCTTTCGTGTCGTGTTTAGTTGTCCGCTCCCTAGATTTTGAAGAGGAGAGGTCTGCACGGAGCGACAAACGGCTGGCTGGAGGTGTGGGTCATGGCTGCACGAGGAGTGGAAGGTGGTGGTGACGAAGAACATCAGTGGTGTCGTGTGATGCTCAGACCACATGGCAAATATTTATCTAAGTGAGATTACTCCCAAGGGAGCAGGAGACATCTGTACCCCTCTAGCCCTCTATTGTCTCCACCGTGGACAGACACGGACAGATTCGGCAGAGTTTAGAATCTGAAGCCGTTTCCTCCCAACAACAACCAGCCATGGTGAGAGATAAAGATTATAAGCACGGCCACCATGGCTATTCACCGATGCATCAGCCAGCCGCGGCCTGAGCCGTGGCCTGAGCCGCGGTGTTGCTGAGCCTTGACCTGCAGCGAGAATTAACAAAAGTCAATCTCCACTGAAATCTTCATAGACCAGGATTTGAGATGTCCCCGCAGTTCATTTCCATATTAGAAAGGCATTGCGAGAAAAGCGAGAGAATCTATTTGTTCCCTGCTCGCCGTCTATTTGGTTGTCAAACACGTTAATCTGTCCTTTGATGTGGAATAATGAGTCATCGTTAGTGGTCAAAGGGCCTGATAATTTGAGCTCTCATTCTATAAACTCATTTCTTTTGATAGACATGGTGACTGGGGCAGAAATGATAAATTACAAACACACACACACCCCCCAGATCTGAAGATTGCACCATGAATGTCAAGCCAGAAAGGAAATTATAATTAAAAAAAGGAAATTGTTTCAACAGTGCACTTGAATTTAAAAATAAACGTATCATTAAATCATATAAGCATTTAATTATGGGCCAATTTGTCGAGACCGTTGAGTTCCCAGACAACCCCCACTCACACCCGCCACGTTTAGCTCTCCTCTCACGGACGCTTTGTGCTCCGGAGACCTGCCGGTGGAGAAGACCCGGGCACACCCGAGAGGAGCCAAGGCCTCCTTCCCCTCTTGAGCTTCACCGTCTCGTGGGAGGATGGCGGCGCGAAGCCGCGCTTGCGGGGCCTCCCCCAGTACTGTCCATGCAGTGGCCTTGTCCACGTCTGCGTCTAAGCCTGTCTTCATTTGCTGGCTGGGAGAGCGGGGCAGGCTAAGCTACCTGTTAGCCCATGCAGACCAGCAGTTCCAACAGTCTTCCTGGCTGGCCTTCGTTCCCTTGGACAGTGATTTTTGTGTGTGTTAGTTTGGATATGTGTGTTAGTTTAAATATGTGTGTTAGTGTGGGTATGTGTGTTAGTTTAAATATGTGTGTTAGTGTGGGTATGTGTGTTAGTGTGGGTATGTGTGTTAGTTTGGGTATGTGTGTTAGTGTGGGTATGTGTGTTAGTTTAGATATGTGTGTTAGTGTGGATATGTGTGTGTTAGTGTGGGTATGTGTGTTAGTGTGGGTATGTGTGTTAGTGTGGGTATGTGTGTTAGTGTGGGTATGTGTGTTAGTTTGGGTATGTGTGTTAGTGTGGGTATGTGTGTTAGTTTAAATATGTGTGTTAGTGTGGGTATGTGTCTTAGTGTGGGTATGTGTGTTAGTGTGGGTATGTGTGTTAGTTTGGGTATGTGTGTTAGTGTGGGTATGTGTGTTAGTTTAGATATGTGTGTTAGTGTGGATATGTGTGTGTTAGTGTGGGTATGTGTGTTAGTGTGGGTATGTGTGTTAGTGTGGATATGTGTATGTTAGTGTGGGTATGTGTGGATATGTGTGTTAGTGTGGGTATGTGTGTTAGTGTGGTTATGTGTGTTAGTGTGGATATGTGTGTGTTAGTGTCAGTATGTGTGTTAGTGTGGGTATGTGTGTTAGTTTGGATATGTGTGTTAGTTTGGGTGTGTGTGTTAGTGTGGGTATGTATGTTAGTGTGGGTATGTGTGTTAGTGTGGGTATGTGTGTTAGTTTAGATATGTGTGTTAGTTTGGGTATGTGTGCTAGTGTGGATATGTGTGTGTTAGTGTGGGTATGTGTGTTAATTTGGGTATGTGTGTTAGTGTGGATATGTGTGTGTTAGTGTGGGTATGTGTGTTAGTTTGGGTATGTGTGTTAGTGTGGGTATGTGTGTTAGTGTGGGTATGTGTGTTAGTGTGGGTATGTGTGTTAGTTTGGGTATGTGTGTTAGTGTGGGTATGTGTGTTAGTTAGGGTATGTGTGTTAGTGTGGATATGTGTGTTAGTGTGGGTATGTGTGTTAGTTTGGATATGTGTGTGTTAGTGCGGGTATGTGTGTTGTGTGGGTATGTGTGTTAGTGTGGGTATGTGTGTTAGTGTGGGTATGTGTGTTAGTGTGGGTATGTGTGTTAGTGTGGATATGTGTGTGTTAGTGCGGGTATGTGTGTTGTGTGGGTATGTGTGTTAGTGTGGGTATGTGTGTTAGTGTGGGTATGTGTGTTAGTTTGGATATGTGTGTGTTAGTGTGGGTATGTGTGTTAGTGTGGGTATGTGTGTTAGTGTGGGTATGTGTGTTCTTGTAGTGTCTGGATGCGTCGTTGTGTTGTGCTGCTGTGCGTTGGGGGAAACGGCATTTCGCTTCATTGCATGTGTGCAAGTGCATGACGTGACATGACAAAGTGTTCCTGATGCTGTTCCCGGTTTGGCCACTAGGCTGACGGTTCCCAGGATGAGCTGTTAAAACCCCTATGTCCTCTTCCCGTTGTACTGAACTGTAGTGGACTCCTGTGCAGTGGTCCCGCTGGCACCGCTGGGTTAGCGTAGTGTGTACAGGCCTGCATCATTCATAAGGTTTCATGGCACTTTGTACTTTGGGTTTGTTTGGCTGCCAGTCATGGCGGCTCTGCTCTGGACAGGCCAGCTGATTATGACCGATGCCCTTTAGAACAGCAGACCTGTGGGGCACTGTGTGTTTTATACATTGTATCTGTGTGAACAAATCAAGGCTGGTAATAATGACCATGATACGGTTTGTCAGACAGTTTTCAGGTAAATACGTGAAAAGAAGGGAAATTGGGACAGCGGGGTAAAACAGGCCTTGGTGTTGCCACATAACGGTGGTATTTCAAGCCCAGAGGTATCCTGAGGGTCGCTGTTCCCACGGCCAACTATTGATTACTGCTGGTTGTTAAAATAAGTCACAACAACGCAGCCTGAAGACAGCAACAGCCCATACAATAGTCAGCGTGGCACACGCCGAGTAGGGACCTCTTCAGAATGGAGGCTCTGGCGGCGAGTGTGACGTCACGGTTTGTATGGCCAGCAGCCATGCCAACATGGGCCCTGACTCTGCCGAGTGACGGACGCTAAGCAGGTGTGGGCTTGGCTAGTGCTTGGATGGGAGACCTCCCGGGAAAACGGAGTTGCTGCCGGAAATGGTGTTGGTGGTCCAGTAGGGGGCAGTCTTCCCCCTGGTCTTAATTTAAAAAAAAACAAAAAAAAAACAAATATGGAATCCCAATGCCCCTGTGCAGTGACGGGGACACTGCTGTAGGAGACGCTGTCCTTCGGATGAGACGTTAAACCGAGGTCCTGACTCAATGTGGCCTTAAAGACCCCATGGCACTTACCACAAAGAGTAGCGGGTTCCCCGTTGTCCTGGCAACAGTACCAACCTGGCTCTCTCCATCTGACCACCTGATCATCCCCCATGTCATTGGCTCACTGATTCCCACCTACTCCACCTCCAGCTGATGTGTGGTGAGCGTTCTGGTGCAAGATGGCTGCCGTGCTTCACCCAGGTGGTGCTGCACATTGGCCGTGTTGGTGGGAAGCCGGATGTGGGTATGTGTCCTGGTCGCGGCACTAGCGCCTCCTCTGGTCGGTCGGGGTGCCTGTTCGGGGGGGGGACTGGGGGGAATAGCGGGATCCTCCCACGTGCTACGTCCCCCCGGTGAAACTCCTCACTGTCAGGTGAAAAGGAGCGGCTGGTGACTCCACATGTATGGGAGGAGGCATGTGGTAGTCTGCAGCCCTCCCCGGATCAGCAGAGGGGGTGGAGCAGAGACCGGGACGGCCCGGGAGAGTGGGGTGATTGGTCAAGTACAACTGGGAGAAGAAGGGGGGAAAAGCAAAAATAAATAATGTCATCCGGAAAGGCATTATGGGATGTCTGCATGCTGCACTGCACTTGATGAAACCGAAGCTGTTGAAGAAGAAGAGGTAACTTGTAGCTCTGGTAAACACACACACACACACACACACACACACACACACACACACACACACACATGAATATATAAATATATAGTATAGTGAAATGAAAACTGGGTCCAGCAGTGACATAGTCCGTCCTGAGGTCCTGAGGTCCATTGGGTGAGGCTGGATTGTAGGGGAGCCTGCATGGTCGTCCATCATGTATGACCAGAACGGGCTCATCTTCAGCCTCAGCAGCAGGTGTTGCTAGCAGACAGCCGCTGCTTCTCTGTTTCTTCATCGCTCGAATGAGAAGAGTCTTGCTGGGAGACAACAACCTTCCAT
>JAJHIY020001080.1:67500-75000 GCA_022114975.2 Lampris megalopsis
TTGTTAACTCGATATACTGTAACTAGTTTATACACACACACACAAACACACACACACATATTCTTCCGGTGTGGGAAGATGGCGGCGCGAATTCACGTTTGCAGCGCCCCCCCCCCAGTACCGTTCATGCAGTGTCTTTGTCCACGTCTAAGTTTGTCTTCGTTTGATGGCTGGGAGAGCTGGCGCTGGATCAGCCGGGGGAGCCTGGTCTGCTGCCTCCTGTGGGCCCAGGGACCACGGCCCTGCCTGGAGCGGCGCTTGAGGAGGAAACACCGAGGGCGGTCTGACAGGAAGTTGAAGCGGTGCAGGCTAAGCTAACTGCTAGCCCATGCAGACCGGCAGTTCCGATAACACCGAGGGCAGTCTGACAGGACGTGGAAGCGGGGCAGGCTAAGCTAACTGCTAGCCCATGCAGACCGGCAGTTCCGATAACACCGAGGGCAGTCTGACAGGACATGGAAGCGGGGCAGGCTAAGCTAACTGCTAGCCCATGCAGACTGGCAGTTCCGATAACACTGAAGGCGGTCTGGAGGCGGCCTCGCCTGGCGTTGACTGTGTTTTGGTGTCGTCCTGTGGAGTGCGGGGAGGTGTGTCGAAGGTGTCTGGCTGGGAGAGCTGGTGCTGGATCGGCTGGGGGAGCCTGGTCTGCTGCTGCTGGTGCTGCGCCTGAGGAGGCAGCACCCAGGCCGGTCTGACAGGACGCCCTGGGTGTCTGGCTTCATTTCATGCGTGCGGGGGCGCGGGATGAAGCCACAGATGGAGGTCGGTGATTCCTGATGTGAACACACTTCACACGCAGGCGTCTCAGGTGTCTAAGTTTTGCAGGTTTGCATTCAAGTGAATTTGATGTAACGCTGAACCCAGTCCTGGTTCCGACAGCAGACACCCTGTCTGACACGGCAGAACAACGACCCGCCGATGTAGTGAGACGGGGAAACTTTAGAGTCGAATTTGAAATCTCGTGCATGAAACATGACGCGAAGAGGCCGTGGGACGAGTCGGGGGGGGGGGAGTGGGACGCCAGGCGGGGGGGGGGGAGGAGTGGGACGCCAGGCGGGACGTACCGGCACTAATTTATGTGTGTTTGCAGGGCCGTCTGTGGGATGCTGCCTCCCCCCAGACTGCGTGGTGGAGCGTCTGGAGAGCGGCATGCAAATGGAGCAGATTTCTAGGTGAGGCCGGGTGCAGGCCCGGGCCCGTGTTGGGACCCTGTTGTGCGCTATCTAAACAAGTGTTCTTTGTCATGCTGGGCCCCGTGGGAGTGAGCCAGACGAATCCTATCATCTACAATGTTGTGTTACTTAAGCAGAAAACTACTCAAGTTTGCAGCCACTATTTATAAGATGAAAGGCGCCTCTTCAGGGGACGTCAGAATTACTCCTTCCTCCCCAATTAATGTGTGTAGTACGTGGAGTTTCCTGGTGCCTGCACGGTTCCCCAGTGGATTGGTCTGGTGTATTGTGTGTTTACCCGATAGTCAGTGTGTCACAACTGGAGAATAAGGGACCGTTTGCCAGCTTTGTTGTGCTGCCGTCGTGGAGCCGGTTCAAGTCGCAGGGACGACGCTCGGCAGAACAAAACAGCGTCTTCGGTGGAACGGGGAGCGCTCGTTCCCTGCAAGGCTTGGTATTGTAAAGCCGTCCATATCGTGCACTCTTTGTTTTCCCTCCCAAGTACCTGCTCGCTCCCTCTCTCTCTCCCCCTCTCTCTCGCTCTCCCTCACACATCCAAGACTAGTACCGAGCCAGACACCCTTGATGAATCCAGAAACTCTGGGCGTTGATTAATTGACAAAAATCATTGAGAAGTAAAGATAAAATCCTCACTGTAATTGGATGTGAAGCTTCATTTATCTATAGATTTATTCCAGACGGCTTTATTGAACTGCTCCGCCATGCTTGAAATATACTCTCAGAATTGACCTCAATTCTTATGGGGAACACAACAAAATCCGTTGCTGCCTGGTTTACCTTAAGCCGGCCTCTGAGTGGCGGAATGGAAATCCATGTTGGGCCAGTTTCCCCGCGAGCTGCTCCTGGTGGGGGGGTGGGGGTGGGGGGGTCCGGCTCATCGGTGTGCGGGCTTCACCGTGGGAGAGGCGGCGCCTCGTGTCTTCAGGTGGCGCTGCAACAGAAGAAGGTGTTCGTATAAAGTGTGCAGCTCCCCTAACGAATCCCACTCTGCAGCTGTAAGCGTTAACTGATCGTGAGGCCTTCACTAATGGGCTCATTCAAACGGGCAGCACTTCGGCTGGACGACACTGCAGGGCTTAATGACTTGAGGAGGGCGCGTGATGATGACATCCTGCGCACTCCTCAGCACTCCCCCCCCCCCCCGGCTGGGATCAGGGCGCTGGTGGGTACGTGTGAATACGCGGCATCACTTCGGCCTACCAATGAATCTCTAAACATCAACGCTTCTCCGCAATCTGGACGACTTAGAATTCAAATGACACGTCCGCGGGAGTCGGGAGCTTAAATGGCAGCGGCGCTGGAGAGCGGGGGAGCCCAGGGAGGGATCCCCTCACCCTTTGTTCTGGCGTCTACCAGAGAGAGGAGGCGAGAGGGATGGCAGCATTACTGGATGTTTTGGAGACTTCTGCTCCAAGTCCGGAGTCTGTGCTGTCTGACAGCTGACATCAAGGTGATTATGGGGGGATCTGATCCTGCCATTAGGCACCCGGTCCACTTCTGCTGCTCTAATTGCTCCGTGTGTGTGTGTGTGTGTGTGCACATGTGTCCATGTCAGAGTGCTTTCACACATATATGTGTGTGGGGGGGGGTGCATCTGCACATTTGCCCCATGCACATTCACACAGCATGTAGAGGCAAAAGCGGCGGTGTAAAATTAAACCCTCAGTCGGCGGCGCTGCATGCAGATGAGCTGCCTGAATGGCGTCCCTGCTCTTTGCACCATTGTAATTGAATAACTTGTATAAAAGTCATCACGTCCCAACTTTTCCCTCAGCGGCCTCCACAGAGCATGCAGAAAGTCCTCCTGTAACTACCTGGGAGAGCAACCCATCAACAGCTGTTAGAGCTGACTTGAAGGTTAAATATTAGGAAGGAATCCAATTTCTCTTGTCTATTCAGCTCAGCGGTGTGTTAGATTGCAGCTGGACTGTGCTTACGGAGTGTGGGATATGAAGTGGGCTAATCAATCCCCTCTGCTTCATTCTCAAATTCCTCTCATATCAGGTCCCTGCCCCCAAGGCAGGCCTTCTGCTTTCCGAAAGCCAATTCCACACGAAATAAGAACTGTGACCTGCAGCTAGAGGGTGAAGTTGAGTTTTCCCTTCATGATTAATCTCTTCTTGGGTGGCTTTCAGAAAAAAAAGGAGAGAGGGAGGATAGAGCGAGTGGGTGAAAAAATAAGAAAACATGCAAGTCGCTGCCTTGTGACCTGCAAGTTTTTTTTTTCTCCCTCTGACTGAGCCTGGTGCAGTGGAGCCTGCTTATCTGCCTGGAAGAAGATGGAATTCATTTTTTGACAAGGGCTCATGTTGACATTGAGAAAATGAACTACCCGATCCCACGATTAAACCTGGGCTGTCATAATTGTCATCTGAACTGTGGCAATGATGAAAATGTAAGGATTTCTTTTGACGACTTCTTGTTCGGCTGACGTTGGAGCTCCAGAAGAGAAGGCCCTGGAAGAAGGGCTGAGAAACTGCTCCACGAGCCGGGGTAACAAATCAACACCAAGACATCAGCCCGCCACTTTACGAGAGGCTGATTATCTGCCTCTTCCGGCAGGCATCTGGGCAGAACCCACGGCGGCTACGACCCGGGCCACGTCTTTCTGGGTGGGTTCATGTCTGGCTGCTCTTTTGGTCTTCCTAATGGTTTACGTAGGGCAGATGGTCCACGGTCGGCGCTGGTGACGGAAGGGTGCCGGAGCTCACCGGCGGCAGCACCTCACCCCGGGAGGCCAGCTTCCTTAGACGGCCAGTAGATGTCTCAACCGCCGCCACAGCCGGAGGGTGAAGCGATGCACCCTTTAAGTACCACTACCCCATGCTGCAGGTTGTAACGGCACCGGTCGTGTGGACGGAACCCGCCAGGCGCTGCTGAACTGCTCTGAACGGCTGCTGGTTCTGGTTCCAACACCCTGTCGGACTCGGGCTGACCCCGTCCACGCACTGCCGCTACCGGAAGCCCACGCTGTGCCGTCAAGCAGGAGGGAGACGGACCAAGGAGGGTCTACCTTGCCCCCACCCGCTTTTTTACTTTAGGTGTTCTACTGAAATGAAACGACGCCGTATAAAGGCGTCGGTCTCTCTAGCTGAGGCAGACCCAGACTAGGCAGCAAGGTTTACTATAGTTTCAGGCTTTTCATTTCGGTTTAGTTTCAGTTCGTTTTCAGGATGTGTTGCTAATGTAGTTTAGTTTCAGCTTTGTGATGAATTCTGGTTTCGATTTCGATTTCGATTTTACTCTTATTTATATTTTGGGGGGAAAACAGATAATTCTGTGTAAGGTTTGCAGGTGATCTCTACTACTACTACTACTACTTCCGGCTGCTCCCGTTAGGGGGCGCCACAGTGGATCATCCGTTTCCATCTCTTCCTGTCTTCTGCATCTTCCTCTGTCACACCAGCCACCTGCATGTCCTCCCTCACCACCTCCATAAACCTCCTCTTTGGCCTTCCTCTTCTCCTCTTCCCTGGCAGCTCCATATTCAGCATCCTTCTCCCAGTATACCCAGCATCTCTCCTCCACACATGTCCACACCATCTCCATCTTGTCTCTCTTGCTTTGTCCACAAACTGTCCAACCTGAGCTGTCCCTCTAATATACTCCTTCCTAATCCTGTCCTTCTTCATCACTCCCAGTGAAAATCTCATCATCTTCCTCTCTGCCACCTCCACCTCCACCTCCTGTCTTTTCATCAGTGCCACTGTCTCCAAACCATACAACATAGCTGGTCTCACCACCATCTTGTAAACTTTCCCTTTAACTCTTGCTGGTACCCTTCTGTCACAAATCACTCCTGACACTCTTCTCCACCCACTCCACCCTGCCTGCACTCTCTTCTTCACCTCTCTACTGCACTCCCCGTTACTTTGGACAGTTGACCCCAAGTATTTAAACTCATCCACCTTCATCACCTCCACTCCTTGCATCCTCACCACTTCACCGTCCTCCCTCTCATGCATGCACAGGTGTTCCATCTTGCTCCTGCTGACTTGCATCCCTCTTCTGTCCAGTGCAGGCGATCTATGTATGGTAAATAGGACAGGTGACAAGATGTCTCGGATGTGCATTAAAGGGAAATACAGGTCAAAAGACAGTTTAGTGTCTTCATGGCTATAAGTTATTTCATCTAATATGTTGTATGAAAATGACGCCATGTTGGCTTCTTAATCATCGACGTCATGCATTGATCTGGCTGTGGTGCAGTTACCAGCTACTGCTCGCCTCCTACATACTGCATCAACGTTGAGCTAGGTCACCATGCAGCTTTGAGCTACTCACAGACTGCTGAGGAGAAACCAACTTGTACGGTGTCCATGACGCTCTAGCTAACTTCTCCAAATCACTGGAATGTCAACACTAATGTCCTCCTCCTCCTCCTCCTACTGCTGGGCATCATCTTCTTCACCCACTTCCGCGTTGTTTCTCTCTGCCCTCTGACTCCTCGGACAGCCTTCACCATGTTCGCCCCATCTGCCAATGAATCGGCTGTACGTTGCGCAAGAGCCTCGCCAGTACGAGGATGCTCTAGCAAGGCGTGGCGCCCCGTTCCCGGTGGAGGGTAGCAGAAACAGGCTGAGATGCCCGGGAAGGGTGGTGTCCCATTCACCCTGGCTGGCCCGGGCGTTTCGGATTTGGGTTCCAACTTGTTTGTGATGTTACAAAATGGCCTGCTGGAGCGCCTCGTCTGAATCAACACGTCTACCAGGACATCCTCACATTTGAGGTCTGCAGGGCAGTTCTCGACTCCTTTGAAACAGCTCGTTAAAGGTTGCTGTGCAGCCTGCCCCAGTGGTGGGCCGACGCTGTGTGTTTCAGGGCTGCCGTTGCCTTCTAGCTGTCCAGTATTTCCTGGTAAACGTTCCTGTTTGGAGGAAAGGTGGATCTTGAGGCTTGTTGGGTTTTTCTCTTATCAGCAGGCCACAAACTTGAGAGTCTTCGATTACAAGACACGCAGCCGGGCGACTACGTTAACCAGTTGACTAATGCACTGTTTCCCAACCCAGTCCTCAAGGACCCCCTATGCTGCAGATTTTATTTGCAACCCTGAATCGGTACCTGTTTGTAGTTATTCAGCCAATCGGCAATGAATTATGTCAGATGTTGCACACCTTGCATAATTAAGTGCTGTGAGCTGATTGGTTGAGTAAGTACAAGCAGGGCTACCTATGCAGGGTTACAATGAAAATCTGCAGGACAGGAGTTCCTTGAGGACTGGGTTGGGAAACGCTGGACTAATGGGTCGGACCCTTTAGTTGACTGGTTAGCGCAGTCGCCCGTGGTGGGGGAGACCGGCTGCGGTGGAGTCTCGGCTGCCCCCTGATTTCACTACACACATTTTCACGTCTTACTGCGAGAGTGCTGTAATCAATAGGGGGCGCTGTGCAGTGCGTGTTTAATGAATGTTTCCTCCGGGATGTGTAGTTCCCTAGTCACACCCAGTAGTCAACCGGGTACCACGAGATTTCGTGGCATAATCACGAAATTGAATCTATGAAATCGTGCTGGAGGTGCACGACGCCACTGAAAATGTCTTGTCCAGCACCACGAAGTTGTACCCAATGCATTCCTGAGGCAGTTCCGTCTGAAGGAAAGGAGGGCAGACTGAATCTGGCTCTTGATAGTGCAGGTATTTATTTAATTTACTAACCATACTCATTTGGGGAATTGACCAAGTTTTTCTTGCGCCAGTAAAGTCGCCAAGGTGCTGGCTGTGGCTGGTCTGGCGTCCCGGGTGCATGCCGGTCACTTACATATATCTGAAAACACTAAACCTACGGCGGTTAGGCTTAGGGCAGGTTTTTGTGTTCTTAAATATATGTAAGTGACCGGCATTCTCCCGGGAGGCCAGACCAGCCAGAGCCAGCACCTTGGTGACGTGACTGGCGCAAGAAAAACGGCCTATAGGAATGCATTGGATACAAGTTCGTGACACCTGACAAGAAAATTCCCGTGACATCGTGTCTCCCAGCACGATTTCATAGGTTACAGTTCACGAGATCCTCACGATACCCGGTTGACTGCTGCAGCAGGTAAACTCGGTGTTCTTGCGAACTGAACCTATTCTATTATGTTTTCTTTACATGTATTTGTATGTTCACATGTGTCACACTTATTTGGGATTGTATGCTGCACTTTGGTTCACCCGTGGTTGTTTTAAATGTGCTATATAAATAAACTTGATGACTTGAACTAAAGAGGCAGTACTCATGAAAGCCTCATTTGAATAGTCAGTCTTGCAACTGTGCATTGCCATTGGAGTTCAGCTTCAATTTGCTCAGCAAATTCAGTTTTCATTCATTTT
>JAJHIY020001080.1:80000-117500 GCA_022114975.2 Lampris megalopsis
CTGTGCTGCTCCCTCGATCCTTATTCTAATCTTATTTAACAGTCTCTGCCTGACACACACTTTAATGCAGGGCCCCAGATTGGAGGGTTTCCAAACAATCCTGAGCTCACCCAAGCTTGGAATTGGTTTTCCGTGGAACATCTCCCTCCTCCCTTTGGGCACTTTACCAATTTGACCAAATTTGTTCCATCGCTGGTTCTAAAGTACCAGAAGTGTTTTCTGCCCACACTTGGACTCCTTTCTGCAATTTGCACATTCTTTGCAGAACATTAACAGCTTTGTCAGGAGCCGAGCCGCCACCTGCAGCGGCGTGGCGACCAGTCCGTGCTCCTCCTGCAGGATGTGTTGCCCTGCTGAATATGGTCAGCACATTTAAACGGTCTTCCAGACGTCCGTCTCCTCGCAAGCATGCCGGATGATCACAGCACCGGGGCACGCCTGTTTAATATACGTACTGGTCTCGCGATGGTTTCCGGTGTGCCCCACCCCTCTGCTTGGCCTACACTGTCTGGTTCTGATAGACCGGAGTTGATCTAGTCCAAAGGAATTACAAGTACACTTGAGCTACTGTACTTTGTGTGTATTCCTCAATGCAGCACCTTATTCGCATACAAAGCACACAGGCCGGGTGTCGGTGTGCGACAATAAGGCCGCTCTCGTGCTTCTCTGCCTCATTGCAAGTGAATTACAAGTCAGGCCGTAGTCCAGCGCTCCCCGCGCCTCTCTATTAAAAACCCAGTAGGCCATCTTCATAATCAGCTCGGCGCAGAGCACCGCGTTCAGCTGCACTTTGCTTTCTGTGCCATCCAGTGTGGGGCGAATACTGCATGCAGCGGAGGCATCTGTCCAGTTGATGTATTGCAGGAGTACCACGGGCCACTAAAACTTGATATACTGTAATTGTGTGAGATAATCGGAGTTATAAAACCTCCCATAAATGCCCCCATCGAGATCAGGAGCATTAGATTGTGCCCACAGAAATGCACGCCCACTGCTTTTTTTAATTTAAGGGATGAGCGTTAGCGGAAATATCATTTAGCCATGTGATCACATTGGAGGTGTACATACAGATAAAGACCTGAATGCTTCATAAAACATTACTTTAGAGTTGGGAGATAAGTGCATGAATTAGGAGTCAGCTAATGCTCGTGACTGTAAACTTCCCAGCAGCGTGGCAGTTCAGAGGCATGAGCTGCTACACCGAACCGCTGCAGGCACCAAAAGCAATTAACACAAACTTAAAATAATTTGAGCTAATTCTCCTCATGCTATCTGCGGAAAAATGATGCATTACTGTATGTGTTGATTATGAGTGGAGAGAACTTTATCTGCCGGCGGAATACCGAATGCTGAGCCGGCTGCTTTACACAGGCCGCTCCGGGGGAGGTGCCGCGGCTTCCCCTCCTGCTCATGTCTGCCGTATGCCTGCTATTCACTTTACTTTACTGACATTCACAATCCACATCCATCAGCACTACATCATTATAGGTTACCCTTAACCTATAGGAGCCTGCAGGAGCCGAGAGCCGGCACCGCCCCGCACGCGCAGCATGGGACACGGTACTGGAGCACGGGACACGGTACTGAAGTACGGGACACGGTACTGAAGCACGGGACACGGTACTGAAGCACGGGACACGGTACTGAAGCACGGGACACGGTACTGAAGCACGGGACACGGTACTGGAGCACGGGACACGGTACTGGAGCACGGGACACGGTACTGAAGCACGGGACACGGTACTGAAGCACGGGACACCGTCGTGTGCTTGGGTTTGATGTCGGTTAGGAGACGACTGACACCAAAGTTAACATTTCAGCAGCTTTAATACTGTTTTTAAACAGTTTAGACGTCATGGTCCAACTTGAATAGCGCGGCTGGAAAAGTGAAAACATGACCTGAAAAGCAAAACACAAAACACATATGACCGACCCAACCCAACACACGTCACGAGGCTTACAACACGTGACGTGTCATAAAAGAACTGGAAATAAATCTTGCAAGAGTCCCAAACAACGACCGCAACTTAGAACTACTAGAACGACCATGGCGGTCATTTTGACCGTTTTGGATTTTCAAAGGTTAATAATTTTGTGAAAAACAAATATACTATATATACACTTGCCTCTCCCTGAATACTCATAAAACTGCACATATTTGCATTAGTGTGGGTTTTAGATCAATTACACACAAAAAGAAGTTATGATAAGGTCTAGCTAAAATGACCATGAGCGGTCAAAATGACTGCGCATAATTTGGCCGTCGTCGTGCGCGTCATGTCACGTGTGTTATCGCATAATTTCCTTCACAACGTTCAGTTTTTTGTTTTTTTTGTTGTTTTTTTTTTACATGTCACGTTTTGTTTTACATGTGTTAGATGAGCAGCGTGTGTTTCCTGTTTGTTTTCCAGGTCATACGTCCAACACGTCTGGGTAGAGGAGCTAAGAGCTGGCCACCACCCTGCTACACGTCTGGGTACAGGAGCTAAGAGCTGGCCACCACCCTGCTACACGTCTGGGTAGAGGAGCTAAGAGCTGGCCACCACCCTGCTACACGTCTGGGTACAGGAGCTAAGAGCTGGCCACCACCCTGCTACACGTCTGGGGACAGGACGTAAGAGCTGGCCACCACCCTGCTACACGTCTGGGTACAGGAGCTAAGAGCTGGCCACCACCCTGCTACACGTCTGGGTACAGGAGCTAAGAGCTGGCCACCACCCTGTTACACGTCTGGGTACAGGAGCTAAGAGCTGGCCACCACCCTGCTACACGTCTGGGTACAGGAGCTAAGAGCTGGCCACCACCCTGCTACACGTCTGGGTACAGGAGCTAAGAGCTGGCCACCACCCTGCTACACGTCTGGGTACAGGAGCTAAGAGCTGGCCACCACCCTGCTACACGTCTGGGTACAGGACGTAAGAGCTGGCCACCACCCTGCTACACGTCTGGGGACAGGATGTAAGAGCTGGCCACCACCCTGCTACACATCTGGGTACAGGAGCTAAGAGCTGGCCACCACCCTGCTACACGTCTGGGTACAGGAGCTAAGAGCTGGCCACCACCCTGCTACATGTCTGGGTACAGGAGCTAAGAGCTGGCCACCACCCTGCTACACGTCTGGGTACAGGAGCTAAGAGCTGGCCACCACCCTGCTACACGTCTGGGTACAGGAGCTAAGAGCTGGCCACCACCCTGCTACATGTCTGGGTACAGGAGCTAAGAGCTGGCCACCACCCTGCTACACGTCTGGGTACAGGAGCTAAGAGCTGGCCACCACTCTGCACATGTAGCTGAAAGACTACATGTGCACACAGCGAGTCGCAGCACACAGTTGTGCGCTTGTGTTTCACACGTCATTATGACATAACCCTGCCCCCCCCCCCCGCCTTCATAAAGTAATTTTGGGACATTTATTTGTATTGCTGTCACAACAATTCATTATAAATGTGAGGTTTATCAAGAGTTGTTTTGCACAGCATGGGGGTGCATAAAAATGCAGGCCGGATTAGTTACCGTTACACCCTTGGCAGAGTTGTGTCTCTTCTTTAAATGACCAGACCGGTATTTGCTGATGCAGAGGCCCTGTTTATGTGTAATCTGAGACAGTCACACTGTGTACACGCCGGAATATGACTCGGGCTGCAATTTATTTGTGTGATTTAATTGAGTGAGGTCACGGGACGCCGTGAGCCTTGTGTGAACCCGGCCTGGCGAGAAGCCCCGCCCCCCGCTCTCCTCTCCTCAGAAATGGGGGGGAGGGGAGGGGGGGGAGCTGGTCCCATCTAATGTGGTCTGATGGGCTCAGCCTGCTCTTTATCTCTCTGGGCATCGTACTGCTGTGAGTGGCTGTAATAGCATAATAGACTAATGTGTATTTGCTTTTAGACCATTTGTTGTTGTTTTATTATTATTTCTGATACATTTGTTTCAGTAAAAGACGGTGAAGGTTGTTTCCTGCCCTGTTATTGGATGGATAAATGGTGGGCTAACAAGACCAAATGAAAAGGAATCAATCACGGGGGCGAACTGAAAGTTTATACTATCTAGAAAAGAAAAAAACACACACTGAGCATCGTTGTGGACGGCGTGATCTATGGTTTCCCTCCTTTATTGTGCTTCAGGTTTGGCCTCCTCGCGCCCTGAGCTCGTTCTCCATAATGGACTGTAAAACTGGCAACAGCAAGTCATCTAAATGGTGCAATCTAGCGACGCTGAAATATCTCTACACACATTATATTTCTCTCCCTCTGCGCACATGTGAGTGTGTGTGTGTGTGTGTGTGTGTGTGTGTGTGTGTGTGTGTGTGTGTGTGTGTGTGTGTGTGTGTGTGTGTGTGTGGGAGCAGGACAGAGAGAGGTGGGTGAGAAGGAGAGAGAGATACTAAATACAATTGGTGCTCTCCCCTCATCTTGTTTAGTTGATGCAATTATTTAAGATAAGCAGTTGACTAATGATGAAAATATGCAGAGCGCCCCCATCAGGTGACTGACTGTGTTAATAAGTTACACTGCACTGTTGGCTACTGTATAGCCACTACTTGTGGTGATGTGGTAATGTGGTAATATGGTAGTGTGGTAGAAGGGTAATGTGGTAGAGAGTTAATCTGGTGGTGTGGTAGTGTGGTAATATGGTAGTGTAGTAGTGTGGTACTATGTTAATTTGGTAAAGTGGTAGTGTGGCAATGTGTTAATCTGGTAGCGTGGTAGTTTGGTAATGTGGAAGTGTGGTAATGAGGTAGTGCAGTGTAGTAATGTGGTAGTGCAGTAGTGTGATAATGTGGTATTATGGTTGTGTGGTGCTGTGATAATGTGGTAATCTGGTAATGTGGTAGTGTAGTAGTGTGCTAATTTGTTAATCTGGTAATGGGGGAGTGTGGTAATGTTGTAATATTTTAATCTGGTAATGCGGTAGTGTGGTAATGTGGTAATGTGTTAATCTGGCAGTGTAGTAGTTTGGTAATGTGGTAATGTGACAGCGTAGTGTGGCAATGTGTTAATCTGGTAGTGTGGTAATGTGGTAATGTTGTAATGTGGTAGTGTAGTGTGATAATGTGGTTGTGTGTTAGTGTGGTAAAGTGGTAGTGTGGGGTGTGGTAATATGGTAGTGTGGTAATATGGTAGTGTGGTAATGTGGTAATGTGGTAGTGTGATAATGCAGTAATGTGGTAGTGTAGTGTGGTAATGTGGTAGTGTGCTATTGTGGTAGTGTGGTAGGATGGTAGTGTGGTAATGTGGTGGTGTGGTAATGTGGTAGTGTAGTGTGGTAATACGGTAGTGTGGTGGCATGGTAATGTGGTGGCGTGGTAATGTGGTAGTGTAGTGTGGTAATACGGTAGTGTGGTAATGCGGTAGTCTGGTGGTGTGGTGACATGGTGATATAGTAGTATCGTGCTATGGTAATGTGGTAGAGTGGTGGCATGGTAATGTGGTAGTGTAGTGTGGTAATACAGTAGTGTGGTGGCGTGGTAATGTGGTGGCGTGGTAATGTGGTAGTGTAGTGTGGTAATACGGTAGTGTGGTAATGCGGTAGTGTGGTGGTGTGGTGGCGTGGTGATATGGTAGTGTCGTGGCATGGCAATGTGGTAGGGTGGTGGCATGGTAATGTGGTAGGGTGGTGGCATGGTAATGTGGTATTGTGGTAGTGTGGTGGCATGGTAATGTGGTAGGGTGGTATTGTAGTGTGGTAGTGTGGTGGCATGGTAATGTGGTAGGGTGGTATTGTAGTGTGGTAGTGTCGTGGCATGGTAATGTGGTAGGGTGTTGGCATGGTAATGTGGTAGGGTGGTAGTGTGGTAGTGTGGTGGCGTGGTAATATGGTAGTGTGGTGGTGTGGTAATGTGGTGGTGTGGTAATGTGGTAGTGTAGTGTGGTAATACGGTAGTGTGGTAATGCGGTAGTGTGGTGGTGTCGTGGCATGGTAATGTGGTAGGGTGGTGGCATGGTAATGTGGTAGTGTAGTGTGGTAATACGGTAGTGTGGTGGCGTGGTAATGTGGTGGCGTGGTAATGTGGTAGTGTGGTGGCGTGGTAATGTGGTAGTGTAGTGTGGTAATACGGTAGTGTGGTAATGCGGTAGTGTGGTGGTGTGGTGATGTGGTGATATGGTAGTGTCGTGGCATGGTAATGTGGTAGTGTAGTGTGGTAATACGGTAGTGTGGTGGCGTGGTAATGTGGTAGTGTAGTGTGGTAATACGGTAGTGTGGTAATGCGGTAGTGTGGTGGTGTGGTGGCGTGGTGATATGGTAGTGTCGTGGCATGGTTATGGGGTAGGGTGGTGGCATGGTAATGTGGTAGGGTGGTAGTGTAGTGTGGTAGTGTGGTGGCATGGTAATGTGGTAGGGTGGTAGTGTAGTGTGGTAGTATGATGGCATGGTAATGTGGTAGGGTGGTAATGTGGTGGCGTGGTAATGTGGTGGTGTGGTGGCGTGGTAGTGTGGTAGGGTGGTGGCGTCGTAATGTGGTAGGGTGGTGGCGTGGTAATGTGGTAGTGTGGTGGCGTGGTAATGTGGTAGTGTAGTGTGGTAATACGGTAGTGTGGTGGCGTGGTAATGTGGTAGTGTGGTGGCGTGGTAATGTGGTAGTGTGGTGGCGTGGTAATGTGGTAGTGTAGTGTGGTAATACGGTAGTGTGGTGGCGTGGTAATGTGGTAATACGGTAGTGTGGTGGCGTGGTAATGTGGTAATACGGTAGTGTGGTGGCGTGGTAATGTGGTAGTGTGGTGGCGTGGTAATGTGGTAGTGTGGTGGCGTGGTAATGTGGTAGTGTGGTGGCGTGGTAATGTGGTAGGGTGGTAGTGTAGTGTGGTAGTATGATGGCATGGTAATGTGGTAGGGTGGTAATGTGGTGGCGTGGTAATGTGGTGGTGTGGTGGCGTGGTAGTGTGGTAGGGTGGTGGCGTCGTAATGTGGTAGGGTGGTGGCGTGGTAATGTGGTAGTGTGGTGGCGTGGTAATGTGGTAGTGTAGTGTAGTAATACGGTAGTGTGGTGGCGTGGTAATGTGGTAGTGTGGTGGCGTGGTAATGTGGTAGTGTGGTGGCGTGGTAATGTGGTAGTGTAGTGTGGTAATACGGTAGTGTGGTGGCGTGGTAATGTGGTAGTGTAGTGTAGTAATGTGGTAGTGTGGCAGTGTGGTACTATGTTAATTTGGTAATGTGGTAGTGTGGTGATGTGGTAATATGGTAGTGTGGTGCTGTGATAATGTGATAATGTGGCAATCTGGTAATGTGGCAGTGTATTAGTGTGCTAATATTTTAATCTGGTAATGCGGTAGTGTGGTAATGTGGTAATGTGTTAATCTGGCAGTGTAGTAGTTTGGTAATGTGGTAATGTGACAGCGTAGTGTGGCAATGTGTTAATCTGGTAGTGTGGTAATGTTGTAATGTGGTAGTGTAGTGTGATAATGTGGTTTTGTGTTAGTGTAGTAATGTGGTAGTGTGGGGTATGGTAATATGGTAGTGTGGTAATGCAGTAATGTGGTAGTGTAGTGTGGTGATGTGGTAATGTGGTACTGTGGTAGTGTGGTAATATGGTATTGTAGTGTGGTAATGTGGTAGTGTGGTAGTGTGGTAGTGTGGTAATGTGGTATTGTATTGTGGTAATGTGGTATTGTATTGTGGTAATGTGGTATTGTATTGTGGTAATGTTGTAGTGTGCTAGTGTGGTAATGCGGTAGTGTGGTGGTGTGGTAATGTGGTAGTGTGGTAGCGTGGTAATATCGTAGTGTGGTTGTGTGGTAGTGTGGTAGCGTGGTGATGTGGTAATGTGGTAGTGTAGTGTGGTAATACAGTAGTGTGGTGGCATGGTAATGTGGTAGGGTGGTAGTGTAGTGTGGTAATACGGTAGTGTGGTAATGTGGTGATGTGGTGGCATGGTAATGTGGTAGGTGCGGTAATGTGGAGAGAGCCAGAAAGCTAACCCAGCGGCGTGCAGCCCCCCATGTGGAGGCCGTGGGTGGAGCATTGAGCGGTGCAGCGTCCTGTGAGGCCGTTGTTGCATCGTCACTACTTAAGAGCAGCTTTAAGTTGGATGGTGTACTGTGGGAAGAAGGTCCACTAGGCAGCCCACCATGCTGCTGAAGATGTGAAGCCTTGTGAGTAAACCACGCAGGGCGGCATGGCAGCTGGAACCATATGAACCCGTATTAAACTGCACATCCCTTCCTTTACCGAAGCACTCGAACCACCGGGATTTCACTCCCACCTGGAGCGACCAGGGGCGGCCAACCCGACGGCCGTGAGAAATACCTACTGAACCAGTCCCAAACAACTCGAAGCGACTCAACTCTATGGTGTCAAGATGAACACCCAGCAGAGAGACTAACGCATTGCATATGTTAGTGTGTCTGTCAGGACCCCACCGACACCAACAGGAACATTTTAACAACTTTAACACCGTTTAAACCATCAGAACTTCACAGAGACACACACGGTCCAACTAGACCAGCAAAGCTGAACACCTGGAAACACATCAGCTGGAAAACAACACGGAAAAGACACGCTGCTAATCTGACACACCCGACCGGGCCTGGAGAACCTGACACAGAACCTGACGCCTTCACCTGACACACCTAACCGGGCCTGGAGAACCTGACACGGAACCAACGCCTTCACCTGACACACCTAACCGGGCCTGGAGAACCTGACACGGAACCTGACGCCTTCACCTGACACACCTAACCGGGCCTGGAGAACCTGACACAGAACCTGACGCCTTCACCTGACACACCTAACCGGGCCTGGAGAACCTGACACGGAACCTGACGCCTCCACCTGACACACCTAACCGGGCCTGGAGAACCTGACACGGAACCTGACGCCTTCACCTGACACACCTAACCGGGCCTGGAGAACCTGACACGGAACCAACACCTTCACCTGACACACCTAACCGGGCCAGGAGAACCTGACACGGAACCTGACACCTTCACCTGACACACCTGACCGGGCCTGGGGAACCTGACACGGAACCAACACCTTCACCTGACACACCTAACCGGGCCTGGAGAACCTGACACGGAACCTGACGCCTCCACCTGACACACCTAACCGGGCCTGGAGAACCTGACACGGAACCAACACCTTCACCTTGGGAAGGAAATCACGCCACAACACACGTGTCGTGTGTGTGACGTGTGTGACGTGTGTGTCGTGTGTGTGTCGTGTGTGTATCGTGTGTGTGGTGTGTGTTGTCGTGTGTGTCGTGTGTGTCGTGTGTGACGTGTGTGTGTCGTGTGTGTGTCGTGTGTGTGTCGTGTGTGTGTCGTGTGTGTGGTGTGTGTGGTGTGTGTCGTGTGTGTGTGGTGTGTTGACGTGTGTGTCGTGTGTGTGTGCTGTGTGTGGTGTGTGTGGTGTGTGGTGTGTGTGTGGTGTGTGTGTGCGGTGTGTGTTGTGTGTGTCGTGTGTGTCGGCAGGTGTCATCATGACTGTGTGTTGTCGTCACCATGATGCTGGTATATGCAGTGTTCCGGGGAGCAGCAGGCAGGTCAGCACCTTTTCCCCCTGGAAGTGATTAAACTGTGACGACCCAAAGCGGCCCTCATGGCCGCCATGCTGGTTCTGGTGCTGGAAGGAGACCCCGAGCGGTCCGCATGCAGCCTGGCTGGTAACAGGTGCCTTCACTCAGCCTCGTGACACGTGTGAAGGCCTTCAGGGGAGAACGTGTTTAAAGCAACACAACTGGACGGCTCACCATCACCGACAGCCGTTACCGGGGCAACGATCGGCGCTTGGTCAGAGGTTGAGGAGAGCGGCGTAGGACATAGAGTCCAAGTTCGGTCCTGCCGTTGTGAAACCCGTCCCATCGTGTTCACTGTCTAGACCCTAGTCACCCCTACACACCTTGTTGCACATTTGTGTAACAAAAAAATCGAAGGTGTTTTTGGAAAACTTCAAAGGCAAATCAATATTTCCCCCGACGACCTTCGTGGCCCCTACAGGGCCGGTTCCGCCGGCCCCGGTGGACCGCAGCAGAACCTGACAGGACGGTGGAGGAAGTCGCTGTCCCTCCCGCACAAACGCCAAGAGAGTCCACAGTGTCGTCACTGCCCTGTCTGGTGGTACGGGGGGACGGGGGGACGGGGGCGGCACCACTTAGTTCACCCTTCTGTCCTTGTCTCTTTGGGTGGTCGCTTCACATCAGAGGGCACAGGGGACAAGTGCGCTAGCCTCTATCCTCGGGACAGTTCGGGGGACAAGTGCGCTAGCCTCTCTCCTCGGGACAGTTCGGGGGACAAGTGCGCTAGCGTCTGTCCTCGGGACGGTTCGGGGGACAAGTGCGCTAGCGTCTCTCCTCGGGACGGTTCGGGGTAAATCTGAGGTACACAGCTTTCCCATAAGCGAAGCCTCGTCCAGCAGAGCCAGCGGGGAGGAGGCGCACGTGCTGCGGCGCCCGTCCTGCCGCGGAGGCAGCCGTCCACGAGGAGGAGACACGGTGTCAACCCCCCCCGCATGTGTGCAGGTACCGGCCAGACGTCCCTGCCCACCCTCCCCGCAGCCTTTTAGTGGGCATGTCGCATCTGCTTCCTGGGGACACAGCAGACGCCCCGCTCGGCGCTGTAAACGCCCCTTAAAATCTAAGCACACTTAAGCCAGCGCCAGATAACAGGATTGCACACGAGACCTGCGCTAATGTCATTTGAAGGGCAGTGGGATAAACAGGCACTTGTCTTTGCAGCAGGGGGGAGTGAGGGATTGGGTGGAGGGGAGGGGGGGAACTGGGGATGGGAGATAGCCTGCTGGTTCCAGAAAGATGCCCCCCCCCCCCACACTCTCCCAACATCCCACTGCTGCAGATCTGAAGCATCCCACCCGTCTCACTCCAGCCAACTTTGGGGCCTCCTTCCTCCCCGTATTGTTTGGTATGAAGGCCAGTGTCCTTATTTATGGCGTTCTGTTGGATGTGAGTGCTTAGAGACTCCGCCGGTGCTGAAATTGCCACGGCTTTCATTAAAAGCGAGGCCGAATGAAATATGGATGTGCAGGGAGTGAATTAGAGTGACGGAATGGGCCAAATATCGCCTCCCTGGTGCCTCGGCGATACCGTCTTGGGGGAATAGACCTGAGGAAGCCAAAGCCCGTCTCCGAGATGGTTGCATTCATCAGCAGGCCGGAGAAGGTTGCCTCCCATGCGGCGTTGACGAGTGTCGAGCTGCCGCGCGGTTGTGTCTCAGGACGACCTACAGCCACCGGGACCTTCCCGTGGCCCGTGTCCGCGACCAGATGGCGTTGACCTCCAGACGGGGACTCTTTGAAACTTCTCTGTTACTTCAGCGTAAATCTATTGTGTCTCTGACATTCGGATACCAAGGGTGTGTAAATCGTAACGCGCCTTTAATGATTTTAACGAGTGGTGAATCAATGAGAGCGAGGGAAGTTCCACTGTCCTGTCACCGAGGCCTCTTGACGCCTTTGTGACGTATCAGACGGAATGCCAATATTGTACCATAAGCACAACCCTTTAAGTCTGGGGACAAGGTGCACACGTACAGTGAAAGCAGTAACATGGTTTGCATTCTAACAGGATTTTGTGCTTCTATTTAAAAAAAGCTGGACCAATCTGAAAGTGCAGAGACGAACATAAACATTACTTAATCTAGAGTCAAGAAACACAACCGCCTCATCACAGCTCAGTGGTAAATGCACATCTATACCCAGCCCGATATCTTGTACGGAGCTGATGTGGGACCAGCCAATTTCCAGTGCAGCTGCATTAAAAACGATTAAAAAAAAATGTTGCACTAAAAATCATCAAAAATCAAAATCGAAAATTAAAAATTGAAAATTGAAAAAAATCAAAATCTAAAAATCATCAAAAATCAACAATTCGTTAAAAACCAAATTAAAAATAATTTGCATTAAAGACCATTTTGCATTAAAAATGCCCTGTGGTGGTCTGGCGGCCTGTCCAGGGGGTCTCCCCGCCTGCCGCCCAGTGACTGCTGGGATAGGCTGCAGCATCCCCGCCACCCTGAGAGCAGGATAAGCGGTGTGGATAATGGATGGATGAATACATGAATGCTTTAAGAATAATATTAAATCGAAACGGTACATTTCTTCCACAAACGTAACCGCAAGCCAAACTGAAATAAGCAGGCTCACTGAAGATATACATGTGATTTGTCAAATGTTCTTAACATGTGGGCTCCAAATGCGCACAAACGCTGTTGTGAAACACTGAAGAGCATTGAGGCCAACATCATCATGGGTGGTTGCTGGGCTAAAGGGAGCTGAACAGGCCAAGGCTAGGTAGCAGAGCTTTTTAAAGGGCGGTTGAATACAACATGGGTCTGAATAGCATCGAAATTGAGCTGGCCCCAAAACAACATAGTCTCAACTTTCATTTTCAGAATAATAATCAGCTCTCAAATTGCCAAAGACAGTTGCAATCAAAATTATTCAACTCCCATTGAATATTAGGTGTATTGGCAAAATGTATAATAGCTGTTTGCAATAAGCAAATTACACAATAACAGTTAACATAGTTCAATAAAACTAATATTACAAGGGTTTTATCCAAATTCAACACAAAATGTTACTTTTAATGACCACTGCAGTCTCAAAATTATTCAACCCCCTGAATAGAACCCCTCATAAGAGCACACATTTGCAAATCAGGTGTTGTCTCAAGCACACCTGATCCAACTAATCAAGGGCTTCATTAGTTGCATCAGGTGTGCTTGTGATAGAACACAACAAATACCTGGACTGGCTAGGGGTTTGTGGATGGTGACGTTTGATTGCATGTTAGAAATATGGCTAAGTCAAGAGAATGGTCCAAAAAGTTAAGAGAAGAGATCATTGCCTTGCACAAACAAGGAAAAGGATACAAAAGACAGCAAAGGCACTGACAGTTCCTAGAGATACAGTTGGAAGCATAGTTCGCAAGTTCAAAGTTAAAGGAACAGTGGCTACACTACCTGGACGTGGCAGAAAGAGAAAGCTATCAACGGCTGCCACCAGATTCCTGAGGAGGCAGGTGGTCAAAACCCTCGAGTGACTGCAAAAGACCTGCAGCAAGACTTGGTGGCAGCAGGCACTGAGGTTGCAGTCTGCACAGTAAGGTGCATACTAAACGTGGAAGGGCCCCATGCCTGAACTCCAAGACCTACACCACTACTGACCCAAAAGCACAGGAAAAGTCAGCTCCAATATGCTCAAAACCATAGAAATAATCCAAAGAGGTTTTGGGATTCTGTTCTGTGGAACGATGAAACAAAACTGGAACTTTTCGGGCCTATGGATCAGCGGTATGTCTGGAGGAGGAAGAACGAAGCATACGCTGAAAAGAACACCCTGCCTACAAAGAAGCACGGCGGTGGCTCGGTGATGCTCTGGGGCTGCTTTGCTTCCTCTGGCACTGGAAACCTGCAGCATGTGGAGGGCAAGATGGATTCAATCAAGTATCAGGAAATCCCAGGAGAAAACGTCATGCCGTCTGTGAGGAAGCTGAAGCTTGGGCGTCATTGGACCTTCCAACAGGACAATGATCCCAAGCCAAGCATACCTCAAAGTCCAACAAGGCTTGGTTTCAGAAGAAGTCCTGGAAGATTCTAGAGTGGCCGTCACGGTCGCCTGACTTGAACCCCATAGAAAATCGCTGGTGGTATTTGAAGAAGGCGATTGCAGCATGCAAACCCAAGAATATTAGTGAACTGGATGCCATTGCCCATGAGCAATGGGCTAAGATTCCTCAGGAACGCTGCCAGAAGCCGGTGTCTGGCTATGCGTCACGTTTGCAGCAGGTCATAACAGCAAAAGGGTGCTCTACTAAGTACTGAAGACACTTGTCATGAAGGGGTTGATTAATTTGAGACTGCAGTTGTCATTAAAAGTGGCATTTTGTGTTGAATTTGGAGAATCCACTTGTAATATTAGTTGTGTTGAGCTATTTAAATTGTTCTTGTTTGATTTGTTTATTGCAAACATCTGACAGTTTGTAAATTTTGCCAATAAACCTAATTTGCGGTGGGGGTTGAATAATTTTGATTGCAAATAGGTTTCTACCCACCAGGAATTTGACTAAGTGGGTTGTTCATATTGGAAACTTGAGACGGTATACTATCTGTTTATGCCTTTTGTCAACAGACAGCTCATAGAACATTTAACAGCTTAGCAGTCTGAGGTTACTGATGAGTTACCAGTTTGAGTTACCATTACCTATGTTACACCCCCATGTTACCTACATTACATCCCCATGTTACCTATGTTACACCCCCATGTTACCTATGTTACACCCCCATATTATCCCCTCAACCCCTCCTGACCTGCAGGTCAGTAGATGACACCATACTGTCTATTACACCAGAATTCATTTAGAAGAACACATTTATCTTAGTTTTTTAAGTTGTTTAATATCCTGTATATGTATGAGTAAATGTCAGCATTTTGGCTGTTTTTGAAAACAGTCATTTCTCCGAGTGCCCTTCAAACCTAAAATAAGATCCAATCTGCACCTATTGTGTTTGCTTCAGAACTTTCATTTCATTTTACCTCACCCAAGGTCTGTACACGCAGACATCTAGATTTTTTCACTAAAGTCAAATTGGTCCACAAACATGTTGACAGAGACTGTCTCACGACGCTCACACGCCCATTGTTTTCCTATGGGGAGAGCAACTAGGCTCTTTATTTCATACACACATGGGCCAAACCTGACAGAGCCCGTTGCTACAGACGCGTTTCCACTCTGCCTTCCGTGTTGTGTAAACGTTGCACTCCGCGAAGCTAGCCACCCGGAAGAAGGTTGTTTGTTGTTGTGACGTCACGCTAATCTCTATGTGACGTAAAAGGACACGCGGAGGCAGGGGAGGTAGAGAGTGATGGAAGAAAAAGTTCCCTGAACTGTAAAACGCAAAAGTAAAAACATACTGGACAAGATGGCGGCGCGCCGGACGCAGCTCCCTGCTCGGTGCTGTTAAGTTTATTTACAGGTGGAGGTTATGCGAACGTTTACTCACTTCCCTCCACCATCACGGACAACTTCCCCGTCGGTATGACCCGCTGACCGGCCTCGCAGTGGAAACGCTGCCCCCGTAGCAACGTGAACAGAAGAGGGGGAGCGGGCCAGGCTACATGCTAAGCTAAGTAGCGCTCCCTCCCCAGCATCTTCATGGCTAATGTCCGGTCGTTAGCTAACAAAATGGAGGAGATAAGACTCAGGCTGTCCTCTCAGGAAAGGCAGCAGAACTGCTGTCTGCTGATGTTTACGGAGACTTGGCTCAACAGCAACATAGTGACTCGGCAGTCGAGCTAGCGGGCCGCACAGCCTTCCGGGCCGACAGGACAGCGGACTCCGGCAAGACCCGCGGAGGAGGTTTGAGTATTTATGTCAGTAACTCTTGGTGTAACAATATAAAGATGGTTGAAAGGCATTGCTCTGCTGATCTCCAGCTCCTTATGATTCAGTGCAGGCCTTTTTACCTGCCCAGGGAGCTAACGGCCATTACCATCGCCGCTGTATACACCCCCCTCCCCACATGCTAATGCTAAGGTAGCACGTCAGCAGCTACAATGTGCCATCAGCAGACAACAGACCAAACACCCGGACAATGCCTCTATCATAGGTGGTGACTTTAATCAGGCTAACCTCAGGGCTGTACTGCCCAAATTCCATCAGCATGTCTCCCGCCCCACTAGGGGACAAAACACCCTGGACCATCTCTATACAAACATCAAGGACTCTGCCCTGTGATGGCCTGGCGGCCTGTCCAGGGTGTCTCCCCACCTCCCGCCCAATGACTGCTGGGATAGGCTCCAGCATCCCCGCGACCCCGAGAGCAGGATAAGCGGTTCGGATAATGAATGGATGGACAAGGCTATTCCCTGCCCCCACCTGGGGCAGTCTGAACGCCAGCCAGGGTGACAGCCAGGAACTGCCGGTCTGCATGGGCTAGCAGTTAGCTTAGCCTGCCCTGCTTCCGCGTCCTGTCAGACTGCCCTGTGTGTTTCCTCTTCGGGCCCAGCTCCGGTCAGGGCCGTGGTCCTTGGGCCCACAGGACACAGCAGACCAAGCTCCCACAGCTGCTCCAGCACCAGCTCTCCCAGCCAGACACCTTCGACACACCTCCCCGCACTCCACACGACAACACTAAAAACACTGTCAAGGCTAGGCGAGTCCGCCGCCAGACCGCCCTCGGTGTTATCGGAACTGCCAGTCTGCATGGGTTGGCAGTTAGCTTAGCCTGCCATGCTTGCATGTCCTGTCAGACCGCCCTCAGTGTTGCCTCTTTGGGCACAGCTCCAGGCAGGGCCGTGGTCCCTGGGCCCACAGGACACAGCAGACCAAGCTGTCCCAGCTGATCCAGCGCCAGCTCTGCCAAACAAGACAAACGTAGACGCAGACCTGGACAAAGACACTGCATGGACGGTACCGGGTGAGTCCACCGCAAACGTGAATTCGCGCCGCCATCTTCCCACACCGGAAGTGGAATTATAGTTTAAATAGCAAGGTGTGAGCGCATCTGGGTTTTAAAGGGAATGGCAGATGACGCTCTACTTTGTGCCCAGAGTAATTGCCGTTTAACTAGCAAAAGATTTGGACACGCCCTAAATGCACTTGTGTTTTAGACCATGCACTATAGATAGTTTAGATAGGTGCTTCCACATGAAGAACTACATGGAAAGTCTGCCTCATTGGAACAACTTTTGTAAAGGCAGAAGGACCACTGGGAAGGAGGTGACGTGGGGAGAGAAGGCTGAAGTGGGGGGGAAAGCTTAATTGAACAAATTAATGAGTAGTTCTTATTTCCATCAGGGATATGCCAGTGAAATTGTTTGACAGTTTATCTTTGATAAATAAATGCTTTAAGAGCTAATTAGCTTCTAGGCCCTCGGGGGAGGAGTGTCCAACTGCTGCTGAGTGTCCAACTGTGTGTGTGTGTGTGTGTGTGTGTGTGTGTGAGAGAGAGAGAGAGAGGTGTGTGTGTGTGTGTGTATGTGTGTGTGTGTGCGTGTATGCATGCATGTGAAGAGAGAGGGTTGTATTACCATATCTTCAAGTCAACACAAGTCGACTTCCTGTTACTTCAGTCCCCCCACCAAACACACACACGCGCGCACACACACACACACACACACACACACACACACACACACACACACTTCCCTACGCACAGCATTAGTCATTCCTCCTTTTACACGTATCTGTGCTCGTGACTGCAGAGTGACCCTAAGTAACCAAACCGGTAAAATGTCCTGCTGTCATGCAAGTGCCCTTTAAGTGGCCTACTAAAGTGGTCTACTGTGTCCTCTTTTGTCTTTTAGCCTACTAAAAGACAAAAGAGGACACAACTGGCTGGAACATGATGTGGTGTTGATAAAATACCCATACCCAGGGATATGTAGCATGAAACCCAAGTAAGGTGCTGAAAGTGAGACCATATTCTTATTGGCCAGATTGTTTACAGCTAATATCAGGCCCACTCATGCAAGGGTCTAAGGGTCTATCTAAGGTCTAGATATGAGGGTCTGAGGGCAGGATGTTGTATTGCTGTGAAGTCCCTTGAGGCAAATTTGTAATTTGTGATATTGAGTTATACAAATAAAACTGACTTGACTCATTTGCATAGAAAATAATGCACCCATATTGCATCAAATGCTGTTGCTGTTCACGTTGTACCTCCATGCTCTCCATCCAAGATCTCAGAGAGTAGAGACGATGAGCACCGACATGTTGCCTATAAACTGTCTTGCCGGGCAGCACTTCAGCATGGATGACATATTCCAACAACCTGCCGCTAACTGCTTGTCCAGAGTAGCATACTGTATCTCGTGGCTCATGTAAAATGGGTGTGTTTGCCTGAGCGTTTCAGCTGTCGCAGTGTTTAGGACCTTCTCTCCGTATCTCTGCTGGGTTGCTGGAAGATGTATGTTGCGGCCCGTCCTGATAAGCGCATATCTGGCGCTGGGATTACATGGGAGAATCAGAGGTTGGCCCTATCTCCGCCCCAGGGGCAAGGTTTGCATCTGAGCATTAAGCTAGAGTCTCCTGGTGCCGGCGGCAGCTCCCACTCCGTGAGACAGGATCAAGTCATCATGAGACTGGTTGACCACTCCTTCAAGTGAAATATTAACACATTTCACACACACTGTCCAGACGCTATTTCAGCTCCAACAGGTCTGGTTTTGATATGTAGGTATGGTATAGTTCTTTCTTGGCAGTAGTCAAACCTAAGACCATGGGAGTAGCTGAGCCCTACACCAGGGGTTTTTAACGTGCGAGGTACGCCTCTCCTGGGGGGCACCTGGGGGTTGCAAGGAAGGCACTGCGAAATTAATTTCTCCCAATGAGAGACTTGTTGAGAACAGAACATGCAATTTTCAATGAATTTAGGGGGAAAAGAAGCTGTAAGAAAAACACCAGCTTATTCTGTGACAAGAAACCAACAGTATATTCTGTTTTTCTGCTGTCGAATGTTGAACTTGCTGTCACTGCCACTCAACGCTGAGGAGCAATGGCTGTTTCCACCATGCTGCATGTGTGTGTCGGGAGTTGGTGTAAAATAGTTAAACAATAGTTCAAATACAAATACAAGTGAAATAAAATTAAAATAAAAGTTAAAAATAAAATAAAGTTAAAATAAAATAGTTAAAATACAATAGTTCAAATAGCTAAAATAGTAAAAAAAAAGAAAAGAAAAAGAAGTCAGTTGCCCTGTGATGGCCCGGCGGCCTGTCCAGGGTGTCTCCCCGCCTGCCACCCAATGACTGCTGGGATAGTCTGCAGCATCCCCGCCACCCTGAGAGCAGGATAAGCGGTTTGGACAATGGATGGATGGCTGGTCAAACAAATGGTTTTATGCATTTGAATGAGATGTGATATTTGTTTGAAAGGTAAGAAATCTAAAGAAATAACGGGGGATGTCTGTTAGATGTGCGGATGACTGGTTGTATGAAGCTACTATCTATCAGTTCAATACGTGTAGCCTTTCCATCCAGCATTAATTAGACATGGGAAGTTACAATGCTAAAACATTAGCCTTTTAAAACGTTTTGATAGACGCTTAGCTAGCTTTTATCAAAATGGAGAGGCATCTGAGAGAGACAATAAGGGCTCGGGCCCAAGCCTTCCTTGACAAAAGGTGATAACAGAAAAAAAAACATTCGACAATATGATGACGAGTACATCAGCTTGGGATTTGCATGAATAAGACCACAATGTGTCTTTTGCAAAGAGGGACTAGAAAAGCAGGTGCTGGACTAACCAGCAAAAGTAGGGATAGAGCCCTGTAAAAGCAGGCCAGAAATTTACTGACAAAGGAGACCAGAGTGGCTAAAACAAGCTACGCTGAGAAGCTGAAAAATAAAGGTTCTCAGCCAATGACCCTATGTCAGTGTGGAGGGGCCTGCAAGACATCACTAATGGTAGAAGACCATTCCCCCATGCTGAGGCAAACAAAGACCTGACTGACGACCTGAATGTCCTCTATTGCAGGATTGAGAGAGAAAAATTCACACCCCACCCACTGAAGCCCAGCAACAACAGCCCCCATCACACCTCTGGCACCCCCCTACTCTCCCCTCTTGATACTCAGGCTGCACTCAGGATACATGGACAGGATGTGAGCCGGTTTTTCAGATGAAGAAGACAAGGAAAGCACCGGGTCAAGACAGTGTCTCCCCATCCTCTCTTCTAAAAATGTATTTCTGATTTTTCCCTTTTTCTCCCAATTTATTGGCCAATCGATCCCTATTTTAATTCAAACATCCACCCTCGTACTGCGTGCGTTCGCCAACTGCATCTCTCCGGCCGGCAGTCTCGAAGGAGACGCCTCCCCACTTTCGTGACAAGGCGACTCCAGGCCGAACCACTCTCTTAAAGCCTGTGTTGACCAACTGGCCCCAATTTTCACGCAGATCTTCAACAGATCCCTGGAGCTGTGTGAAGTCCCCTCCTGCTTCAAACACTCCACCATCAGCCCGGTCCCAGAGAAACCCTCCGTCACAGGACTTAATGATTATAGGCCTGTCGCTCTGACGTCTGCGGTCATGAAGGCTTTTGAAGGACTGGTGTTGGCCCACCTGAAGAACATCACAGGACACCTACTGGACCCTCTGCAGTGTGCCCACCGGGAAAACAGGCCAGTGGATGATGCAGTCAACATGGGACTGCACTACATCCTGCACCAACAACTTGACTGCCAAGCGACATATGCAAGGATCCTGTTTGTGGACTTCAGCTTGGCATTCAACACCATCATTCCAGAAATCCTCTCCTCCAAACTCTCCCAGCTCACTGTATCCCCCGCCGTCTGTTAGTGGATCACCTGTTTCCTGACAGGTAGGAAACAGCAGGTGAGGTTGGGGGAAGTCACTTCTGGTATATGGACAGTCAGCACTAGTGCTCTCTAGTGATGTGTCCTCCCCCCACTACTCTTCTCCCTCTACAGCAATGACTGCACCTCCAAGGACCCGGCTGTTAAGCTACTGAAGTTTGCAGATGACTCTACGGTCTTCAGACTCATCCAGGATGGTGACGAGCCTGCATATCGATGGGAGGTTGAGCAGCTACTGCTCTGGTGTAATCAGAACAACTTGGAGCTGAACATGCTCAATACTATTGAGATGACAGTGGACTTTAGGGGGCGCCCTTCAGCACTGCTCCCCCTTACAATATCCAACAGCCCTGTGACAACCGTGGAGACCTTCAAGTTTCTGGGAACTACCATTGCCAAAGACCTGAAGTTGGAGTCCATTGCATAAGCTTACCATAGGTGGCTAATTGGAATAAATTAAAATGGCATTTTTTTCCTATTTTCAACCGGGTAAAGCTTTCTTGAAGATAAATGTGAGATCCCCGAGGCCTCTGCAGTCCCGCTGGTGAAGTATAATGTTTAGCAGGGGTGAAGCAAATGTTTCAACCCACCAAAAGATGCTTTAGCTGATTCAAAACAGGTATAAAAAAAAAGCCTTTTGATTTACTCCTAATGTCCACCTATGATTAGGCTATGTGATCAACTCTCAGAGTAACAGAAAGATAAGACGCCCTTTAGGTCACATATGGCACTTGGAAGCAAGTAATCGTCTGTGATATTATAGTGCTGATGTAGAGGAGTGTCTATTTCTTTTCTGTTTTGTGAAAAGACACTTGATCAAGGGCCTTCATATTATCTAGTTCCTCAACCGCGCTCCCCCAATTCGGTAGATGGCTATGATTGGACAGTGGTTAGATTTCATTGTGGCACGAATGCTGCATTGTTTTGATTGAAAAAATTACTCCAGTGGCATTTGGCGAAATGCAAAGATGTGCTAAACATTTTTCACAGTTAAAGCTACTGTAGGTAACTTCGTTTTAACATAATGTTGTCATATTTTTTTAATTCACCAGTATATACCAACAGGTATCCATCAAATAAATGTGCTATGGAAATATACGGTCTCTCAAGCTGCTCCTGGGGCTTTATTCTGATTCGCAAAAAAATATTTTCGGTCCAAATGAAAAAAAAACAACCACCACTAAGGAGCATCCCTAACTCAATGCCAGTCATGTTGTGTGCACACTGCAGGGCAGCCCAGTACTTTGGAAAAAGTGATCTTTATAAAAATAATTCACCTCTGAATAAAACAAGTGCTTCACAACAATAATGTTGGTGTAACTAAGAGATTGGCTATAAAAATATATATGTGTAGATCAATGACAATATGAATTTTACTAGTTACAACAGGCATACTAACGAACGCGCATGAACCTGGTTTGGAGGGAGAAGTTATGGGAGAGAAGGAGGAAGTAGAGCAAGGGGGAGGTGGGACTTTTTGGGGGCATTATTTCAAAATTGCTGACCTCTCTTTTAGCAGATTTGATGGCTCTCCTTCAGTCATACCTGGATTTTTTTGTAGCTTTTCTTTGGTCGGGGTAGGAACGAATAGACCATACTGGAAAACAGTTATCCACACAGAATCTAACATAGCCAGTGACCGATTCAGCACACTCATCCAAACTCAAGGCTGAATCCTTAAAGACTGACCAATCTGTTGATTCAAAACATCCCTGAAGTTTGGATGTCCATCACTGTACTGTCCTGACAGTGGGCTGCCTGCATTTCCCTTTCTGCTTGTAGGCAGGAAGCAAGAGCACTGACAGGTGGTCAGATTTCCCAAAGTGGGGTCGTGGGATAGAGCTGTAAACTGCCTTGACCATGGAGTAACAGTGGTTGAGAGTCTTACTGCCTCTGGTTGGGCAGGTGACATGTTGGTGACATGTCGGTAGCACAGATTTCAGGATGCAGTGGTTAATGTCTCACGCCAGTGGTCTCAGGGTGCAGGTTCTCCTGTCCATTGCTGCTGTGGCAGTAGCTTGCAGCGGTATGTAGACAGCTCTTAACAACACACAAGGGAATTCCCTTGGGAGATAGTGTGGTCTGCACCTTCTTGTTAGTTGTTCCAACACTAGTGAACAGGACTGAGAGACTAGTTCCACGTCAGTGCACCATAAATTGTTAACCAAGAAGGATACACCACCTCCCTTTACCTTGCAGTAGTCTCCATGGAACGGTCCATGCAGTGCACAGAAAACCCCCGCGGTTGTGCAGCCCTATCAGGTGTATTAGGGCCTAGCCAAGTCTCTGTAAAGCAGAACACACAACAGTCCTACATGTCCGTTTGAGAGCTTATGTGGAAATGAAGTTGGTCCAGCTTGTTGTCGAGACGTTAGACGGCAGTATGCTGGGACTTGAGGGCAGGGCAGGAGGCCGTCGTAGCCTCACCAGGGCGCCACCTCGTTTACCTCATTTCCGGCAGCGCTGTCTGCAGCCATTACTTCATGGTGGTACCCGTTTGTTGTAGGTAATCTCTGTCAGCAAGTCCCGCGGCTTCCAGCTGTCTGGAATGTCTAATCTCGTGTGCAGGAAAGTGTGGCGATCATAGGTCATTGTGTAAAGCGCATTTTGTGCAACATAAGCGGCATATAACATGAAAACAAACAACAAAGTGAGAGTAGCTCATAGCGAGCTGCCATAGTACAGTGCCATCTTCGATCTTAACGTATATTATCTACTATATTTAAATTGATCGTTGCTTACCAGATTTCCAATCTCATGGCAAGTGCCCAATATCTTTTTTATCTGCAAAGGCAGCACAGACATGTTAAAAATGATCAAACTCAGCACATTTGAAAGGGCTATTACAAGGCAAGATGTCTTTTTAGAAAACATACTTCATTGTACTAGAAAATAACTTTCTAAGGTGTTGCTTTTGTTTTAAAAATATTATACAAGTGTTTTTGAGTTCATCAGAATACTTTTAGTCTACTTTATTGTTATTCCATAGATATATGAAGTATGAATTAGGCTGAATTGATAGCCAGACATTTCAGGGCCTCATCGGGAACCAGGAATCGGGAACACTTTGTCATTTCACTTCATGCACAAGTGTACATGAAATGAGACAAAATGACGTTTCTGCCAGCCCACAGCAGTACAACACTAAGAAACACACCCAAAAACTACAACAACACACATACCCAGACTAACACATATCTAACCTAAACAAAAAAATCAGTGTCCAAGAGAATGAAAACCCACTGGATGAAGCAGACCAAGCGCTCCCAGCCGATCCAGCGCCAGCTCTCCCAGCCAGACACCCTCGACACACCTCCCCGCACTCCTCACGACGACATCAAAAACACGGCTGTCAACGCCAGGTGAGGCCGCCGCCAGACCGCCCCTGCTGTTATCGGACCTTCCGGTCTGCGTGGGCTAGCATTTAGCTTAGCCTGCCCCGCTCTCCTAGCCGATCCAGCGCCAGCTCTACCAGCCATCAAACCAAGACAACACTTAGAGACGCAGACGTGGACGGTGCTGGGTGAGGCCGCTGCAAACGTGGATTTGTGCCGCCATCTTCCCACACCGGTACTGGGTGAGGCCGCTGCAAACGTGGATTCGTGCAGCAACAAGAGACATGTTAAGAGACACAGTGACACATTAACACTGCCCTGTCCATGAGAAAGGAAATAAAGCGAGGAGCACTTGTTAGATTTAGGAATGATCATCCATGTCCCTGAACACCGCGGCGTAAACCAAGAGAAGTTTAACAAGGGCTACGACAGAGGTAAACGGCATCAAAACTTTTCAATTATACTCATAGACATTCTTTATACAGTCAAGGAATCTGCTTTTTGTTAACCCATTATGCTGACACCGCCTCTCCTCGTGCCAGAGTCAAACACTGGAGAGGAGAATTGTGAATTTCTGAACAATGGCGGTGGGCTAAAGAAGGGATTTGAAGAATGGAACATGAAGTATTTTATGCAGCAGTAGAATAGAGAGAACATGATAATTATGCTAAATTATAAAGAGTCTCTGACATCTGTCACCCCAGAATTTCTTTCAACAAAACGAAGAGAAATAAACAGAGAACCGTCCTCTGTTGTGGAGGAGTGTAATCCTCTTGCCTCACTGTGCTCTTTCCTTTTCTACTGACAATGATAATTACAGTTTTTGTTGGACGGCTTTCAAGGATTTATCTCCTTTTTGTATTAATGACTTTCAGCAGCTTTTAAATCCAAAAAGTTTAATTCACCACTTTTCTATGAGTTTTCAATTTTCCGTACTTGTGTTTGAATTACTTTCAGGTTGTGATGTGACATTCTTGCACTATTGTGACAATATCTCAGGTGTTCACCCCACTGTGATGTTAAATATGTTGGCCCATTATTTTATTATTGGCAAGAAACACGCTGCACCCTTTGCGTGCATCCTGGTGTACACCAGTGACGTGCGGCGAGGTTGGTGGCTGGCGAGGCACTGACAGAGTCAGATTTACAAATGTATGAACCCAATATAGTAGCTTCAATTCACCACTCATTTGGCAGCTTGCACTTTGACTCCTGCGTGTGTTTCATATCTCATCAGCATCCTTTACACACACATAATTAAGGTACATATTTGGACAAGGAGCGGCTCAGAGAGAGGAGGCCTTTGCTCTGCACCGTGCCTGTTTTCCTAATTTGCCATCGTAATTCCACAATTACTATTACTATGCTTTATATTGTGTAGTTTTTATCTGTTGTTGCTTTTTGTATTTGTTTATCTTTGTACAGTGTCCTTCAGTGTCCAGAAAGGCGCTTATAAATAAAGTGTATTATTATTATTATTATTATTACTACTATTAGTATTTAATTAATTACATACTCATTCAACACAAACAAAAGGATGTAGTGCAGGGTGTGCATGGGCTTACCTTCACTTGAGAATGAAGTCCACTCTCCTGTCCTTCTGCACAGAAACCCCCGTGACTTTGTTGTAAAAGTCCTCCTCATCTTCTTTTAGTTTTACAAGTCTTTCCTTCCTGTAAACCCGTGGGCTCACGCGTACGCCCCCTTCAGTGAGGCAGAGGTACTGGCTGCCTCATCTCGTGCTTTTTCAGTGTGGGTTTCTGTAAGATCAGCAAGACTAAATACGTTACACATGAAATACATGAACTATCTTAAGGAAAGTGAGGACATATAATAAACGTGTCTACAAACATGACATGGGTGACAACCAGTGAGAAAGCGAAAGGCACGCGCTCGACCCAGTTTGTGGGGGATTGCGCAATCCGAGGTGAGGCTCCGCTCCTCGCTGCCTCAACTCGCGTATCTCCCCTCCAATTGAACAGGGAATATGCAAATTCAGCGATTTTGATAATAAAAATGATTTAAATTTTTGGAATTGTACATAAATTACATTTATAGCACAGATCAGTAGACAAATATTAGTATTTATTTTATTTTATCATCATTTGTTTTTTCGTTTCATGATGAAAGGCGAGGCAGAGCCTCACCTGCCTCCCCTGGCCGCCCGTCCCTGGTGTGCACCTATATCTGCTGCAAAATGTCTGCACACACCACAAATCAGTTTAATTAAGCTGCCAGAGCCATGCAATGCCACGTCTTTATTCCGGGTGAATATGTCCTACAACAAGAAAAGATGCAGAAGAGCACAGATTACCTCCTCTGGTGAACTCTATTTGTACTTATCCTCTAAATCATTTGACACCAATAAACTGGAGGATTACACATCATTTGAAACACGGAAAAAGCATGAAAGTGAAATCAGCCATGTGAATCTAAAATCAGAGAAAACGTCCCCATGCTGCTGCCGCCGCCAGCTTCCCAGGATGTGCGCCATGTTGCCGTGTCAGGATAATGAGTGATGTGTTCCTTTCTTCAAAGCCCGGCCTTCATAGCCAGGCTGGATTTTTAATCTGACCGAGCCACCTGTGAGGCTCGTCAGGACTCGGGCCCACAGGGGCAGAGTCGGGCCTCATTACTGAGTCCCTGATTCTGGCCCGGTTCTCTTCTCTCCCTCCCCTCGCTCCATCTTCCTGCCCTGCCATTCTCCGGTCCCTCGCAGGCACGGTGCAGAAAGCAGAGCCGGCTGCTGGTCCTCAACATCTTTCCATGGCTGCAATTTGTCATTTTTCACACGAGATGAAGCCTTTTATGAAGCAAAATGAGTTTCCCTCAAATGAAGCTCCACAAAACCCCCATTATTAATCTGCTTGTTAGGCTATTGCAGCTGTCACCTGTGGAAGACATCTGGACAGCAGATTGACTAATGCCAGCAGTGGGGCTCAAATGTGTATCTCTCTCTCCCTCTCTCTCTCTCCCCCTCTCTCTCTCTCTCTCTCTCTCTCTCTCTCTCTCTCTCTCTCTCTCTCTCTCTCTCTCTCTCTCTCTCTCTCTCTCTCTCTCTCCCCCTCTCTCTCTCTCTCTCTCTCTCTCTCTCTCTCTCTCTCTCTCTCTCTCTCTGTGTCTCTGTCTGTCTTTCTGTCTCTCTCTTTCACTCTCTCTCTCTGTCTCGCTCTCTCTCTGTCTCGCTCTCTCTCTGTCTCGCTCTCTCTCTCTCTCTACCTCTCTCTCTCTCTCTCTCTCTCTCTCTCTCTCTCTCTCTCTGTCTCTGTCTGTCCCTCCCTCTCTCTCTCTCTCTCTCTCTGTGTCTCTGTCTGTCTCTCCCTCTCTCTCTCTCTCTCTCCCTCTCTCTCTCTCCCTCTCCCTCTCTCTCTCTCGCTCTCTCTCTGTCTGTCTCTCCCTCTCTCGTCCTCTCTTAGTGTGTGTGTGTGTGTGTGTGTATGTGTATATATATATATATATATATATATATATATATATATTGACTCACTGGTTCATTTTGTATTTTGTATTTTGTTCCTTATTTGGAGAGCACTTTCCCTACCATTGAGTGTTTCTTTTAATATATATATATATATATGCTGGCTGACATACAGTACTCAGCCTTTCAGGGGTTTTTTAAAGGCACTACACAGTGTTTGAAACGGGCCTTTCTGAGGGGTAATTAATAAGCATTACTAGTGATTGACATGGTAATTAGCTGCATTAATGTGGTAATAAGAGGCTTAGAACAGGGAGGAGGCCGGTGCTCCGCAGCAGCGGCTGCAGAGCCGGCGTAAGGAGCCAAGATCTGCCCCTCCCTGACCTCACTTACATCTAATTGACCATCTGATTTTTATCACTTTCTTCACAGTGTTTTTGTTAAAAACGACATGATTTAAGTAACAATGAGTAATGTGGGTCATGTGACACAGCGTCATTAAAGATGTCATTAATGATGGTGTTTTTCCCTCGTGTTCCTCAGGCCTATGAGCATGCTGTCATTTACACAACGCCAGCGCCGTAAACATCTTGTGGACTGGACGGCGAGCATATTGGTGTGTGTCTGTGTGGGGGGAGTTGACACACATGTGAAGGATGGTTTTTCAGGAATCAGGAAAACACTTTATTTGTCATGTCACGTCATGCACTTGCATAATGGAAATGACAGGAGATCCCGTTTCCCCCAGCAGTACAACACAATGACAACAACACACCCCAAAACTGCAAGAACACACACACCCAAACTAACGCACACATACCCAAACTAACACGCGTATCCAAACTAAACAAAAAATCCCTGTCCAAGGGAACGAACGCCAGCCAGGATGGCTGTCGGAACCGCCCCGCTTCCGCGTGCTGTCAGGCGGCCCGAGCTCCAGGCGGGGCCGTGGTCCCCGGGCCACCTGACAGGATGCAGCAGACCAAGCTGTCCCAGCCGATCCAGCGCCAGCTCTGCCAGCCAGTCATCAAATGAAGACAAACTGAGACGCAGACGTGGACAAAGACACTGCTGGGTGAGGCCGCCGCAAACGGGAATTCGCGCCGCCATCTTCCCACAGCGGAAGCGGAATATTGACATTAGATTTAAGGTCTCTCCATGGTACCCTGCATTGTGTCACCAAACACGGCTAGTGATCTGGTTTATGATGGTGAGTCAGAGCTGGTTTAATTCGCCTCTGTGAATAAGTGTAGCTCATCGTAATGTCGCCCCGTCGCAGGGAGAGGATGGGAGCAGTATCTCCTCTCATGTTGTGCTTCAGGAGAGAGCGAGAGGGCCGCGCAGCCCCGCCGCGCAGGACGCGCAGTCATGTGGTGGTGAGCACAGGATTAGTTTTTCATTATTAAGGAATTAGAGGGTAGAATTGGTTTATTTATGTGTCCTGTGTAATACGGAAAACTTTTCTAAGCAAGACTGAGGGCTTGTTGGCATAACTGGGAGCCAGAAGAACCAAAGCCATAACAGAGTTTTCTGACATGCAGCAGCTCGCCAGTCTGCCGCTGATTCTTCTTATTGTCTTACTGATTCTGTCTCACTTGGGACTGGTACGTTTGATGCTATGCTGGTCATTCCACTTCCATTCTCTCTGAGATACAGACAGACAGACGGACAGACGGACGGACGGACAGGCAGAATGACACAGACAGACAGGCAGACGGACAGACAGACACAATGACATGCAGACAGACAGGAAGATGGACGGGCAGACAGATGGGCAGAAAGACAGACAGGCATGCAGACAGACAGACAGGCGAGAAGACGGATAGACAGACGGACAGACAGGCACTCAGACAGGCAGACAGACAAAGACAAACAGAGGCATGCAGACAGACAGACAGGAAGACGGATAGACAAACGGACAGACAGACAGGTGGAAAGACAGACAGACAGGCAGATGGACAGAAAGACAGACAGACAGAGATTTAACATATGGGGACTTTTCCCTAAACCGCTCATAATGTAATGTGTATTCATGACTGAATGAGCAAGTACAGTAGTTAAAATGAGCCTGCACAACAGTTAAAAATATAGCCGCCAGCAGCGATTAAAGCAGTATTTCGCGCCAAGCCTTTCAGTGCCTGACATAACAGCCAAAATGTGAATGTGCTTATTACAGCGCCCCCGTGTGCCCAACTTGTTTTATATTTGCTACATAGCTTCTATGTGACATAACAAATAAAAGCCTCTCAAGTTTCATGAAGATCGGACATTCACACTGGCAAATATTAGCTACTGAATTTTGATTGGCATTTGGCGGCCATTTTGGTAATCCAGTCAATAGAGCGCTGGTTGTTGACGTCACGCAATTGTCGAAATCGAAACACCGCCATTTTGGCAGGAAAGCGGGCCTGTTGCTGGGCAAATGGCTGCTAGCTAGCAGCAAGTCTCTTCGCCTGCTGTGTTTATACAGTGAATATGGCGGACAGCTGCTGTGCGCCGGGATGCCAGGACAGCCGCGGACAAGGAAAAGGGAGAGCATTCCATCGGATTCCTAGAGATCCCGAAAGACGACATAAACGGATTACTGCCATTAAACGTGCCAGAAGCGACCAGAAGAAAACTGAGCGATGGGCCCCACAAGCAACGGATTCGGCTTGTGTAGTGACCCCCTCATATCAGGTACAGAATACAACACTAGCTAACGTTAATATATCATTTATTTAACAGGCTTTTATTACGGTTTCTGACTATTTTATTATACTAAAAGGCAAGTTCGACCCATGCATTATGGCGTGGATTTGGCGGGGTTACCAAAGGCTAAGATAAAAGAGCTAGGCCTGTTGCTCACTGAAACGCGACTGGACATGTTCTGTTGCTTGTGTTTCAGGGGGAAAGCGTGCTAACCCTCTGTCAGCCGACCACGCCCCCTCCATTTAAAACGCTTTGCTGAACAAGGCGTTTCACAGTAGCTGCTGTTTATCATGAAGGTGTAGTTTAATGTATGAGGCGGTGCCTTCCGAAGTTCATTCACACACTGATAATGTAGTTAAGTCTCGGTTAATCCAAGATCCAGACCAGCTAACGCTACATACCAGTTATGACACCGCTTACATTACACTGCCCACTGCTTATGCTAACTTTAACTCACATGAAGGGACACTCACCCTTCCAGTGACGAGAAAGCCATTTTTAGTTGGTAGACTCCAAAGCTGAGTATTAGTCACGAATCCAGATTTCGTCCATTTGTACCCCTCCTCCAGGCGTTTGTATTCTTTCAAAGAGTCTCCAGCATAGGACGAGGGAACGCTGATCAGGTGATTGTACATGTCTGGATACTGCAGGTCTGGAACGTTGCCCCTTCCGGCTGTTTCAATACCACTGAAACGCACCCCGGGGGCGTTATAAGGGTCAGTAATGTTTAATCTGTCAAGATTCGCGAATAGCGTTCAGTGACTTTGGAATTAGACTGCGCGGTTAACTCTGACGGCTTGAAATCGACGCTGGCGCCGTTCATTTTTGCTCAGTGCACACGCTTTTCTTCCTGCCAAAATGGCCGTGTAAACAAACCGAGTCACGTGACGTCCGCCGCTCTATTGGCACGTTAGGCAATGTAACCAAATGGGGCCAGATTTTTTTAGTTTAAGCGGTTTTTGAGATATTGACATGTGTCAGTTGTAGCGCCCCCTATGGATGAATTTTCACACAATTCGGTGTGCTTCCAAATAATGTTGTGTTGATTGTGCTTAACAAGTTTCGTTAAGTTTGGACGATCATATCACAAGATATAGGCAATAGATTCACTATGGACCACACCGTAAATTTTGATTGACATGTGACTTCGAAATGGAGAGGCATATCAAAATTCAACTTTCTATCGGCATTGTTTGGAGATGATGCAGACTAAATTTCACGAGAATCGGATGAACAGGCTCAGACTAGTTCATTTTACTTTCACTTTAATACTTTTGAAAATGACGGGACAATTTTGTAGGCGGAACTGGTGGGAATGGGTCTGTTAGATGCTGGAGCTTTCAAGGAATCAGAGGAGAAAATAATTTCTCCAAAATTCCATCTAGAGCCTGAGTCATAACCCAAAACCTAAATGTGCTAATTGTAGCGCCCCCGTGTGTCCGATTATTAGTATGTCTCTTTCATATTTGGTACATGGCTTCTATGTCCCGCAAAGAATAAGCCTGTCAAGTTTCATGAAGATCGACCATTCACACTAGCAAATATTAGCTGCTGAATTTTGATTGGCTGTTTGGCGGTCATTTTGGTAATCCAGCCAATCGGCCCTTTAGATAATATAGCCAAATTGGTCCAACTATAAGTACACCAAATTTCAGATTTGTAGCTCAAGCGGTTTTTGAGATATTGACATGTGTCAGTTGTAGCGCCCCCTATGGACGAAATTTAACTTTTTTTGCCTTTCTTCCAAAGAATGTTGTGTTGATTGGGCGTGGCAAGTTTCGTTAAGTTTGGACAATCACGTCACTAGATATAGGCAATAGACTCACGTTGGGCCACACCTTACATTTTGATTGACATGTTACTTCGAAATGGAATGACGTATCAACATTGTTTTAACAACCTCTTATCAGCATCGTCTGGAGATAACGCATACCAAATGTCATGGAATCGGATGAACAGCCTCAGATTACTTCATTTTACTTTCACCTTCGGTTTTTTGAAAATGGTGGGACAATTTGGCAGGCGGAAATTGGCGGGAATGAGTGCGTTGGATTCGGGAGGTTCCAAGGAATTAGAGGAGAAAATAATTTCTCAAAAATTCCATACAGAGCCGGAGATGTGACCCAATATGTAAATGTGCTTATTGTAGCGCCTCCTAGGGGCTTGTCGAGGTAATATCGCTTCTGTGATATTGGTAACAGGTCTGAAACATACCTACCAAGTTTGCTGTCTGTGGAACATATAATTTTTACTGCCCAGACACTTTTAGGGAAGAATTTTGCGGAAACAACAACAATAATAATAATAATAATAATAAACCTTAGAAAAACAATAGTGTTCCTGCAGCTGTCGCTGCTTGGACCACTGATGAGCCAGTACAACAGTTAAAATGAGCCTGTACAAAAGTCACAATCACCCTGTACAACAGTTAAAATGAGCCTGTACAACAGTTAAAATCAGCCTGTACAACATTTAAAATCAGCCTGTACAACAGTTAAAATCAGCCTGTACAACATTTAAAATCAGCCTGTACAATAGTTAAAATGAGCCTGTACAACAGTCACAATCAGCCTGTACAATAGTTAAAATGAGCCTGTACAACAGTCACAATCAGCCTGTACAACAGTTAAAATCAGCCTGTACAACAGTTAAAATCAGCCTGTACAACAGTTAAAATGAGCCTGTACAACAGTTAAAATGAGCCTGTACAACAGTTAAAATGAGCCTGTACAACAGTTAAAATGAGCCTGTACAACAGTTAAAATGAGCCTGTACAACAGTTAAAATCAGCCTGTACAACAGTTAAAATGAGCCTGTACAACAGTTAAAATGAGCCTGTACAACAGTTAAAATCAGCCTGTACAACAGTTAAAATCAGCCTGTACAACAGTTAAAATCAGCCTGTACAACAGTTAAAATGAGCCTGTACAACAGTTAAAATGAGCCTGTACAACAGTTAAAATCAGCCTGAGTCAGCGGCATCCCTGAATTTATGTTGTCAAAGCCATTTTAGACGGAACTGACAGATTAATCTTGCTCCTCCCAGGCGCTCACTGAGATGATTCCTCCTCCTCCTCCTCAGATTTCACATCTCAGTGTTGCAAACAGCTCACCTGCCATAACAGCACAAGAAATACAAACACACCTTGGCCTATGGGTTATTCTCAGATTACATCACATATCACGTGACAGCAACACATCCGCCATGTTGGTTGGGGGCCAACGGCTCCAGCCCATAGTGTTGCTCCCAGTCTCACTGTGCGATGCTAAGCGTTTTCTAATCAGTCAGAGTGACAGAATGTTTCATGGTGTGATTCATACAGAACAGATATTGTGGTTCATATTCTCCAGTGGTTAATTTCTGCGCTGTTTCTGTGGTTCCAATCTGATCCTTTGCACCATTAGGCCAGAACTTTGTTTTTCGAAGAGTGGATGACAACTGCAATGCTTTATTTCCGTATGTTTGTTCGATTTTCGCTTAAAATTTCGTTCTTGTGGGCGTCCAGGTAGCATAGCAGTCTATTCTGTTGCCTACCAACACGTGGCTCGCCAGTTCGAATCCCTGTATTACCTTTGGCTTGGTCGGGCGTCCCTACAGACACAATTGGCCGTGTCTGCGAGTGGGAAGCCGGATGTGGGTATGTGTCCTGGTCGCTGCACTAGCGCCTCCTCTGGTCGGTTGGGTTCCTGTTCGGGGGGGGGGACTGGGGGGAATAGCGTGATCGTCCCACGTGCTACGTCCCCCTGGTGAAACTCCTCACTGTCAGGTGAAAAGAAGCAGCTGGCAACTCCACATGTATCGGAGGAGGCATGTGGTAGTGTGCAGCCCTCCCCGGATCAGGAGAGGGGGTGGAGCAGCGACCAGGACGGCTCAGAAGAGTGGGGTAGTTGGCCAAATGTAATTCAGACAAAAAAAAGGGGAGGGGCTCATTCTTGTAAACACAGATCGACAATGAGAAGTTCAGTGCAAACGGTGGTTGCTAAGGACTAGCTGTCCTCCAACATGGCTGAGCTGTTTGTTTCAATGAGGAAGTGAAGTGATTGAGAATAACCCGTACACCAGGGATGCCGGCGTCTTCAGAGTTCAAATGTACCACCACATAAAAGCAATGCTGCAAAAACACACATTCAAAAGCACACACGCACACGCACACGCACACACACACGCTGAAGTACAAGGGCTATTGCAGGGCCATTTTAGTAATCCCCTGCATCTATGTTTAATGGTGAGGGCCCAACAGGAAATGATCGGCAAATGAAACGAAGCAGCGGATTATTACGCACCACTCCGGTGTCAGCCCGGCCTCCCTGCCATTAATTTTATTGTAACTCATTTCTGCGGCCAGAGTGGAGCAGGATTTAATGTTTCCATTCCCCTACTTCTGTTCTGCATGACAAATTGTTTTAATAAACATATACCGGGTCATAATAAAGTAATAATAATCCTACCAGTCACCTTATATCACTGCAGTTAAATTTTCCCATAAGCCAACACTGGTTACAATGACAATTACATGGGAGCCAATCCTTAGCAAGGCAAACACAATGGGCAGATTTAATATAGTTTGTAAATATGATTAGTGTGCTGTCGTGTTATTGGAGTCTAGTATTTACATTTCTCTCCGGGCTTGTTCACTACACAGGATCAGCATTAAATAAAGCCTTCCTTCCCTCTCCTTCCTGTGCTCTTTCTTCTCTCAGAAAGCCTCCCCTCGCTCCCCTTCACCGCTTAATGAAAAACACTGTTGACCGTTAATATTCCACGGATCAATCACCATTTTTAATTTTGAGGATAAATGTGCTATTGTGAAATCGTCAAAGGCCTCTCCCACCTCGTGTGTGTGTGTGTGTGTGGGGGGGGTTGTGTAGTAATACATGCACATCCTGTTTTTGTGTGTCTTAGTGTTGGTTCCTGCGTGAAAGAAGAGAGGGAACATGTTCATGAAATGGCTCGTGGTTGTTTGCAGGGGTAATTTCATGCTACATTTCAATTACCTCCTAGATTTGTTTTTAGCTCCTCAAGTCACTGCATCTACCTACAATTGACTCCAGAAACAAAAATGTGTATAATCATTCTCTTTCATGCTTTTGACACAACAGCAGAAGTTGCATTTTCTCGGTACAGCTCATTTTCGGTATTCTAGTGCAGAGGTATAACAGTAGAGCAGAACACTGGGCCTATTTTAAACAATTAACCTATTAAGAACAAGCAAGAACATCAGTCTAGTTCTTCTTTGTTAGACCATCACACTGGGCCCCTGAACCCCAAAAAAAAGGCCAGCGAGAGCCAAATGTCTAACCCGTGCCGACCTATTGCCACTAACACACCTGTCATAACACGTGAAATAAAGTGTACGCTGCTCTACTTTATTTTGACCTCACCCCACACCATACACCTGACCTGCGCTGTAGAGCAGGGGTGCCCAACTCCAGGCCTCAAGGGCCGCTGTGTCTGCAGGTATTTGTTGCAACCATGCACTACACCACCTGATTTAACTAATTCCTTTCCCTCCTTGGTCCAAGAGGTGAGCTAATTAGTTAAATCAGGTCGTGTAGTGCATGGTTGGAACAAATACCCGCATACACTGCGGCCCTCAAGGCCTGGAGTTGGGCACCCCTGCTGTAGAGCGTGTAGACGCCAGACCTACTCCACACACTCTATGGTGCTTGACTAGACAGAGCCACTCACCAGCTAAGTCACAGATAACTGTCCTAAACCAAGAACATGGCCTGCACAAAGAGGCACAGTCACCCAGGAAAACCATCAGTTTGAATCTGACTGGACTGGTCAGTTTTGTTTTATTTTACCAGACCACGCAAATGCCAAACCGACATGCTTGATCTCAAGTGGCACGTCAACACTATGCACGCTGCCAGATTTAATGCCAACCACCCTACAAAGTCAGATCGCCGCAAAAAAACAAACAAAATAAAAAATAGCAAAAATGATGACATCATACAAGGGCTCCATTTCTACTTCTACCTGTAACTCAACATCAGCTCAAGAGAGTACAACAGCTGCATCACTGTATGTGCTCTGTTACAACTAAGTTAATATGTTAGAAGTCTTGTTTCAGGGATCAGGGACACTTTAGGCTATAACACGCATATCCAAACTAACACATATATCCAAACTAAACAAAACAAAAAATCACAGTCGAAGGGAACGAACGACAGCCAGGATGACTGTCCGAACTGCCGGTCTGCTTGGCTAGCAGTTACCTTAGCCTGCCCTGCTTCTGCGTCCTGTCAGACCAACCTCGGGTGTTTCCTCCTCGGGCGCAGCTCCAGGCAGGGGCCGTGGTCCCTGGGCCCACCGGATGAAGCAGACCAAGCTCTCCCAGCCAGACACCCTCGACACAACTCCCCGCACGCCACATGACAACATCATAAACACCACAGTCAATGCCAGGTGAGGCCGCCGCCAGACCGCCCTCGGTGTTATCGGAACTGCCGGTCTGAATGGGCTAGCAGTTAGCTTAGCCTGCCCCGTTTCCTCTTCGGGCGCAGCTCCGGGCAAGGCCGTGGTCCCTGGGCCTACCGGATGCAGCAGACCAAGTTCTCCCAGCCGACCCAGCGCCAGCTCTCCCAGCCATCAAACACAAGACAAAACTTCCATTTTCTAAAGTAATTCTTTTTGCGTTTCTGTATTTTGTTGTGGTCACTTCAAGAATCACCGGATGTCAGGAACAGGAAGTTATGTCATGTGAAGTTGGATGCTAGAACTCTACCGAGTTACTATTGCTAGTGACTACACTGTTCCTAGGCCATTGGAAGTTCATATAAGAATAATTACAAATAGATAAGTGAACAGATAATTGATTACATGTTAAAATGTGATGCTATATATTACATTTAAAGTTAAATATACAATGGATATAACCAGTAACAGTAAAAAACAAGGGGATTTAATTCACATTAAAGAATGAGTTGCTATATTTACATTGTGTATAGCTGTACATGTTAAAAGGAAGCATAGTGTTGATTATGTGTGTTTTAGTTTCACCCTTCCTTACGTCAGTAAACCTGTGGACAAGGAGCTGACTGTCTTCAGAATCTTGATGCTAGGGAGGTATTTATACGACTGTCATGTTATATGCAGCACATATATTGAGGACAGCACAGCATGTTTCATGGAGCCTTGCTGAAGCTAAGAAGCCATTCACTGATGCTGAGTTGAGTAAAACGTGTGCAACTGATATGGCTGGAGAAGTTTTAAGTCATGATGAGAAAAACAATTGTGGAGCTGTTAAAGCAGGTGCCATTGTTGGCTAACGCGGCAACAAGAAGAGTAGAACTTTTAGTGGAGTAGTATTTTTCCAATCTACTCACCGACTTGAAGAAAGCGGAAGCCATATCACTAGCCAGAGACTCGTCCTGTGACTGAACCCATATGGAACAGCTATCTGATGGGAAGACCTTTCGGGAAGAGCTGCTTTGTTTGCTTCCTCTGCCTGGGCGCACGACCGGGGAAATCATCTTTAATGAATTAACAGTTCTTTGAGAAGAACAACTTAGATGTGAGCAAAATTGTGTCCATTGTCACCGATGGGGCTCCGTCAATGGTGGGACAACACAAGGGCTTGGTAAGCAGGCTTGCTGCTGTTACCCAGCACTCTTGGCATTTCATTGCATTGTTCACAGATCAGTGTTGTGCAGTAAAGTGTGTGGGGAAATGATAGAGGCGATGTATACTGTGACAAGACTGGTACATTTCATGTTCCCGAGAGTTCTAGTCTGCAACATCACTTTTTCAGACTATTGCTGGAGGAAATGTCAGCAAGGATCT
>JAJHIY020001080.1:120000-380000 GCA_022114975.2 Lampris megalopsis
CCCTAGACCTTGTCTGGGAAGGGCCACCATAAAGACAAGGTGATTTCCAGCCGTGCTTTTGGGCACCATAAGGTTCTGATGAAGACTGCTCAGTTGAAACCTCAACTGCGTAGGAATAAATCTGCTTTCCTATTGCTCGATCCATGTTTAGTTTCTTGGACTCTGCAGAACTTTTTCGGTGTGTGTGCATCATTGGGACACTACGTAGGCACTGTAAGGTCAGGTCTAGATTCACAACACATTGTCATCCCATGGTATCACATATGTTGTCAATATATGACATGCAAGGCATGGTACCCTTTGGCGTCTGTATGAGAGGCAGCAGTTGTTCCATGGACTCCAGTGTTACACTTCTGGCCTGGTATGTGATTACTAAAGGCCTGGTGTAGCTGCTGAGAATATGACAAACCCTACTAAACACTGATGCAGTGCTATTTCCTAATGGCAATCCATCTGCTTTTGCTAAATTCCAATAAGAATTCATTAAATTAAACATTTTGTGCCAAAAGTGCCAACACACCTGGTTTGGCACAGTGGGCATATCCAAAGTGATAATACCCATCCATCCATCCATTATCCAAACCACTTATCCTGCTCTCAGGAAAAGGGTCTCAGGGATGCTGGAGCCTATCCTAGCAGTCATTGGGCGGCAGGCGGGGAGACACCCTGGACAGACCGCCAGGCCATCACAGGGCTGTCTATATTTGTTTTAATTGACAGGCGAAACGCATCTACATGAGTTAATGCACTGGTGTGTTAACATCTGTTACCTTGTAGTCTCCGAAATTTCACAGGTATTCAGCCTATCAAATGAGCCAGAATCAGACTCAGAATGCGAACCCCAGTTTTTGATTGGGCGAGAATTCAGGACACATTTTGCTTACAAGTCCAGAATGAAAGATGTACATTGCTAGAGATTGGTAGACATACATTTGGGTTTGCATTAAAGGATACAGCCAGCATGACGGCAGTGTACATAAACACAGTGATGCTGTCTGGACAGGTCTGGGTATGTGTGATGAGATTTCCACTTCCGGCGAGGGAAGATGGCGGTGTGAATTCACGTTTGCAGCGGCCTCACCCAGCACCGTCCATGCAGTGTCTTTGTCCACGTCTGCGTCTAAGTTTTTCCTTCGTTTAATGGCTGGGAGAGCGGAGCAGGCTAAGCTAAATGCTAGCCCATGCAGACCGGCGGTTCCAATAACACCGAGGCCGGTCTGGCGGCGGCCTCACCTGGTGTTGACTGTGGTGTGTTTGACGTCGTCGTGAGGAGTGCGGGGACATGTGTCGAGGGTGTCTGACTGGGAGAGCTTGGTCTGCTTCGTCCGGTGGGCCCGGGGACCACGGCCCCTGCCTGGAGCTGCGCATGAGGAGGAAATGCCGAAGGCGGTCTGACAGGACTTGGAAGCGGGGCGGGCTAAGCTAACTGCGAGCAGCTGTAGACCAGCAGTTCCAACAGTCATCCTGGCTGGCGTTCGTTCTCCTGGACAGTGATTTTTTGTTTGTTTGTGTGTTTAGTTTTGAAATATGTGTTAGTTTGGATATGTGTGTTCTTTTAGTTTTCGGATGTGTTTTTGTCTTTGTGTTGTACTGCTGTGGGCTGGGGGAAATGACATTTCCTTTCATTTCATGTACACAAGTGCATGAAGTGAATTGACAAAGTGATCCTGGTTCCTGGTTCCTGAGTTCACTGTGTGTGTTGCTTTGTGCCTCTGTGACTCTTATTTGGCTTGAATATTGTATGTCTTTCCTCGACATTGTTGTCCAGTGTCGGTGCTGTCTGTGTAAGAGGGGATGGGAGGATCTGCTAAAGAGGGGGCTGCTGTGATGTTAGAGGGCAGAACCTGCACTGTGTTGTATATAGGCTTGCCTGTCAGTGTTCAACCCGCACCACTAATTGTTGTCAAGCATCAGCACGATCCTGCCGGACACCCTCAGCGCGAGGCCTCGCTGCTCTTTGACTATCACTCAAATTGGGGTCTTTTCTCGCTCACTCCTGCTAGCCGACGTTGGCCTCAGCGCTCCCCACATGCACCTCCAGCCCAGCACAAAGCCGGAGTGACATGAAAGCGCGCTCACCCACTGCCTATGTGCCATTGACAGTTGAATGAAATATTTATTTAAGGAATCTGAAAAACATGTATTCATCCTCAACACCAGTTTCTGAGAACATTGACTTCTGAAGCACCTCGCTGCCGTCGACGTTTGGCCCTCCAGTGAGTCAATTAGGGTGGCTTAAAGGAATGCCTGCCTCTCCTTCGCTTTAAGCATCTACTCAGTCCTAATTTTTCATCTCGAGCCCTTTTCATCTTGCTCTGTGTTGAGCACATGAAAACAGCAGAGGCCACTATCTTTTAACCTGCACACGACACCCGAGACGAGATTGACATATGGAGATTTTCAATATAGTCACATCCAAGATTGCTCCGCCATTACTTTTTCTTTTTTTTTTCTTCCTGTGGGTGGATTAGATGTGAGTCACCTGCAGTAAATTCAGATGACTGGTAATCTGGTCCACGTGCACACTAACAACACTGCGCAGCACTCTCTTTAGGCCTTGACTATCCTGACTTTCATGAAGAACAGCTTGGTTTATTTGTCCCACAGGCCCGTTCTAGTTTTTACTGTCCATGATGCTGTTTCAGATGGCACAGGGATCCATGCTTCCCATGACTTGGCCCTCATCAGTGAGGTCTTCTAAAGGATACACGACCTTTAGAAATGAATTCATATTTCCATAATTGTGTTTCATGCTTGTTGCCCAGTACTGGGTGGGTTCCCATTTTATTGCCTTGTTTTTTCTTTTTTTTTTTAGTGCTGCAATTTATGGAAGTATGATTACTAACCCATGATATTTTTCATTAGTTTGTCCTCTGGTTTAGTATATGGAAGTATGTTGTGGCTAACCACATTATTCTTCAGAACGCTGGCTGCAGGGTATGTCAGAGAGAGCTGATATTTTATTTCAAATTGTAGGATATTGGATTTCTGCGGCAGACTGATGCTGGGTTTTGCAAAATTTCCGTACAAGAATGTGTGGGTTTTTATTCCTGCTGCTAATTTGTCAGATACTGCCTTCTTAGGAATCTTTATTGGATCACAGGGCCGTTGTGGGATCTGATCTTTGCAGTAGCTCCGTCTGGCTCTGTTGAAGTGGATCGACAACAGACAGTCATTTGTACTGCCAGACAGAAAATACAAAAACAGGGTAAAGTTTGACATTGCAGCTTCGAGCAGCTGGCTTCTCTGACATGGTGTAGGTGGTGAAGACTGTGGATCATCTGTACACAAGAGAACATTAGCCATCACCCCTGATGTTGCCAATGTGTAGGTCCAGCACTGTGGGACGTTGCTGTTCTTTCTTTTCCCCCTTCTCTTTTCTCTTTTTTTCGCCCCACTCTCCCGAACCGTCCCGGTCTCTGCTCCACCCCCTCTGCCGATCCGGGGAAGGCTGCAGACTACCACATGTCTCCTCCCATACACGGGGAGTCACCAGCCGCTTCGTTTCACCTGACAGTGAGGAGTTTCACCGAGGGGGGGCATAGCGCGTGGGAGGATCCCGTTATCCACCCAGTTCCCCCTGAACAGGCGCCCCAACCGACCAGAGGAGGCGCTAGTGCAGCGACCAGGACACATCCGGCTCCCACCCGCAGACACGGCCAATTGTATCTGTAGGGACCCCCAACCAAGCCGGAGGTAACATAGGGATTCGAACCAGCGATCCCTGTGTTGGTAGGGAACGGAATAGACCGCTGTGTCACCTGGACGCCCGACATTACTGTTGTCGTTGCACCAAACCGCATCACTTGTTCGTAGACAGTTACTGGCAGTCCTCTCATCAACGGGTCATCCGGTCTAGACATCATCACAAAGTGTAAAATGGCGGGACAAAGAGTCGCTACTTCCCCAGTGGTTAGGTGGTCAGGGGTGATTAGGATTCTCTATTATGGCCCTAGCGGGCGTGAGATCACTGAGCTCATCCCCATGAAATTACCTAGTCCTTTCATTAGATGGAGAATAAACTTGACGCTTCTCATATAATCTGCAGGACTTAAACGGAACATCTTGACATTCATGAAAAGGACTGGAGGAGTGAGGCTCGGAGACCTCCCTGAAGGGCAGGCATCAGAAGAGGGAACCTGAGATGGTAACGTAGCTGTGTGAGGGGAGTCTGGGGGTACTTGAGGCTGTGGAGAACTCCTCTCAGCTCCCACCCGAAATCCCTTCCAGTCACTCCGTCATCTCTCACCAGTCCTCTCAGCGCTAAGCGCCTCTACGTCTCTCTGTCTCGCACTCTGCGTGACTCTTCATTACTCGCCAGCCCCGATTCAGCCCCTTCCCCACCCCGAAGTGCCGCAGTGACGAGGGCCCTCTTTCTCAGCTCGGAGTCAAACAAGTTGTGCCCCCTTGTGCTCCCCAACATCATGGCTGGAATGTTTTCCTGTTAGTTTAAGTCTCATCTAAACTAATTAATATTTTTGCTTATAGCTGCCGTGGCTCCCACGGGAAGCCCCTTAATTAATCATTTATAAATCTACACAGCCTCCTAGTTTATTAGTCTCTGCCTTTGGCACTGGCTGCCTGCATTGGGAAACCGCAAATGATTAGTTACAGGAATGAAAGCTCTCTCTTCCCTCCTCTCCCTCCCTTGTTTCCAACTGATTAGGGCCTCACACAGAGATATTTCCATGGCCCCGCTCTGCACTTTAATTCATTCGGAGCACCTGACACATTATTCAATCCCCCCCCCTCCTCTCCGATTCCCTGCGTATTGTCTGAATCAGTGTTTTTCTTATGCTGCATTGATGCATGGTGATCAATTATGGCCCGCTCTCCCGCTGGTCAAAACAAAGGCCACGGCACCGGACATGGAGGAGGGAAATTATAACCGCTGAATGAGAGCACTTGACCCCCCGGGCCTCTCCCGAGCCGCGCCGTAGTGCAGACAGGGGGATTTCTGGCGATTCCTGGGCCCGCACGAGGGCACGACTGGTGAACTGGTGGGGTAAAAATCCATCTGCGATTAATTCCACAGAGCTGAGGACTTCAAGCCGTGACTCAGTGCAAAAGCTGTCTGACTTTTATTGGCAAAGAGGCCATATTTCCACCAGTTTAACAGAAAAATAAATGAATTAAATCAACCGAAAGCCTCGTGGGAGGTTTTCATAACATCTTTGCGCTCCCAGGGAAAAAACGCCTCACTGCAACAGGGTTCCTTCATCCAATTAGACCTCCGGTGGCTGGCTCACACCGGCCTCAAACTGCTGCACACTTCATCACGTTGCTGCGTTTTTAGCCTTCTTATCATCAAAGTGGCTGCACTTTACTTTGGCATAAAGGTAAAGCTGGCAGTAACTCTTCTGAGAGAGAATGACTAATGAAGTTTTAAGAGTCCCACTGTGAAGCCCCCGATAGCCAGGGACACACATCAGACATGGCGGACCATGATTTGCATGTTGTCCGAGTGTTTGAGAGTTTACCGTTCGGGGATATTGGGGGGTGGGGGGGAATTACAATTCCACATAACATATGGTTTAACAGCCATGTCTGTCTCTCTAGCTGTGGACCTCAGATTACATTAGCGGTTGTTTTGGTCCCCCGAGGGCCTGGCTGATTTCGACCAAAGTACGGGCATATTCGGTGTGACACCTTGTGTAACTGAATGCTGTTTGGCTCATCACGGAGTTATTTGTCTGCCGCGGCACACATCCCTCACAGATAATGCTGACATAAAAACATAATCATATGAGTGAGCGGCTGAGAGAGGCTTCACGGGACAAGGTAATTACACTGCATTCAGATGTGTGCTGACAGTGTGAGCAAATGTGTGCGGCTCTCTTTGTCCGCATGAGAACCTATCATTTTTATTGAGATGTGTCGCAATTTCCTTTTCCCCCCTAATCCTGACGGGTCTATTACCGAGGCTGGCGAGACGCACAAGATCACAGAGGCGGGGTGTGGGCGTCCCTGCTCTATCTGATGTGTCTAGCGTGCGGATCCCAGATACAGGCCGCTGCCATGGCTGCTGCTCGGGCCTCGTCATTACTGTCACGCGAACTTGGCATCTGAGGACAACGGGGCGGACAAACCTCCCGCCCCTTGAAGAACCCTGACCAGAAAGACTAATACGTTACCCAGGCTTACAACCACCACTTACTTTCTTTATCAATTCGTCTATCTTAATCTGATCTTTCCATTTATTTTTCACTTTGCCAAATAACAATTTAGTCTAAAATGTCAAAAATCCATCACAAGTTCCAAGTGAACAAGCAATGTCTTAAAACAGTTACTTGGACTTACCAGCAACCAAAACCAAAACAAAAAAGGTGAATCCAAGAAAAGGAAGCAAATCTTGTCATTTGTGAAACTGTGACAAGCAAATCTTCGCTATTGTAATCGAGCACATGTTCCGCCCGCTGCGGGATTCGATCCGCCCGCTGCGGGATTCGATCCGCCGCTGCACTGCGCCACGAGGCGACATCGCCAACCGCTCGACTAAAAGGGGCCGACGCCCTGGCGGTCGGCCAGTGAGTTATTGTTAAGCACCTCCTCCCGGAAGCGCGCCATCGCGCTTTGTTATTCCCGTGCTCCGAAGAGACTTTTTGAGGATCTGCACGCTTCCGGACCCCACCGAGGCCACCAGTGTAACCGAGCACATTTTCCGCCCCCTGCGGGACTCGATCCGGCGTGTACTGCACCACTACTAACCGCTCGACTAAAGAGGGCCGCTGTAGGTTACAGCGTTTTCATTTGCTGAATGACTAATCAATTACCAAGCTCATAATCAATTAATTTTCCAATGATAAGCTAATGAACCGACTGTTTCGGCACTAAAATGAACTCGAGATCGATAAAGACAAGAAAATCAGAAGTATTTAAAGCTGAAAAATAAATCATGACTGACAACTGTCTCTGAGGTCGTGTCTGTAACTGAGGGGAAGACATAGAAAACATCTGACACACTATGAGTTAGTCAGTTACACATCGCAGCATGAGATATCAGCATATCACGTACTGTCCACACACAATGTGTCATCATATTGTAGCGAATTCGGGGGACAACGCAACCACAGTAACTGCCGCGGCCGGGACGCGAACCCGTATCGCCCGCACCGCGGAAGCATCGCTAACCGCTAGACTAAAGGGTCATACCCGCGAGCCAGTCAGACCCGCGTGTGTTCTTATCAATGCACGTTACACTATGTTCATACTTACACGTGCTTGTGATAACAGAGACGCGTCAGGTGGGGTTGGACGTTTGCTTACGCTGGTTACTTCATACAAGGCACATTGACACAATGTGTACAGTTCCTGTCATGACCAAGGGGGGACAGTTAATTAAAGCTACGTAGACTTTTTAGTTACCTCACCACAACGGCTTTCTGACATCCTGACTTTTCAATAAACTTTTCAGAAAAGCAACAGAACGCAGACAAAGCTCTCTTCTAAAAGACCAATGAGACAACCACCTTGTCCGTCCAAGCCAAGACACACAACGTAGGAAGATGCTGATGTGTGACGCAAGTCATGCAAATGTAACCGGTTACTTTGTTGCCCGGTGCGGGATTCGATACGGGGTGTACTGCACCACAAGGCGACGTCACTAACCGCTCGGCTAAAGGGTCAGACCCGTTAGCTAGGGGCTAACGTGTCTTATTAGTAGTTTACACTAATATACTTTACCAGTTCTGACTTAGCAATTAAATCTGAAGTATTATAACATCCTGAACTAGTAAACATGTTTTTCCAATTAATATTAGCTAAATGGATGTGAGAATGTGGGCCCATGAGGGTGGGTAGATAGGCTGAAAAATGTTCTGCTTCTGTCAAGGAGAACACGACCAAGATGGTCATTATGGCCGTTTTGGATTTTCAGAGTTTAATAACTTTATGGGGGGGGGAAGATACAGACCTGTCGCTCCCTGAATCCTCCTAAAATTGCATATATATTTGCATTGAAATTAGTTTTAGATCAATTGCACACACAAAAAGAAAATGATAAGACCTACCTAAAACCACCATGGACGGTCAACATAACCGTCTCGCAATTTTGCACGTGATGGTGCGCGTCATGTGACTATTTATGACGTGTGTTGGTGGCGTCATTTCCTTTGTGAAGTTCGTTGGTCTGCCCTAGAAACACACTAGCGCCCTCCAGTGGAGAGAAATAGTCTACACTTGATGTGTGATGATGTCCAACATGTCTGGTTACAGACGCACCATGACTACCACCAGGCGCTGCAGTATTTACAGGCGTTGGACGGCGGCCATTTTAAATTGTTTAAAAACAATATTAAAGTTGTTAAAATGTTACTTTTGGTGTCAGTTTCATAACAGACACACTAACATATGTAATGCATTAACATCTCTACTGGGTATTTATCTTGACAGAACATAGAGTTTAAAAACAGGCGGTCATTTTGACCGCCCATGGTCGTTGTAGGTAGGAGTCCCGGTGGTTTTAGGGTTAAATAAGCAGCTGAGGTCCATGGCAGCTTGTCCTATGACAGCTGTTTGGGTGTTATGAATGTGTTGACATGTCGGGAGTTTGTCGGATGGTTCAGAGGAGTAGAACAGGAACTTGATATTCTCTGGTGGGTCTGAAAACAGGGATCAGTGTTTTCCCTGGCAACCCACGGACAATAATACCCAGAATTACCCCAACATTTTCACTCTCCACTTCTTTGGTCCTGAGAACTGACCTCAGAGAGAACAGTCGATATGAAGCCCATTGTAGACACAGATTTAGTACAGACCACTGTGATGGGTTTCTGGGGGGGAAAACAAAACAAATAAACAAACAAACAAACAAACGAAAGTAATTCAGAAAGATAATATTTTTTCAGTCAGAAAGTAAGACCTTGGGGAAGGTGTTTTATTCTTTTTATAGAGTGTTTGTTTTTATTATTTTATTCTTTTTGATTGCATTTAATTTTTGGAAACGCACAACACAGAGTGCAGTGTCCTCCAGAGTGCTACCCCCTTTGTGTATTTCTACCTACACACTCCATCATTTCTTGTTCTGTCTCCCATCTCCCCGTCACTTTGTTGAACACCTGAATTAAAAGAGGTGAAATATTGAAATCTGTGAACAGCGATGTTGCTTGTTGCCTTTGATTTGTTTGCACAATAAAAAAAATATATATAAAAAACTCTTATCACCCTGTGAGCTATTTGGTTGCGAAATTGCTGTACCGCAAACCTGACCTATAAAAAGCCATGATGTGTTTTGGACGAGATAGACCGATCAGCCAAAACATTAAAACCACTGACAGGTCAGTGAATAACACTGATTATCTCATTATAATGGCACCCATCAAGGGGTGGGCTATATTAGTCCATAGTGAACAGTCAGTTCTTGATGTTGATATGTAAGAAGCAGGAAAAATGGGCAAGTGTAAGGATGTGAGCAAGTTTGACAAGGGCCAAGTTGTGATGGCTAGACGACTGGGTCAGAGCATCTCCAAAACAGCAGGTCTTGTGGGGTGTTCTCGGTACGCTGTGGTCAGTACCTACCAAAAATGGTCCAAAGAGGGACAGTGATCCGGTGACAGGGTCATGGGGGCCGAAGGCTCACTGATGCACATGGGTAATGAAGACTAGCCCATCTGGTCTAATCCCACAGAAGAGCTACTGTAGCTCATACTGCTGAAACGTAAATGCTGGCTATGATAGACAGGTGTCAGAAGACACAGTGCATCACAGCTTGCTGTGTATGGTGCTATGTAGCCACAGACCGGTCAGAGTGCCCATGATGACCCCTGTCCACCCTGTCCACCGCCAAATGCACCAGAGTGTCAGAACTGGACCATGTAGCAGTGGAAGAAGGTGGCCTGGTCTGATGAATCACGTTTTCTTTTACATCATTTGGACAGCCGGGTTGGTGTGCATCATATACCAGGGGAACAGATGGCACCAGGATGCACTGTGGGTAGAAGGCAAGCCAGCAGAGGCAGTGTGATGCTCTGGGCAATGTTCTACTGGGAAACGTGGGATACTGGCATTCGTATGGATGTTACTTTGACATGTACCACCTACCTAAACATCGCTGCAGACCAGGTACACCCCTTCATGGCAATGATATTACATGATGGCAGCGGCCTCTTTCAGCAGGATAATGCACCCTACCACACTGCAAAAATTGTTCAGGAATGGTTTGAAGAACATTACAAAGAGTTCAAGGTGTTGCCCTGGCCTCAAAATTCCCCAGATCTAAATCCAATCGACTATCTGTGAGATGTTCTGAAAAATCAAGTCCAATCCATGGAGGCCCCACCTTGCAATTTTACAGAACATAAAAGATCTGATGCTAACGTCTTGGTGCCAGATACCAGAGGACACCGTCAAAGGTCTTGTGGAGTCCATGCCCCAATGGGTCAAAGCTGTTTTGGGGGACATATACAATATCAGGCAGGTGGTTTTAATGTTTTGCCTGATCGGTGAACAGACCAGGGTGTGATGGGTCTGCAGTGATGTTGCCTGCTCGTTTTTTGTCTCTGGAGATGTATAAGTCCTGAATGGAGGGCAGGTTGGCACCAATGATTTTCTTTGCAGTCCTGGCTGTCCGTTGTATTCTGTTCCTGTCCTTTTTGGTGGCCGTTGATCTTCCTGAGCTGGCTCAGAAAGTACATCCTCTGCAGGGCCTTTTTGATGATTATGACTGTGTTGGACACTCACTTTAGGTCCTGGGAGATTGTGGATCCCAGAAACCTGAAGGCTTCCACAGCAGACAGTGCTGTAGAGTATGGTGTGGGGGACAGTGTTGGGGGGCTCCTCCTGAAGTTCATTGTCATCTCCAGCATTTTGAACGTGTTCAGCTCCAGGTTGTTATGATCACACCAGAAGGTAATGTGGGTAATGTGGTTGTTATCTCAGCTTGCTAGCAAACCTGTCATCATAGTTCAGTTATTGGCAACAATGTAACGCTAGCTTTGTGAATCTCTCTTATGTAACTTTGTATACCCAAGTAAGTTTTGCATGTTGCATTCATTCATGCATACATAATTAAATGTATTGTGCAATGTAAAAAGTGAAATGTGTCATGCAACTATTAAAGTATGAAAATAAATCAGAACATCCAGGATTTCTTTGAAAGAAAGACAGAGCAGCCAAAAGAAAGCAGAGCAGGACAGAGCAGCCACTAGTACTGGTCAGAGGACGAGATCCTGTTTGAAACTGACAGGGATGTACAGCAGGAGCCTCCAGGTTCACCTGTACACATGGGTATGTAAAATCCTGATAGTTCCAGATTTCTCTTTAGTAAGCACTTATTTGATTGCCTTGATAATATCAATGGCACTGTGGTTATATATTTATGTATTATTTATTTATTTATATTTTAAATTAAACTTTAAACAGAAACGTAAGACACTGTAATGTTAGTAATTAAAGTAGATATAGGTGGCGGAGAAAAAAATCTTATTACAAATTCATCAAATGTATCAAAATAAAATACAAATTACTGGTATGAGAAAATGTATCTAATTAAAGTACAAGTAATTTGTCATTTGAAAATACAAAAATACATTCTATACAAACTGATATCACATTTTAGGCATTTAGTAGCCTCACTATCGGTCTGACCTTAACCCCCCTACATTGAAAAGATGAGCTCTGCTAATTTCTCCACATCATACATTTGAAGTTGCCAATCAGGATATCTTGGAGGTGGGTAGCTGTGAATTCAAGGGTGCATGCTAGGTAGTTTCTGTCAGTCAAAGTGACCATTGGCTGACTGAGTGAACAGCCAATTGAAATACAACTGAACAGTTGCACCGCCGTGATGCGCGAGGTCTTTCAGAAGACAGTAAGACTGGGCATTTAACAGCTGCCTTTTTCAAGAGCGATACATATAAGTGAAGTGGAGTAAGTACAATTCTGAGCTCTCCAACTTTACAAGCAACCAATTGAACGAGTGCAAAAGACACATAACAGTACCACTGCAAGCAGAATATGATACAGTACAAAATAGTAGAAGAGAAAGAGAAGCACCCCCCTTTCCCCCCAATGCCAACAACAACCTAAAAAAGGACTATACTTCTTTGTGTACCCCCTATCACTGCAGTCCTTCCATTTTCATTTAAGCTGTTTTTCAGCACAACTAATTTCTCCATCAGTTCAGCTGTTAATCGCCTTCTGTGAGGGTGGTAAACCAAGCCTGCAAAGGAGAAGAGACGCTCAACTGGTGCCGATGATGGCAAAGCAGTGTTAAATCTCTCAAAGTGTAGCTTGATCAGTGGATATGAATCCAGCGAGGAAAGGTCCTTTATGGGGTCCTCCAGAAAGTGAAGGGTCTGCAGCTCTGCTTGCTGTGGCTGAGCAACAGCTCTCTGCCCAACTGGCTCTCAGTTCCTGTTGTTAGGATTGGAAACAGTAGAGGCAAACAAGGTTGTTATGAATTTACATTAAATGCATGGATTTTTAATATCACAAAAATATTTAAAAATGTGACATGAAACTAGCTACTCATTTATTTTTTAACTGATGAATATTAATGTTCGATGATTAAGTCATGAAATTGCAGTTTAACCTTAAGACACTGAAGTGAGAGTAGTTTACCTGCACCCTGGTCAGAGAAGATGAAGAAGTCGTCTTCATTCTCTGCAGCAGTGTTTGATGAGGCAGTCTCACTTTCTGACACAAGGCCAAGCTCTTCAGCTGAGTGCAGTAATAGGTGATGTATCCTCTTCTCCTCTTGCAGCTAGTTTGTGAGGCAACCACTTCATCTGGAAAAACGGGTGGGTTGCTGTAGCCACGATGGTTTCATTGACATCAGTCTTCAGCTGTAAGGAGCTACTGAACCTTTTCTCAAAGTCAGCTGTGGTGGCTTGCAAAATATATGTACGCAGTACCGCAGGTTTGAAGCTTGCAGGTCATGTTGTTTAGCCAGGACAGCAAAGAGGGCAGGTATGAGCTCGCCATAGCAGCATGAGGTCTGACCTTGAAGGCGGTCAACTACATTGGCAATGGGCTTGAGGACTCTGCAGTTTTCCTCAAGGAAATCAAGCTATACCTCTTTGAATAGTGGGAGTTGGAAGGCAGGCATGATACCAGGAAACTTCTCCTTAAGAAATGTCAGCTATCTCAAACAGTCATTGGTCAAGTCATTGATTATTTCCACATATTTTGGTCTGCCAGAAGTATGCCATAGGGCTGGACACTTTGCCATGGATGAACGATTCAGCCTGGAGAGAGTTGAATTGTCTTGAAGAATTGAATTGAGTTGCAGTCTCCTTCAAATTTGCTGTTTTATTATTAAAGTCTTCATTGATCATTCTCCCAAGTGTCCTCCTGGACATAACTTTAGCACCTAGGCAAAGTCCCTGTACCAAGTCTATAAATGTTTATGCTCAACAGTGGCCACTGTACCTATACCTGCTTTTAGTAACAAAGGATGTGACAAGAGTCAATTTTATTTTGTGTCACTGGACCATGTTCAGAGAGGGTAGTTTATTTGTATGAGGTCCTGGTTGTTTTTTTGTTTGTTTTTTTTGTTTTTTTTTTGTTTTTTGCTTTACCTACTGGAAAATTCCTATTTGTGGTCTTCAAATTCCTTGATTTTGTCAGGGTGCCTTTGTTTCAAGTGGGTTTTAAAATGTGATGTCGCTGCAAGAGAGCCACATATTATTCAATTCAATTCAATTCAATTCAATTTTATTGTCATTAAAAACAATGTGCAGGCACATGTTAAAAATGAAATGAGGGCTGTGGCTTCACCAAACAGTGCAAGACAGACACAGACAAACACAGCAAACACAGTATAAGATATACACACATGAAGACCAAAAGCTAAAAATAAATTAAAAAAGAGCAAGAGTACAAAATATTTAAAAATATCCACAGACATTCAGTGGGTGGCCAGGTTCAGGTGGGCAACAGCTTGTGGAAAGAAGCTGTTTTTGAGCCTGGTAGTGCGGGCTCTGAGGCTCCTGTAGCGCCTCCCAGAGCACAGGGGGGAGAACAGTCCATAGTTGGGGTGGGTGGGATCTCTGCTGATGCTCAGACCCCTTCGAAGGCAGCGTTTGTGATAAATGTCTTTTATGGCTGGGAGCTGGGTACCGGTGATTTGCTGGGCCGCCTTGACGACCCGCTGCAGAGCTTTCTGGTCTACTGAGGTGCAGTTGCCGTACCACACTGAGATGCAGATGGTCAGGATGCTCTCTATGGTGCAATGGTAGAAGTTGGTGAGAATTTTGGGGGGTAGACGGGCGCTCCTCAGCCTCCTCAGGAAATGCAGGCATTGTTGGGCCTTTTTCACAAGGGCCTGGGTGTTTAAAGTCCACGAAAGTTCCTCGCTGATTTGGACTCCAAGGAATTTAAAGCTGGAAACACGCTCCACTTCCACCCCACTGATGTGTATGGGGGAGTGGCTGCAGCTTCTAGACCTCCTGAACTCCACAATCAGCTCCTTTGTCTTCTGCACATTAAGGACAAGATTGTTGGTACTACACCATGATGTGAGGTGCTGAATCTCGTCTCTGTAGGCCATCTCGTCATTGTTGGTGATACGGCCAATGACTGTGGTGTCATCTGCAAACTTAACTATAACATTTGAAGAGTGAGTTGGCAGGCAGTCGTGGGTAAAGAGGGAGAAAAGGAGGGGGCTCAGAACACAGCCTTGAGGGGCACCTGTGCTGAGGGTCATGGTGGAGGAGGTGTGGTCACCTAACATAACAGACTGAGATCTGTTGGTCAGGAAGTCCAGGATCCAGTTACAGAGGGAGGGGTTGAGGCCAAGGGAGAGGAGTTTGGTGATTAGTTTGGCGGGGATGATAGTGTTGAAGGCAGAGCTGTAATCTATAAACAGCATCCGGATGTATGTGTTGTTAAGTTCAAGGTGGGTCAGAGCAATGTGTAGGGCAGTGGCAATGGCATCCTCAGTAGACCTTTTGGGACGGTAGGCGAACTGATGTGGGTCGAATGTGGGGGGGATAATGTTTTTGATGTGAGCCAGAACCAGTCTTTTAAAGCACTTCATGGCAATGGGGGTGAGTCCTATGGGTCGGTAGTCATTCAGACATGTGGATGTTGGTTTCTTGGAGACAGGAATGATAGAGGTGGTCTTAAAGCATGCCGGGACTTTAGATTGGGACAGTGAGAGGTTAAATACAGGTGTGAAGACCTCAGCCAGCTGGTCGGCACATTCCCGGTAGACCCAACCCGGTATGCCGTCTGGTCTGGGAGCCTTCCGTGTGTTCACTCTCCGCAGTGATTCTCTGACCTCTGCGACTGATAGTGAGCACCTGGTTTCCTGGGTGGCTGGGGATTTTTGTGGCTGGGTCAGTATTGTCCTTGTCGAAGCGGGCATAGAAATGATTTAGCTTGTCTGGCAGGGAGGCATCATGGACAGTGGGACCGCGATTAGAGCTTTTGTAGTCTGTGATAGACTGAATGCCTTGCCACATTCGCCGAGGATCAGAGTTATTGTGAAAGTGGTCCTCTATTCGTAGGGAATATTTATGTTTGGCTGTTCTGATGCCCTTTTTGAGGTTGGATCTGGCTGCGCTGTAGGCCTCACAGTTACCTGACTTGAACGCTGCATCCCGGACTTTCAGCAGCTGCCGGACCTCACTGGTCATCCAGGGTTTCTGGTTTGGAAAGGTGCGGACTGATATTTTTGTTGTGATACTCTCAGTGCAAAAGTTAGTATGGCAGATGTGTGTTCATTAATGTCTGTATGGGAGCCATGGGTAGCTGAATGTGTAAAAATACTCCAGTCTGTGTTTTCAAAACAGTCCTGGAGTTCAGAGACTGCTCCTTCTGGCCGGACAGTGATTGTCTTTACTGCTGGCTTGATCCGTTTTATTAGGGGTTTATAGGCTGGGACCAGGAACAGGCAGAGGTGGTCAGAATGCCCCAGGTGGGGACAGGGAGTAGCTTTGTATGAGTCCTTGATGTTTGTATAGAGATGGTCCAGGGTGTTTTGTCCCCTAGTGGGGCAGGAGACATGCTGATGGAGTTTGGGCAATACAGCCCTGAGGTTAGCCTGATTAAAGTCACCACCTATGATAAAGGCATTGTCGGGGTGTTTGGTCTGTTGTCTGCTGATGGCACATTGTAGCTGCTGAAGTGCTACCTTAGCATTAGCATGTGGGGGGGGGATGTATACAGCGGCGATGGTAATGGCCGTTAGCTCCCTGGGCAGGTAAAAAGGCCTGCACTGAATCATAAGGAGCTGGAGATCAGCAGAGCAATGCCTTTCAACCATCTTTATATTGTTGCACCAAGAGTTACTGACATAAATACTCAAACCTCCTCCGTGGGTCTTGCCGGAGTCCGCTGTCCTGTCGGCACGGAAGGCTGTGCGGCCCGCTAGCTCGACTGCCGAGTCGCCATGTTGCTGTTGAGCCAAGTCTCCGTAAACATCAGCAGACAGCAGTTCTGCAGCCTTTTCTGAGAGGACAGCCTGAGTCTCATCTCGTCCATTTTGTTAGCTAACGACCGGACATTAGCCATGAAGACGCTGGGGAGGGAGCGCTGCTTAGCTTAGCATGTAGCCTGGCCCGCTCCCCCTCTTCTGTTCACGTTGCTACGGGGGCAGCGTTTCCACTGCGAGGCCGGTGAGCGGGTCATACCGACGGGGAAGTTGTCCGTGATAGTGGAGGGAAGTGAGTAACCCGCTCTGAGGTTTAAACGCTCCTGGCGGTTGTAGAAGAGCGCAGGACCTACACCTGTAAATACACTTAAAACTAACTAGAAATAACAAAGAAAACACGACACGGAACAGGGAGCCGCAGTAGCCGCTGCGTTATCTGTCCAATTCAAGATTGAATTTGTATTATGATCTTTTTGTTAGTGCACAGCTGACACTCAGCCTCCATCGTTCTGTTTGGGATCTGCTTCACTATGTGGAAGTATTTCCCATCCAGCATTGCACATTTGAGCATTGGTGTGGCTTCGTTTTCTGCAGATGTGGCAGATGATGGGCCAGCCTGGCCAGGCTGTGATGGTCCACTCATCCCCTGAGATGACTAACTTCTACCTACAGAAACATGTACAACGATACCATTAAATTGATTCGGCCTACCAGTTACAACTTGAAACCAACAGCATTCAAAAACACTAACAACTCACATAATAGACACTTAAACGCAGTCATTTATGTGTAACTTAAAGCATTATCCAGGAATGGAGTCAATTCACTTTGAATTGCGTTAACTCTCTATAATCCATATTGTAAAACGTTTTGTACAAAAAGATGAACATTAAGCTTTAGAGTAAAGATCAGAATGAAAGATCTTTAATTGATACATGACTTGTTTTCTTAAAATGTATGAGTTTTTTTTTCTTTTCTTTTAGCTGACCATCCCCTGGCCTAAATGTAGCGATGCTAGAAATTAATTTTCTCCTGAGTTACAGAAGTTGCTAACAATTAATCTATGATTAGCTATTAATCTAATGAAGCTTCCCATATGATGACTAACAGCGAGATGCCACTGTTCCAGGCTGCCTGAGCAAGTCTGTGATGTTAGCTGGTATAGCTGGTATGCTAATGTTAAATGTTAATGTTAAAGGAGTTGTTTTTGTTTTTTTTAGGGAGTTGTTCCTTATCCGATGAGAGGGTCTAAGGACAGGATGTTGTGTTGCTGTTAAGTCCACCGAGGCAAATTTGTAATTTGTGATATTGGGCTATAAACATATACAATTGACTTGGTTTGACTTGACTTAATGTTAGCTGGTATGCTAACGTTAGCTGGTATAGCTGGTATGCTAACGTTACTAGCTAGTAAGTATATTTGCCACTTCTAGAGCACGTGTTTGCTAATTGCTCTTTTCTCCCGTTGTATTTTAGAGTCATTCAGAAAGCTCGCCTTAGCATGCAGTATCTGATCATATGTTGATTACGTACCTTTATCTAGGGGGAAATTTGCACCGAACACCATTGCAGCTTCTTTCCTCAAGCTACTGGTCACAAGGAACAGTTCACAATGAGTGCTGCTGGACCCGACAGGACATGTCACGTGGTTCACTTGCATCTCGCCAAAGGCTGGGATTACGCTCATTATGGTAGGTTTTGTTTTTTTTCCTGGTTTAAACTTGGATGTAAAAATGTGTCTTATTTGAGAATAAATTGACATATTAAATCATGCATTTGAAGTATTTCAAATAGTATTAAAAGTATTTTGTTACAAATTACATCTTGTTTTTTTCTGTCCAGCTAAATACAAATGACAAAATATTCAAAGGTAATTAAATACGTATTTTAAATGCATTTAATTGAAATACTGCCCATCTCGGCTTGTACTTCATGTCACCCCTTCATAAATCAGTGCCCAACTTTGGCCACCCCAGGCCAAAAAGTCTGGACACGCCACAGGACTGGAGTGACGTGATCCACTTTTTTGGTCTTAGGAAAGGTCTCGAGCAGCAGCATTCTGGATCAGGTGCGGCTGCTTGATCGATTTTTGGAGAGACCTGTAAAGACACCATTACAGTAGTCGAGCTGACTGAAGATAAATGCATGGACAACTTTCTCCCAATCCTGCTGAGACATAACTCCTCTCATGGCTGATATATTCTTCAGGTGATAGTAGGCTGACTTTGTAATTATCTTAATGTGGCGATCTAAATTCAGGTCTGAATCCATGACTGCACCAGGATTTCTGGCTTGGTTTGTGGCTTTTAACATCACCGATTGTAGCTGAGTGCTGATTTTAATCATTCTTCCTTGGCCCCAAACACAATTACTTCAGTTTTATCTTTGTTTAATTGAAGAATATTCTGAGACATCCAGTTAGGGCTGTCACAATATTAGATTTTCACTACATGGTGATTGTGGCCAACATAATTCCCAATAACAGTATTATCCCAATATCTATAGAACATTTAAAAAAAGACCAATGATATCAGTCAAAGTCACCTTTAATCTTGTTTGTTGTGCAGTTTGTCTCTTTTTGGTAAAGGAATTACACTCAAAATACGAGTGTAGGGTGGTGGAGAGAGTCAGTAACCATAACTGTACACAAGCATACAGAAAGAACAATTACACTTAATGAATGGTGAGAAGGGCGGCACAGTGGTGTAGTGGTTAGCGTGGTTGCCTCACAGCAAGAAGGTCCTGGGTTCGAGCCCCGGGGTAATCCAACCTAAGGGGTCATCCCGGGTCGTCCTCTGTGTGGAGTTTGCATATTCTCCCCGTGTCTGTGTGGGTTTCCTCCCACAGTCCAAAGACATGTAGGTCAGGTGACTCAGCCGTACTACATTGTCCCTAGGTGTGTGTGTGTGTGTGTGTGTGTGTGTGTGTGTGTGTGTGAGCCCTGTGGTGACCTGGCGGCCTGTCCAGGGTGTCTCCCCGCCTGCCGCCCAGTGACTGCTGGGATAGGCTCTAGCATCCCCGTGACGCTGAGCGCAGGATAAGCGGTTCGGATAATGGATGGATGGATGGATGGATGGTGAAAATGTAACCAGATGACCTGATAAAAGAGCCACAAGGCCTAACATCTGCATCAATACAGTGTCACCTGAAACCAAACCACTTGCTGGGAGCAGGACAGAGAGTTTGTGTGTGAGACCACAGGAAGACAACTGACTATCTGATGTACTGATTTAATGTCCACTGGCCAGCTCCTTACATCATTTATCCTCTTCCTATTTTTCACAGCATGGTTTTGCACTACTAGCCACACACTGTGGTAGCAGCTAGCTAGCTAGCTAGCTAGCGTAGCAGTTTGAGCAGGTCTGTACCAGTCTGAGTCAGTGTGAAACTCCACAAAGATACAGGCATTCACAATACACATGACCCCTGGTTACGTTTTAACAACACAAACCGATTTATAATTAATTGCAAGGCGGAAATAAAACACCCAATTTAAATAAACTATGCCACGCCGTCGTTCCATTTGCAAAGGTTATATTAGAGCAAAGGGAAAGTCAAAAGTCCCATATAATTAAGTTCAGTTTATAAAGTAAATAAGCTGCACTTCGGGATTTCCCCGTTATCACTCGCCGTTCAATTCAGTTCCACCCACTGAACAAGAGAAAAGGTGTAGTAGCTCTTCATTTGGTTTACTTGATCATAGCTTCTAAAAAGTGCTACTGTGTGCAACTACAAGTGCTGCAGGCCGGCCCGTTAATCCCAAGTCGTAGCACTTCCGACGGGCGGTGCTGATGAAGCTAGAGGAAGGTTGCTTGGTGCAGTTCTGCGGGGGATCAGCAGATACCCTGGGCAGCTCTTTGGAACCCAGATGGGAAACGGGGTGGTAGAATGAGCACCACCCTGATGAAGCAGGAAGTTACCCCCTTGGTCACCGGACGTCCCACGAACAAACAGCTGTGCAGCCTACACATCTCTGTGATCAAACCTTACCGTACAGCATATCAGGACGAGTCCATATCCCACATGCTAAATTATGCATTTAGAAGGGGCGCGAGCCATTTTCCACTGAGAGCCAATTCATGTAAAGCAGGGCCCTTTATAGGGCCTTCGCTGGCGTTGCGGAGCCATTGTGGTCCATTACTGTGAAATCAGACCATTTTGAAAATGGGTTTCTATTAGTGACCTTGGCTGAAAGAATCACGGGTAATCTACAGCTATACTAATGTGTTTTCTCCTCACAAGGACAAAGACATTTGCTTAGGAAATGGCCTACGCACAAAAAAAAAAATATAGAGGCGTCCTTTTATATGCTGCTGACACACACACACACATGCACACAGTATGATGTCAGTGTGCAGGAGAGGGGCAGGAAGGGCAGCAAGTCAGCAGCCTTTGACCCCGGGGACAGGTAAAGAGCCTAGTAACCTGGTAAGAGACAATTGCTGGGACCACAAATTAAATGAAATTGTCAATAAAATGACGTGCCACTTTGACCACTTAATAAAACACAGTCGCATCCCAACTTTAAAGCCGTTTACCCACCTGACGGCAGCACAGCGCCGGCCTGGCCCCGGTGGCAGATTGAGCTGCAGAAGGACTTGCTGGTGTGTTCGGGTATGAGGAGTAATTGGGTCTGGTGCCAGCGAGCGGAATTTCCTTCTTGCTGTTGGAAGTGTGTGCTACTAGTCCATTCCTGGCTCCTTGGTATAATTACACTGACAGAGCTGTGGCCACAGGGCCTTAGAGCAGGGCTGCTTTTTAAACTGTAAATTATGAAGGATTAGCATTTATGAATTTTAAATCAGGACTGTGGTAGGAGACACTAAAGCTGCTTAGTGATTGCAAACGGCAGCGTCTGAGCAGGCAGTTCTGCACCCCCTCCTCTCCAAGCTGCTCAGTGTGTGTGTGTCTGTGTGTGTGTGTGTGTGTGTGTGTGTGTGTGTGTACCTGTTTATTCAAATGTACCTCCAAATAAACACAAAATGCTCACTGACTGGACTCCCTGTATTAGCTTCAAGCCAATGAGGATCTGACATCTTCACATCTTCACATCATCTTCATATGTGTGTGTGTGTGTGTGTGTGTGTGTGTGTGTGTGTGTGTGTGTGTGTGTGTGTGTGTGTGTGTGTGTGTGATTCTTCAATCTGGGACACTTTTGCCTTTTGAAATTTTGAAAAAATGAAAAAGAATTTCTTAAAATCTGTTTTTTTCTTTTTGCAGAAGCTCTATGAAGTGGTGAGGAACAAATATCTCAGCATAGTTTTGTCGTCCTACAAAATAAGTTTGATATTATGACGCTTCCTTCAAAGTTGTAACAGCAAAATGTGATGTAATGACACATGATGTAATGACACGTGATGCTAATGACACGTGATGCTAATGACATGTGATGGTAATGACACGTGATGGTAATGACCATTTTCACTTTTTGGAGAAAAAGTTGGCTCAGTCTTAGAATTGCTAAGCTAACTTGTTAGCTAGCATACAATGTATAATGAATATAGGTGAATAAAGTGACGTTTCTTATTTCTGAACTACAATACTCAGCTAGTAACGTGTCTGGTGATGACTTGTAATAGCCATCCTGTCAGATCAGGACATATAAACCGTCACATTACTACATGTGTAATAAGCATCCTGTCAGATCAGGACATATAAACCTTCACATGACTTACATGTGTAATAACCATCCTGTCAGATCAGGACATATAAACCTTCACATGACTCACATGTGTAATAGCCATCCTGTCAGATCAGGACATATAAACCTTCACATTACTACATGTGTAATAACCATCCTGTCACATCAGGACATATAACCCTTCACATGACTCACATGTGTAATAACCATCCTGTCAGATCAGGACATATAAACCTTCACATTACTACATGTGTAATAACCATCCTGTCAGATCAGGACATGTAAACCTTCACATGACTTACATGTGTAATAACCATCCTGTCAGATCAGAACATATAAACCTTCACATTACTACATGTGTAATAAGCATCCTGTCAGATCAGGACATATAAACCTTCACATTACTACATGTGTAATAACCATCCTGTCAGATCAGGACATATAAACCTTCACATTACTACATTTGTAATAACCATCCTGTCAGATCAGGACATATAAACCTTCACATTACTACATGTGTAATAACCATCCTGTCAGATCAGGACATATAAACCTTCACATTACTACATGTGTAATAACCATCCTGTCAGATCAGGACATATAAACCTTCACATTATTACATGTGTAATAACCATCCTGTCAGATCAGGACATATAAACCTTCACATGACTTACATGTGTAATAACCATCCTGTCAGATCAGGACATATAAACCTTCACATTACTACATGTGTAATAACCATCCTGTCAGATCAGGACATATAAACCTTCACATGACTTACATGTGTAATAACCATCCTGTCAGATCAGGACATATAAACCTTCACATTATTACATGTGTAATAACCATCCTGTCAGATCAGGACATAGAAACCTTCACATTACTACATGTGTAATAACCATCCTGTCAGGTCAGGACATAGAAACCTTCACATTACTACATGTGTAATAACCATCCTGTCAAATCAGGACATAGAAACCTTCACATTACTACATGTGTAATAACCATCCTGTCAGATCAGGACATATAAACCTTCACATTACTACATTTGTAATAACCATCCTGTCAGATCAGGACATATAAACCTTCACATTACTACATGTGTAATAACCATCCTGTCAGATCAGGACATATAAACCGTCACATTACTACATGTGTAATAACCATCCTGTCAGATCAGGACATATAAACCTTCACATTATTACATGTGTAATAACCATCCTGTCAGATCAGGACATATAAACCTTCACATTACTACATGTGTAATAACCATCCTGTCAGATCAGGACATATAAACCTTCACATTACTACATTTGTGCACATGTAAGAGTCACGCTTCTGCCAAGATTGCTCATGTGCCTCTGGCACTTCTCGTTTCCATGGCAACCATATTGTTTGAAAAAACGTTGTTGCTCTCAAGTGTTGGGTGTGATGTAATGACAGATGTGTGAGGGACAGCGATATTTAACTATAAAAATGTACAAATTGTACATATATAAACCACATGAAAGTGTAATATGTCTTTTTAAATTATGAGAACATGCAACGTGAAGCTGTAATGAATTTAACCATTTTTATTACTTAATTACAGAGGGCGAGTTAAGTTTTCAACATACTTAAAAAGTATTAAAATGTCATCACTGAGACACACATCTTTTTTCAAACATAAAATACAATAATTGTTTTGTTTTGTTTTTTAATACTTTTTCTTGAAAATCTACTCTGGGTACAGAAAAATATGGATGATTCTTCAATTAAGGATCTCTTTTATTATTTATATATATATATATATATATATATATATATATATATACGTGAGATGTATAAGTCAACTCATGCCTCTGGCCCCAGTGTTTGCAGGCCGGGGTTCTGGGGTTGTGCTTGTCTCTGTCACACTGTGCAGAATATCCAGTGGGTGATTATGTTAATATGGGACGTGATCCATGCTTAATTATGCATAATGGAATGATGTGACACAAAGTCATCAATTAGAGGGATATCAGCATTAAAAAGTGTGACACAGCATAATGTTCATCTTTTCCTGATTTTGGCTGAGGGAGGTTAGCAGAGGGCTCTCCCGATTTCTGCAAGCAAGAGATGTTCTCAGATCCGCATTTGACATAATGTGCCTTGACTGTCACGTCATTTATCCAATCAGGCACGGGGTTAGGGTTAGGACTGGGCCTGGCCCGAGGTCAGCCTATCCAGCGCTGATCTGAGAACAGGTCTCGTTTGCAGATATCAGTATGCATGTTGGGGGGGGGTTACACACACACACGCGCGCGCACACACACACACACACACACACACACACACACACACACACACACACACACAAATCCCTCCACCCAGAATGCATCTTGTATGTTAGTTTATGTAGGGGTGCATTTTTTTGTCTGTCTGTCTACCTGCAGGTTTGTGTGTGTCTGTGTTAGAGGGGAACTTTACAGTCATCGCCCTCCTCAGTGGAGGTGTGAGTTCATGACACGTGCGTAGTGTGGTGTGTAGTGTGGTGTGTAAGTGTGTAGTGTAGTGTGGTGTGTAGGCGATGGGTTAGGCTAGTGAACAGACAGGGCCAGAGGCCTCATATCACACACTGAGAGCTGTTCGCACCCGGGTCAGCAGGGCATGACTTTAATGGGCCGTCCACTGCTACAACTATAACTATAACTATAAATATAACTGTAACTGTAATGATAACTCTAACGATAACAATGACTACACCTATAACTATAATTATAGAGATAACTATAACGATAACTATGGCGACGACTATAATGATAACTCTAATAATAACGATAACTATGATGTTAACTATAAATATAACGATAACTATAGCAATAACTCTAATGATAATGATAACTCTAACTATAATGATAACTCTAATGATAATGATAACTATAACAATACTATAGCGATAACTGTAACTATGATAAATGTAACGATAATTGTAACTCTAATGATATGTTACCGGCTCCAGACCTAGCGGATATCCGGAGCGGCAGCAAATGATACACAGGCTAAATAGCACTGTTGATCTGTCAGTCAAAAAGGGAGGCAAGATGAAAATACATTGTCACTCAAGCTCGCGCCAGTTTATTTCCGGTCTAGCTTAAGGAGGCTTTGCTCTCTTTCGTACTGATCCCCAGAAGCGCTGCAGCGCCACCTACTGACTTAGTGGTGTAAAACCACATTGTATTTAATCTAAAAAATAGGGGGGGGGGTTATTCTAAACTTTTAATGAAGGCGATTTCTCAATCCCTTACACTCTCCCCTGCTTTCAGAGATGTCTCCGGACATCTAGAACTAGACAAGTCAACTGTCTTGCTGTAATGTCACGGTCAGTGTTTGTCAGTGTCAGAGTCTCTCATGTCCTTTGTTCATTCAAGTCTTCTGCTTTGCGTCTAGTATGTCCACAGGTCAACATTACATTTGCTCCTAGTCTCCATGGGTGGTAGGTGGGCTGCCCTAACGGTTCGTATGTAAACATCCCAGTGGGTCTTACTTCCCGGGCAGACCTTCTCAAGGGCGGCTTTTCCTCATCCCCTGACTCTGAGACAGATTCAACCACCATTCCAGGTTCCCCTTGAGTTCCATGGTCCATAGTATCATCCCCCTCGGCTTGTTTCTGAGCTCCCACAGCCGATGGCATATTAGCAGGTGTTGGTAATCGTCCTGACTCTGGCCTTACAGCAGGGTCATTTTGCTGTTGCACATCGCCGAACTCAGTCTCCTGACACGTTGGCTGATATTATGGTGCTGCAGCTCTAAGCTGATGGTGTTGCTCCACCTGAGGTGATGGCATTCTGACTGCCATTGTTTCATATACAGGTAGATGTTGGAAGTTGTAGGAGAATTCTTCCTCTTCCGCAGACTCATTGGAGTCCTCCTCTGCTGTCTCTCTGTCGTTTGTTTGTTGTTGTCTCCGTCTTTGCGGTTTCTTTTGTCCATGACAGTCCTGTTCCTGCTCCACTGGCAAATAATTTACTGGCAAGGAGGAGGTTACGGTGAAGCACACGGGGGGTCCCGTCCCCGGTCTCTGCTTGAACTCTATACACAGGACCATCTCCCAGCCTTTCAACCAAGCGGTGGACCTTTTCCTCCCAATACACACAAAGTTTGTCTGGACCGCCTCTCTCAGACATATTTCTGATGAGTACATGATCACCGGGTTGAAGCATGATTCCCTTGACACCTCAATCATAGTAGTTTTTTCCTTTCGCTGAGCACCTTTTGCTGTTTTCCCAGGCAATCTTATATGCCTCCTGCATCCGAGAAGCCCATTTCTGTGCATATTCCTGTCGGTTCTGTGCCTGCTGCTCATGTGCATGATCAAAGATTGAATCGATGGGCAACCGCGGCGCTCTTCCAAACAGGAGGAAGAAGGGTGAGTAGCCAGTTGCTTCTTGACGTGTGCAGTTGTAAGCGTGGACCATGTTTGGCAGGTGATCTTTCCACTCAGCTTTTTTTTGTCTCCTGCAGGGTGCGGAGCATCTGAAGAAGCATCCTATTTAGACGTTCAACAGGGTTCCCCTGCGGGTGATAGGGGGTGGTTTGAGAATGGGCAATTCCCGCCAGCTGCTGAAGATGTTGGAATAGTCTGTTCTCAAACTCCCGGCCTTGATCGTGATGTAGTTTTTGAGGGTATCCGAAGCGTGGAATAAAGTCATAGAAAATCTTCTCTGCTGCGGTTTTGCCTGACTTGTTCTTAGTTGGGTAGACTTGTGCAAATCGTGTGAAGTGATCTACCAGGACTAAGATGTACTCGTAACCTCATCGGCTTGGTTCGAGATGGAGGTAATCAACAGAAATGAGCTCAAAGGGACTCTTGGTAGTAAACGAGCCCATTGGTGCTTTCTCTGGGATGGTGGGTCGCTTCTGTTTGATACATTGGCACTGGCGAATGACATAATCTTAGATTTCTCACTGCATGAATGGCCAATAAAACCTCTGCCTCGCCAGGTGGATGACTTTGTCAGCCCCGATGTGTCCCATGTCATCGTGCAGGTGTTTTAGTACAGTGGACTTGAGCGTCTTGGGAAGAACGAGTTGTTTATGTTGTTCTGTCTGCCTGTGCAGAATTCCCTTGTCAAGTCTGAGTTTGTTCCACTCATGTATCAGTCTTCGTGTTTCCAGTCCCATCTGTCTCTTGTCTTTATCGTTAGGATTCCATCCTCTTTGTTTTAAGGTTATCAGTTCCCAGATAGACACATCAGCTTTATGTGCAGCTCTGATGTCCTCTGGGGTGTACATGGGCGTGCTTATAGGAGGTGAGTCATCATCAATGGACCCAGCTGTAATGCTGCCACCCATGGCACATCCTCGTCTCTTTTGGCCCGGTCCCATTGCCAGACTGCGGAGATGACATCGGGGGGCATGGTCTCTGTGTATTCTCTCATGTGGTCTTGGAGTTTCAGTGGCTACCAAGAGAGGGTATCAGCATCAATATTTGCCTTGCCTGGCCTGTGTTTGATCGTAAAATGGAAGGCGGCCAACTCACCCACCCAGCGGTGTCCGACAGCATTTAACTTGGCCGTGCTTAAAACGTAAGTTAGGGGATTATTATCTGTGTATACTGTGAATGTGGGTGCGTAATACAGGTAGTCCCTAAACTTAAAGCAGATCGCCCACTTTAAGGCGAGGAACGCGAGCTTGCTAGAATTGAGGTGGTAATTCTTCTCAGCAGGTGTGAGTGTCCTGGATCCATAAGCAATGACACCGAGTTTATTTCCCTGTTCCTGATAGAGCACTGCCCCCAGGCCTTCGTTGGATGCGTCGGTGTGTAAGAAGAATGGTAAATTGAAGTCTGGGTATGCCAAGATGGGGGGGTTGGTCAACATGTTGACCAGGCGAGACACGATAGCACTGTGTTCGGGGTTCCATTGTATGGGTGTCTTGGATGGCTATTGGCCACTCTTTGTGCCCTTCAGTGTAGCCTTGGCAGATGTAGTTGTAACAGGGTGCTTACTAGACTCCCCGGGGCCCTCTTGAAGCTTTAACACCGGCCGTGCTATCCTGGAAAAGTCTTGAATGAAGGATCGGTAGTAGCCTAAGAACCCTAGCAGAGCACGGACTTCTCCCACGTTCTTCGGTTCCTTCTCCTTCAACTGAAGCACTGCTTCCATGTCTTTTGGCTCTACCTGAACACATTCACTTGACACCAGGCATCCAACATACCTCACTTGGCGCTTGAACAACTCACATTTCTTTGGGCATAACTTCACACCATGCTCCCGTAAGCGACACAGCACTCTTTTCAGGTCCTCCACGTGGTCATGAAAGGTTTCGTAAAAGCAGAGCATGTCATCCTGGTATGGGGAGCAGCACTCGTCCCTCAGACCGTCAAGAACACCTTCCATACATCTCTGGAAGGCTGCTGGAAAGTTGGTCAGGCTGAAGGGGGGGCGGAGCCACTCATACAGCCCCCAAGGCGTATTAAAAGCCGTCAGATGCCTGGAGACTTCATCGACAAAGCCCTGGCGGTATGCACTGCCTTGGTCGAGTATTGAAAACCATGAGTAGCCTCCAAGGTTATCCAGCAGATCCTGGATGCGTGGGAGTGGGTGGCGGTCAGGGACTGTTATGCTGTTCAGCCCACGGAAATCAACGCATATACGTAGGCTCGTGTCTTTTTTCCTAACACAGACCACGGGAGAGGAATACGGTGAGGTGGATTTTCTGATCCATCCATGGTTGAGCAGGTTCTGCACATATTCCTTTACCTCTTTGTACAGTGGCTTTGGAATCGCATTGTAGGACTTCTGAACTGGTGTTTCGTCTTTTTAGGTGGATTTTGAGTTGCAAGTTTGGGATGCAACCTATATCTGTATCATCCTTGGCGAACCCATTTGACTCGTTGGATAACATGTGGCTAACTATCTTCTGTTCATCTTCTCCGAGATGTGACAAGTCAACAGGTGGATACCACTTATCTTTTGTCGTTTGCGCATTTGAGTGTCTGTCTTTCCCTTTGCTCATATTAGCCTGTTTGTCTGTACTCAACTGAGCTGAGCATGTTTGGGCAGTGGGTTGGGGTTTGGACTCAGAACTCAAAGGGGGACACTCGACTGGTTTCACATCAATGACTTCTTCAAGAGTTCCAAGGATTGTTCTCTGCGCTAGATATATATGATGCCTAGAGGAGTTCTGCATGGGGACTAAAACACATTTTGCTGACCCACAAGGAACATCTACTAGAGCTGGAAACAGCTGTAAACCTCCAGGATAGTTATTCTCTGGACTAGGCTGAAACAACCTTGTGCCACCCTCTGGCCACCCCCTAACCTTGCTTCTCACTTCTCTGATTTGGCCTGCGGGAATAGTTAGACCTCTCTTACTCACTCTTACATTACACTGGGGTGGTGTCTCTTCAGGGTCCATTATCAATCGCACTTGCAACGGCGTGTTGCTGACTGGTTCTCAAATCTGAGAGTTTCTTCTGGATCTAGAATATCAGCATCCGCCGGGGGGTTACAGTTGACATCATGACTTCACACCTGTGGCTATGGCTCTCTGGATGACGCGTGTTGTAGTAGTCTTCTCTGAAGCTTTGGGCACAGGATCTCGTCGTCACAGCTACTGCTTCCTCAGCTGGGCGGTGCTAAATCCCGGACGAGCCTCCAATTGTTACCGGCTCCAGACCTAGCGGATATCCGGAGAGGCAGCAAATGATACACAGGCTAAATAGCACTGTGGATCTGTGAATCAAAAAGAGGCACGATGAAAATACGTTGTCACTCAAGCTCGCGCCAGTTTATTTCCGGTCTAGCTTAAGGAAGCTTTGCGCTCTTTCGCACTGATCCCCAGAAGCGCTGCAGCGCCACCTACTGACGTGGTGGTGTAAACCCACATTGTATTTAATCTAAAAAATAGGGGGGGGGGTATTCTAAACTTTTAATGAAGGCGATTTCTCAATCCCTTACAGATACCTATAGCAACAACTATAACAATAACTATAATGATAACGATACCTATAGCGATAATTATAATGATAACTACAACTATAACGATAACTATAGTGATAACTATAGCGATAACTATAACAATAACATAAATATATGGTTTTAAAATCGTTCCAGCTGAAGTGGATGGCAAAGTCCACAACACGGCGATATTGAGAGTGACAGTGTTGAACGATATCGTTGGGATAACTTTCAGAGCAATTAGATGAATAATAGAAACACTGACAGACAGCCAATCAAAATCCATCCAAATTTACCGGCCGTCACCTTCAACATGGCAGATGGCATGGTGGAGAGGCTCATCACTGAGGTTCAAGAAAACACACGCCCGTTTGCTGGAACCACACTATCAATGGAGTTCGCTTGGTCCTTAATGATGTCCTCTCTGGTGATCACCAGGACGCCGTCAAACTGATGGTGACTGATAGGATAATATGAATAAAATGATGTCCTCTCTGGTGATCTCCAGGACACCGTCAACAGCTGTAAAGTCACAGGATGTTAAATATCATGTCAGGCCAGCGGTAACGCTGATGGAAGCAAGTGCTGGTTGACAACACTGCTGCAACAGTGGCCCACTAGTCAGCGACGTCATCCATTCGTCAGCCGGTTTGACTTGTTGAGTGACAACCGATTTTTATGCACATGGTTAGCCTGGCATGCGCTGAAAAGATTAAATCTATTGGAACAGTTACCATGGAAACCCATCCGGCCGTGTGGATGTGCAAAGCCTGTGTGTGTTCAGAGGCCCTGATTCATTCCCACGTGGTAATAATGGAGACGGTCATGTTAGGTGCAGGAAAATAACTTTATAGTTTCTGGTGACCATTCCACCGCTGTCCACAGTCCATTATCTGCTCACCCACTAAGGTCTGTCACTGGTCTGCTTCCTGTCAGGGGTCTCAAACGGCCCATGTCACGTCTTTTTGTAATACACGTGTGAATAAGTTAATCGTCGTAAATCACATTTGGGTGGCCTTACGCATAGGAAATAGGTAGCGACTGTACAGGAAACGGCTTGTGTTCTGATATGACAGGTGTCTGACATTCAGATCTGACCAGAAATGTAAAGCGCTTTGAGTGGCTCCTGCAGCTGTATAAAATGCAACTTGATTGATTGACTGAAAGTACGAATAAAATTTGTCTTCACAAGCCAACAACTCTCGTAACAGTGTTGGATTCTCCTAACTCATCTTGTCTTTGAAGAATGTAGTAAACCTATACCCTTGTTTCCCTGTTCTCTCTGTGTGTGACGTACAGCAGTAGCATGTCATCAATATCCATATTATCATCAATATCCCTTTTATCCCTTTCATCCATCAATATCCATTTCATCCATTTTGCTAGGCTAACGTGACAGGCATTGGTGCAAGTCCATGAATCCTGCGATGGCCTCCAGCTGTGTCCCCGTCCATAAGGCTAGTGGTTGTCTCAGGAAGTGCATCGGACGTAACATTTTGCCAAATCAGTATGCGGATTGTCAAGACCATACCGGATCGGCCAAGGCCCGAGTTAACAACGGCCGCCACTGGTGCTGTGCCCTCACAGGGTACCGATGGAAACTGTACAATCTGCTGTGGCGGCCCCTGAGAAACAGGGAACAAGCCAGAAGAAGAAAATCAGTTCTCCTAAGCTGCCCACACAGCTGCAGCACGCACTGCATTCGTCATGCCACTGTTTGCAGAAGGTTCTGGTTCTTGGTGTGTGCTTGAGGTTCTGGTTGTGGTCTTGGTGTGGATGACCCTGAAGATTGCAGCGTTAACTGGTTGAGCCAGGTGGCAATAGCAGTGGTGGGTTCTGGGTGGGGGTTAGAATCACAAACCTTATGTGGGTTGATATCATTAGTATAACACAACATCTTCCTCTCTCTCACCAGACTATTAGTGTAACACAACATCTTCCTCTCTCTCACCAGACTATTAGTATAACACAACATCTTCCTCTCTCTCGCCAGACTATTAGTATAACACAACATCTTCCTCTCTCTCGCCAGACTATAAGTGTAACACAACATCTTCCTCTCTCTCACCAGACTATTAGTATAACACAACATCTTCCTCTCTCTCGCCAGACTATTAGTATAACACAACATCTTCCTCTCTCTCACCAGACTATTAGTATAACACAACATCTTCCTCTCTCTCACCAGACTATTAGTATAACACAACATCTTCCTCTCTCTCACCAGACTATTAGTGTAACACAACATCTTCCTCTCTCTCGCCAGACTATTAGTGTAACACAACATCTTCCTCTCTCTCACCAGACTATTAGTGTAACACAACATCTTCCTCTCTCTCGCCAGACTATTAGTATAACACAACATCTTCCTCTCTCTCGCCAGACTATTAATGTAACACAACATCTTCCTCTCTCTCGCCAGACTATTAATGTAACACAACATCTTCCTCTCTCTCGCCAGACTATTAGTGTAACACAACATCTTCCTCTCTCTCGCCAGACTATTAGTGTAACACAACATCTTCCTCTCTCTCGCCAAACTATTAGCGTAACACAACATCTTCCTCTCTCTCGCCAGACTATTAGTATAACACAACATCTTCCTCTCTCTCGCCAGACTGTTAGTGTAACACAACATCTTCCTCTCTCTCGCCAGACTATTAGTGTAACACAACATCTTCCTCTCTCTCACCAGACTATTAGTATAACACAACATCTTCCTCTCTCTCGCCAGACTATTAGTATAACACAACATCTTCCTCTCTCTCGCCAGACTATTAATGTAACACAACATCTTCCTCTCTCTCGCCAGACTATTAGTATAACACAACATCTTCCTCTCTCTCACCAGACTATTAGTATAACACAACATCTTCCTCTCTCTCGCCAGACTATTAGTATAACACAACATCTTCCTCTCTCTCGCCAGACTATTAGTGTAACACAACATCTTCCTCTCTCTCGCCAGACTATTAGTGTAACACAACATCTTCCTCTCTCTCACCAGACTATTAGTGTAACACAACATCTTCCTCTCTCTCACCAGACTATTAATGTAACACAACATCTTCCTCTCTCTCACCAGACTATTAGTGTAACACAACATCTTCCTCTCCCTCACCAGACTATTAGTGTAACACAACATCTTCCTCTCTCTCGCCAGACTATTAGTGTAACACAACATCTTCCTCTCTCTCACCAGACTATTAGTGTAACACAACATCTTCCTCTCTCTCACCAGACTATTAGTATAACACAACATCTTCCTCTCTCTCACCAGACTATTAGTGTAACACAACATCTTCCTCTCCCTCACCAGACTATTAGTGTAACACAACATCTTCCTCTCTCTCGCCAGACTGTTAGTGTAACACATCATCTTCCTCTCTCTCACCAGACTATTAGTGTAACACAACATCTTCCTCTCTCTCACCAGACTGTTAGTGTAACACAACATCTTCCTCTCCCTCGCCAGACTATTAATGTGACACAACATCTTCCTCTGTCTCGCCAGACTATTAGTATAACACAACATCTTCCTCTCTCTCGCCAGACTATTAATGTAACACAACATCTTCCTCTCCCTCACCAGACTATTAGTGTAACACAACATCTTCCTCTCTCTCGCCAGACTATTAGTGTAACACAACATCTTCCTCTCTCTCGCCAGACTATTAGTATAACACAACATCTTCCTCTCTCTCACCAGACTATTAGTATAACACAACATCTTCCTCTCTCTCACCAGACTATTAGTGTAACACAACATCTTCCTCTCCCTCACCAGACTATTAGTATAACACAACATCTTCCTCTCTCTCACCGGACTATTAGTGTAACACAACATCTTCCTCTCTCTCACCAGACTATTAGTGTAACACAACATCTTCCTCTCCCTCACCAGACTATTAGTATAACACAACATCTTCCTCTCTCTCACCAGACTATTAGTATAACACAACATCTTCCTCTCTCTCGCCAGACTATTAATGTAACACAACATCTTCCTCTCTCTCGCCAGACTATTAGCGTAACACAACATCTTCCTCTCTCTTGCCAGACTATTAATGTAACACAACATCTTCCTCTCTCTCGCCAGACTATTAGTATAACACAACATCTTCCTCTTTCTCGCCAGACTATTAGCGCAACACAACATCTTCCTCTCTCTCGCCAGACTATTAGTGTAACACAACATCTTCCACTCTCTCGCCGGACTATTAGTGTAACACAACATCTTCCTCTCTCTCACCAGACTATTAGTATAACACAACATCTTCCTCTCTCTCACCAGACTATTAGTGTAACACAACATCTTCCTCTCTCTCAACAGACTATTAGTGTAACACAACATCTTCCTCTCTCTCACCAGACTATTAGTGTAATACAACATCTTCCTCTCTCTCACCAGACTATTAGTGTAACACAACATCTTCCTCTCTCTCACCAGACTATTAGTATAACACAACATCTTCCTCTCTCTCACCAGACTATTAGTATAACACAACATCTTCCTCTCTCTCACCAGACTATTAGTGTAACACAACATCTTCCTCTCTCTCGCCAGACTATTAGTATTACACAACATCTTCCTCTCTCTCACCAGACTATTAGTGTAACACAACATCTTCCTCTCTCTCACCAGACTATTAGTATAACACAACATCTTCCTCTCTCTCACCAGACTATTAGTGTAACACATCTTCCTCTCTCTCACCAGACTATTAGTGTAACACAACATCTTCCTCTCTCTCGCCAGACTATTAGTGTAACACATCTTCCTCTCTCTCACCAGACTATTAGTGTAACACAACATCTTCCTCTCTCTCACCAGACTATAAGTGTAACACAACATCTTCCTCTCTCTCGCCAGACTATTAGTGTAACACAACATCTTCCTCTCTCTCGCCAAACTATAAGTGTAACACACCATCTTCCTCTTTCTCGCCAGATTATTAGTGTAACACAACATCTTCCTCTCTCTCACCAAACTATTAGTATAACACAACATCTTCCTCTCTCTCGCCAGACTATTAGTATAACACAACATCTTCCTCTCTCTCGCCAGACTATTAGTATAACACAACATCTTCCTCTCTCTCACCAGACTATTAGTGTAACACAACATCTTCCTCTCTCTCGCCAGACTATTAGTGTAACACAACATCTTCCTCTCTCTCGCCAGACTATTAGTGTAACACAACATCTTCCTCTCTCTCACCAGACTATTAGTGTAACACAACATCTTCCTCTCTCTCACCAGACTATTAGTGTAACACAACATCTTCCTCTCTCTCGCCAGACTATTAGTATAACACAACATCTTCCTCTCTCTCGCCAGACTATTAGTATAACACAACATCTTCCTCTCTCTCACCAGACTATTAGTATAACACAACATCTTCCTCTCCCTCACCAGACTATTAGTGTAACACAACATCTTCCTCTCTCTCACCAGACTATTAGTGTAACACAACATCTTCCTCTCTCTCACCAGACTATTAATGTAACACAACATCTTCCTCTCTCTCACCAGACTATTAGTATAACACAACATCTTCCTCTCTCTCACCAGACTATTAGTATAACACAACATCTTCCTCTCTCTCACCAGACTATTAGTATAACACAACATCTTCCTCTCTCTCACCAGACTATTAGTATAACACAACATCTTCCTCTTTCTCGCCAGCCTATTAGTGTAACACATCTTCCTCTCTCTCGCCAGACTATTAGTGTAACACAACATCTTCCTCTCTCTCGCCAGACTATTAGTGTAACACATCTTCCTCTCTCTCACCAGACTATTAGTGTAACACAACATCTTCCTCTCTCTCGCCAGACTATTAGTGTAACACAACATCTTCCTCTCTCTCACCAGACTATTAGTGTAACACAACATCTTCCTCTCTCTCACCAGACTATTAGTGTAACACAACATCTTCCTCTCTCTCGCCAGACTATTAGTGTAACACAACATCTTCCTCTCTCTCGCCAGACTATAAGTGTAACACAACATCTTCCTCTTTCTCGCCAGATTATTAGTGTAACACAACATCTTCCTCTCTCTCACCAAACTATTAGTATAACACAACATCTTCCTCTCTCTCGCCAGACTATTAGTGTAACACAACATATTCCTCTCTCTCGCCAGACTATTAGTATAACACAACATCTTCCTCTCTCTCACCAGACTATTAGTATAACACAACATCTTCCTCTCTCTCGCCAGACTATTAGTGTAACACAACATCTTCCTCTCTCTCGCCAGACTATTAGTGTAACACAACATCTTCCTCTCTCTCACCAGACTATTAGTGTAACACAACATCTTCCTCTCTCTCACCAGACTATTAGTGTAACACAACATCTTCCTCTCTCTCGCCAGACTATTAGTATAACACAACATCTTCCTCTCTCTCGCCAGACTATTAGTATAACACAACATCTTCCTCTCTCTCACCAGACTATTAGTATAACACAACATCTTCCTCTCCCTCACCAGACTATTAGTGTAACACAACATCTTCCTCTCTCTCACCAGACTATTAGTGTAACACAACATCTTCCTCTCTCTCACCAGACTATTAATGTAACACAACATCTTCCTCTCTCTCACCAGACTATTAGTGTAACACAACATCTTCCTCTCTCTCGCCAGACTATTAGTGTAACACAACATCTTCCTCTCTCTCACCAGACTATTAGTGTAACACAACATCTTCCTCTCTCTCACCAGACTATTAGTGTAACACAACATCTTCCTCTCTCGCCAGACTATTAGTGTAACACAACATCTTCCTCTCTCTCACCAGACTATTAGTGTAACACAACATCTTCCTCTCTCTCGCCAGACTATTAGTGTAACACAACATCTTCCTCTCTCTCACCAGACTATTAGTGTAACACAACATCTTCCTCTCTCTCACCAGACTATTAGTGTAACACAACATCTTCCTCTCTCTCACCAGACTATTAGTATAACACAACATCTTCCTCTCTCTCACCAGACTATTAGTGTAACACAACATCTTCCTCTCTCTCACCAGACTATTAGTATAACACAACATCTTCCTCTCTCTCACCAGACTATTAGTATAACACAACATCTTCCTCTCTCTCACCAGACTATTAGTATAACACAACATCTTCCTCTCTCTCACCAGACTATTAGTATAACACAACATCTTCCTCTTTCTCGCCAGACTATTAGTGTAACACATCTTCCTCTCTCTCACCAGACTATTAGTGTAACACATCTTCCTCTCTCTCACCAGACTATTAGTGTAACACAACATCTTCCTCTCTCTCGCCAGACTATTAGTGTAACACATCTTCCTCTCTCTCACCAGACTATTAGTGTAACACAACATCTTCCTCTCTCTCACCAGACTATAAGTGTAACACAACATCTTCCTCTTTCTCGCCAGACTATTAGTGTAACACAACATCTTCCTCTCTCTCACCAGACTATTAGTGTAACACAACATCTTCCTCTCTCTCACCAGACTATTAGTGTAACACAACATCTTCCTCTCTCTCGCCAGACTATTAGTATAACTCAACATCTTCCTCTCTCTCGCCAGACTATTAGTATAACACAACATCTTCCTCTCTCTCACCAGACTATTAGTATAACACAACATCTTCCTCTCCCTCACCAGACTATTAGTGTTACACAACATCTTCCTCTCTCTCACCAGACTATTAGTATAACACAACATCTTCCTCTCTCTCACCAGACTATTTGTATAACACAACATCTTCCTCTTTCTCGCCAGACTATTAGTGTAACACATCTTCCTCTCTCTCGCCAGACTATTAGTGTAACACATCTTCCTCTCTCTCACCAGACTATTAGTGTAACACATCTTCCTCTCTCTCACCAGACTATTAGTGTAACACAACATCTTCCTCTTTCTCGCCAGACTATTAGTGTAACACATCTTCCTCTCTCTCGCCAGACTATTAGTGTAACACATCTTCCTCTCTCTCACCAGACTATTAGTGTAACACATCTTCCTCTCTCTCACCAGACTATTAGTGTAACACAACATCTTCCTCTCTCTCGCCAGACTATTAGTGTAACACAACATCTTCCTCTCTCTCACCAGACTATTAGTGTAACACAACATCTTCCTCTCTCTCACCAGACTATTAGTGTAACACAACATCTTCCTCTTTCTCGCCAGACTATTAGTGTAACACAACATCTTCCTCTCTCTCACCAGACTATTAGTATAACACAACATCTTCCTCTCTCTCGCCAGACTATTAGTATAACACAACATCTTCCTCTTTCTCGCCAGACTATTAGTATAACACAACATCTTCCTCTCTCTCGCCAGACTATTAGTGTAACACAACATCTTCCTCTCTCTCACCAGACTATTAGTATAACACAACATCTTCCTCTCTCTCGCCAGACTATTAGTGTAACACAACATCTTCCTCTCTCTCGCCAGACTATTAGTGTAACACAACATCTTCCTCTCTCTCACCAGACTATTAGTATAACACAACATCTTCCTCTCTCTCACCAGACTATTAGTGTAACACAACATCTTCCTCTCTCGCCAGACTATTAGTGTAACACAACATCTTCCTCTCTATCACCAGACTATTAGTATAACACAACATCTTCCTCTCTCTCACCAGACTATTAGTGTAACACAACATCTTCCTCTCTCGCCAGACTATTAGTGTAACACAACATCTTCCTCTCTCTCACCAGACTATTAGTATAACACAACATCTTCCTCTCTCTCACCAGACTATTAGTGTAACACAACATCTTCCTCTCTCTCACCAGACTATTAGTGTAACACAACATCTTCCTCTCTCTCACCAGACTATTAGTGTAACACAACATCTTCCTCTCTCTCACCAGACTATTAGTGTAACACAACATCTTCCTCTCTCTCACCAGACTATTAGTGTAACACAACATCTTCCTCTCTCTCACCAGACTATTAGTATAACACAACATCTTCCTCTCTCTCGCCAGACTATTAGTATAACACAACATCTTCCTCTCTCTCACCAGACTATTAGTGTAACACAACATCTTCCTCTCTCTCGCCAGACTATTAGTGTAACACAACATCTTCCTCTCTCTCGCCAGACTATTAGTGTAACACAACATCTTCCTCTCTCTCGCCAGACTATTAGTGTAACACAACATCTTCCTCTCTCTCGCCAGACTATTAGTATAACACAACATCTTCCTCTCTCTCGCCAGACTATTAGTGTAACACAACATCTTCCTCTCTCTCGCCAGACTATTAGTGTAACACAACATCTTCCTCTCTCTCACCAGACTATTAGTGTAACACAACATCTTCCTCTCTCTCACCAGACTATTAGTATAACACAACATCTTCCTCTCTCTCGCCAGACTATTAGTGTAACACAACATCTTCCTCTCTCTCGCCAGACTATTAGTGTAACACAACATCTTCCTCTCTCTCGCCAGACTATTAGTGTAACACAACATCTTCCTCTCTCTCACCAGACTATTAGTGTAACACAACATCTTCCTCTTTCTCGCCAGACTATTAGTGTAACACATCTTCCTCTCTCTCGCCAGACTATTAGTGTAACACATCTTCCTCTCTCTCACCAGACTATTAGTGTAACACAACATCTTCCTCTCTCTCACCAGACTATTAGTGTAACACAACATCTTCCTCTCTCTCGCCAGACTATTAGTGTAACACATCTTCCTCTCTCTCACCAGACCATTAGTGTAACACAACATCTTCCTCTCTCTCACCAGACTATTAGTGTAACACAACATCTTCCTCTCTCTCGCCAGACTATTAGTGTAACACAACATCTTCCTCTCTCTCACCAGACTATTAGTATAACACAACATCTTCCTCTCTCTCGCCAGACTATTAGTATAACACAACATCTTCCTCTTTCTCGCCAGACTATTAGTATAACACAACATCTTCCTCTCTCTCGCCAGACTATTAGTGTAACACAACATCTTCCTCTCTCTCACCAGACTATTAGTATAACACAACATCTTCCTCTCTCTCGCCAGACTATTAGTGTAACACAACATCTTCCTCTCTCTCGCCAGACTATTAGTGTAACACAACATCTTCCTCTCTCTCACCAGACTATTAGTATAACACAACATCTTCCTCTTTCTCACCAGACTATTAGTGTAACACAACATCTTCCTCTCTCGCCAGACTATTAGTGTAACACAACATCTTCCTCTCTCTCACCAGACTATTAGTATAACACAACATCTTCCTCTCTCTCACCAGACTATTAGTGTAACACAACATCTTCCTCTCTCGCCAGACTATTAGTGTAACACAACATCTTCCTCTCTCTCACCAGACTATTAGTATAACACAACATCTTCCTCTCTCTCACCAGACTATTAGTGTAACACAACATCTTCCTCTCTCTCACCAGACTATTAGTGTAACACAACATCTTCCTCTCTCTCACCAGACTATTAGTGTAACACAACATCTTCCTCTCTCTCACCAGACTATTAGTGTAACACAACATCTTCCTCTCTCTCACCAGACTATTAGTGTAACACAACATCTTCCTCTCTCTCACCAGACTATTAGTGTAACACAACATCTTCCTCTCTCTCACCAGACTATTAGTGTAACACAACATCTTCCTCTCTCTCACCAGACTATTAGTATAACACAACATCTTCCTCTCTCTCGCCAGACTATTAGTATAACACAACATCTTCCTCTCTCTCACCAGACTATTAGTGTAACACAACATCTTCCTCTCTCTCACCAGACTATTAGTGTAACACAACATCTTCCTCTCTCTCACCAGACTATTAGTGTAACACAACATCTTCCTCTCTCTCACCAGACTTTTAGTGTAACACAACATCTTCCTCTCTCTCACCAGACTATTAGTATAACACAACATCTTCCTCTCTCTCGCCAGACTATTAGTATAACACAACATCTTCCTCTCTCTCACCAGACTATTAGTGTAACACAACATCTTCCTCTCTCTCGCCAGACTATTAGTGTAACACAACATCTTCCTCTCTCTCGCCAGACTATTAGTGTAACACAACATCTTCCTCTCTCTCGCCAGACTATTAGTGTAACACAACATCTTCCTCTCTCTCGCCAGACTATTAGTATAACACAACATCTTCCTCTCTCTCGCCAGACTATTAGTGTAACACAACATCTTCCTCTCTCTCGCCAGACTATTAGTGTAACACAACATCTTCCTCTTTCTCACCAGACTATTAGTGTAACACAACATCTTCCTCTCTCTCACCAGACTATTAGTATAACACAACATCTTCCTCTCTCTGGCCAGACTATTAGTGTAACACAACATCTTCCTCTCTCTCGCCAGACTATTAGTGTAACACAACATCTTCCTCTCTCTCGCCAGACTATTAGTATAACACAACATCTTCCTCTCTCTCGCCAGACTATTAATGTAACACAACATCTTCCTCTCTCTCGCCAGACTATTAATGTAACACAACATCTTCCTCTCTCTCGCCAGACTATTAGTATAACACAACATCTTCCTCTCTCTCACCAGACTATTAATATAACACAACATCTTCCTCTCTCTCGCCAGACTATTAGTGTAACACAACATCTTCCTCTCTCTCACCAGACTATTAGTGTAACACAACATCTTCCTCTCTCTCACCAGACTATTAGTATAACACAACATCTTCCTCTCTCTCACCAGACTATTAGTGTAACACAACATCTTCCTCTCCCTCACCAGACTATTAGTGTAACACAACATCTTCCTCTCTCTCGCCAGACTGTTAGTGCAACACAACATCTTCCTCTCTCTCACCAGACTATTAGTATAAGACAACATCTTCCTCTCTCTCGCCAGACTTTTAATGTAACACAACATCTTCCTCTCCCTCGCCAGACTATTAATGTGACACAACATCTTCCTCTCTCTCGCCAGACTATTAATGTAACACAACATCTTCCTCTCCCTCACCAGACTATTAGTGTAACACAACATCTTCCTCTCTCTCGCCAGACTATTAATGTAACACAACATCTTCCTCTCTCTCGCCAGACTATTAGTATAACACAACATCTTCCTCTCTCTCACCAGACTATTAGTATAACACAACATCTTCCTCTCTCTCACCAGACTATTAGTGTAACACAACATCTTCCTCTCCCTCACCACACTATTAGTATAACACAACATCTTCCTCTCCCTCACCGGACTATTAGTGTAATACAACATCTTCATCTCTCTCACCAGACTATTAGTGTAACACAACATCTTCCTCTCTCTCACCAGACTTTTAGTGTAACACAACATCTTCCTCTCTCTCACCAGACTATTAGTATAACACAACATCTTCGTCTCTCTCGCCAGACTATTAGTATAACACAACATCTTCCTCTCTCTCACCAGACTATTAGTGTAACACAACATCTTCCTCTCTCTCGCCAGACCATTAGTGTAACACAACATCTTCCTCTCTCTCGCCAGACTATTAGTATAACACAACATCTTCCTCTCTCTCGCCAGACTATTAGTGTAACACAACATCTTCCTCTCTCTCGCCAGACTATTAGTGTAACACAACATCTTCCTCTTTCTCACCAGACTATTAGTGTAACACAACATCTTCCTCTCTCTCACCAGACTATTAGTATAACACAACATCTTCCTCTCTCTGGCCAGACTATTAGTGTAACACAACATCTTCCTCTCTCTCGCCAGACTATTAGTGTAACACAACATCTTCCTCTCTCTGGCCAGACTATTAGTGTAACAAAACATCTTCCTCTCTCTCGCCAGACTATTAGTGTAACACAACATCTTCCTCTCTCTCGCCAGACTATTAATGTAACACAACATCTTCCTCTCTCTCGCCAGACTATTAGTATAACACAACATCTTCCTCTCTCTCACCAGACTATTAGTATAACACAACATCTTCCTCTCTCTCGCCAGACTGTTAGTGTAACACAACATCTTCCTCTCTCTCACCAGACTATTAGTGTAACACAACATCTTCCTCTCTCTCACCAGACTATTAGTATAACACAACATCTTCCTCTCTCTCACCAGACTATTAGTGTAACACAACATCTTCCTCTCCCTCACCAGACTATTAGTGTAACACAACATCTTCCTCTCTCTCGCCAGACTGTTAGTGCAACACAACATCTTCCTCTCTCTCACCAGACTATTAGTTTAACACAACATCTTCCTCTCTCTTGCCAGACTTTTAATGTAACACAACATCTTCCTCTCCCTCACCAGACTATTAATGTGACACAACATCTTCCTCTGTCTCGCCAGACTATTAGTATAACACAACATCTTCCTCTCTCTCGCCAGACTATTAGTGTAACACAACATCTTCCTCTCCCTCACCAGACTATTAGTATAACACAACATCTTCCTCTCTCTCGCCAGACTATTAGTGTAACACAACATCTTCCTCTCTCTCGCCAGACTATTAGTATAACACAACATCTTCCTCTCTCTCACCAGACTATTAGTATAACACAACATCTTCCTCTCTCTCACCAGACTATTAGTGTAACACAACATCTTCCTCTCCCTCACCACACTATTAGTATAACACAACATCTTCCTCTCCCTCACCGGACTATTAGTGTAATACAACATCTTCATCTCTCTCACCAGACTATTAGTGTAACACAACATCTTCCTCTCCCTCACCAGACTATTAGTATAACACAACATCTTCCTCTCTCTCACCAGACTATTAGTATAACACAACATCTTCCTCTCTCTCGCCAGACTATTAGTGTAACTCAACATCTTCCTCTCTCTCGCCAGACTATTAGTGTAACACAACATCTTCCTCTCTCTCACCAGACTATTAATGTAACACAACATCTTCCTCTCTCTCGCCGGACTATTAGTATAACACAACATCTTCCTCTCTCTCGCCAGACTATTAGCGTAACACAACATCTTCCTCTCTCTCGCCAGACTATTAGTATAACACAACATCTTCCTCTCTCTCGCCGGACTATTAGTGTAACACAACATCTTCCTCTCTCTCACCAGACTATTAGTATAACACAACATCTTCCTCTCTCTCACCAGACTATTAGTGTAACACAACATCTTCCTCTCTCTCACCAGACTATTAGTGTAACACAACATCTTCCTCTCTCTCACCAGACTATTAGTGTAATACAACATCTTCCTCTCTCTCACCAGACTATTAGTGTAACACAACATCTTCCTCTCTCTCACCAGACTATTAGTATAACACAACATCTTCCTCTCTCTCACCAGACTATTAGTATAACACAACATCTTCCTCTCTCTCACCAGACTATTAGTGTAACACAACATCTTCCTCTCTCTCACCAGACTATTAGTATAACACAACATCTTCCTCTCTCTCACCAGACTATTAGTATAACACAACATCTTCCTCTCTCTCACCAGACTATTAGTGTAACACATCTTCCTCTCTCTCACCAGACTATTAGTGTAACACAACATCTTCCTCTCTCTCGCCAGACTATTAGTGTAACACAACATCTTCCTCTCTCTCACCAGACTATTAGTGTAACACATCTTCCTCTCTCTCACCAGACTATTAGTGTAACACATCTTCCTCTCTCTCACCAGACTATAAGTGTAACACAACATCTTCCTCTCTCTCGCCAGACTATTAGTGTAACACAACATCTTCCTCTCTCTCGCCAAACTATAAGTGTAACACACCATCTTCCTCTTTCTCGCCAGATTATTAGTGTAACACAACATCTTCCTCTCTCTCACCAAACTATTAGTATAACACAACATCTTCCTCTCTCTCGCCAGACTATTAGTATAACACAACATCTTCCTCTTTCTCGCCAGACTATTAGTATAACACAACATCTTCCTCTCTCTCGCCAGGCTATTAGTGTAACACAACATCTTCCTCTCTCTCGCCAGACTATTAGTGTAACACAACATCTTCCTCTCTCTCGCCAGACTATTAGTGTAACACAACATCTTCCTCTCTCTCACCAGACTATTAGTGTAACACAACATCTTCCTCTCTCTCACCAGACTATTAGTGTAACACAACATCTTCCTCTCTCTCGCCAGACTATTAGTATAACACAACATCTTCCTCTCTCTCGCCAGACTATTAGTATAACACAACATCTTCCTCTCTCTCGCCAGACTATTAGTATAACACAACATCTTCCTCTCCCTCACCAGACTATTAGTGTAACACAACATCTTCCTCTCTCTCACCAGACTATTAGTGTAACACAACATCTTCCTCTCTCTCACCAGACTATTAATGTAACAAAACATCTTCCTCTCTCTCACCAGACTATTAGTATAACACAACATCTTCCTCTCTCTCACCAGACTATTAGTATAACACAACATCTTCCTCTCTCTCACCAGACTATTAGTATAACACAACATCTTCCTCTCTCTCACCAGACTATTAGTATAACACAACATCTTCCTCTTTCTCGCCAGCCTATTAGTGTAACACATCTTCCTCTCTCTCACCAGACTATTAGTGTAACACAACATCTTCCTCTCTCTCGCCAGACTATTAGTGTAACACAACATCTTCCTCTCTCTCACCAGACTATTAATGTAACACAACATCTTCCTCTCTCTCACCAGACTATTAGTGTAACACAACATCTTCCTCTCCCTCACCAGACTATTAGTGTAACACAACATCTTCCTCTCTCTCGCCAGACTGTTAGTGTAACACAACATCTTCCTCTCTCTCACCAGACTATTAGTGTAACACAACATCTTCCTCTCTCTCACCAGACTATTAGTATAACACAACATCTTCCTCTCTCTCACCAGACTATTAGTGTAACACAACATCTTCCTCTCCCTCACCAGACTATTAGTGTAACACAACATCTTCCTCTCTCTCACCAGACTGTTAGTGTAACACAACATCTTCCTCTCTCTCACCAGACTGTTAGTGTAACACAACATCTTCCTCTCCCTCGCCAGACTATTAATGTGACACAACATCTTCCTCTGTCTCGCCAGACTATTAGTATAACACAACATCTTCCTCTCTCTCGCCAGACTATTAATGTAACACAACATCTTCCTCTCCCTCACCAGACTATTAGTGTAACACAACATCTTCCTCTCTCTCGCCAGACTATTAGTGTAACACAACATCTTCCTCTTTCTCACCAGACTATTAGTATAACACAACATCTTCCTCTTTCTCACCAGACTATTAGTGTAACACAACATCTTCCTCTCTCGCCAGACTATTAGTGTAACACAACATCTTCCTCTCTATCACCAGACTATTAGTATAACACAACATCTTCCTCTCTCTCACCAGACTATTAGTGTAACACAACATCTTCCTCTCTCGCCAGACTATTAGTGTAACACAACATCTTCCTCTCTCTCACCAGACTATTAGTATAACACAACATCTTCCTCTCTCTCACCAGACTATTAGTGTAACACAACATCTTCCTCTCTCTCACCAGACTATTAGTGTAACACAACATCTTCCTCTCTCTCACCAGACTATTAGTGTAACACAACATCTTCCTCTCTCTCACCAGACTATTAGTGTAACACAACATCTTCCTCTCTCTCACCAGACTATTAGTGTAACACAACATCTTCCTCTCTCTCACCAGACTATTAGTGTAACACAATATCTTCCTCTCTCTCACCAGACTATTAGTGTAACACAACATCTTCCTCTCTCTCACCAGACTTTTAGTGTAACACAACATCTTCCTCTCTCTCACCAGACTATTAGTATAACACAACATCTTCGTCTCTCTCGCCAGACTATTAGTATAACACAACATCTTCCTCTCTCTCACCAGACTATTAGTGTAACACAACATCTTCCCCTCTCTCGCCAGACTATTAGTGTAACACAACATCTTCCTCTCTCTCGCCAGACTATTAGTGTAACACAACATCTTCCTCTCTCTCGCCAGACCATTAGTGTAACACAACATCTTCCTCTCTCTCGCCAGACTATTAGTATAACACAACATCTTCCTCTCTCTCGCCAGACTATTAGTGTAACACAACATCTTCCTCTCTCTCGCCAGACTATTAGTGTAACACAACATATTCCTCTTTCTCACCAGACTATTAGTGTAACACAACATGTTCCTCTCTCTCACCAGACTATTAGTATAACATAACATCTTCCTCTCTCTGGCCAGACTATTAGTGTAACACAACATCTTCCTCTCTCTCGCCAGACTATTAGTGTAACACAACATCTTCCTCTCTCTGGCCAGACTATTAGTGTAACACATCTTCCTCTCTCTCACCAGACTATTAGTGTAACACAACATCTTCCTCTTTCTCGCCAGACTATTAGTGTAACACATCTTCCTCTCTCTCACCAGACTATTAGTGTAACACATCTTCCTCTCTCTCACCAGACTATTAGTGTAACACATCTTCCTCTCTCTCACCAGACTATTAGTGTAACACAACATCTTCCTCTCTCTCACCAGACTTTTAGTGTAACACAACATCTTCCTCTCTCTCACCAGACTGTTAGTGTAACACAACATCTTCCTCTCCCTCGCCAGACTATTAATATGACACAACATCTTCCTCTGTCTCGCCAGACTATTAGTATAACACAACATCTTCCTCTCTCTCGCCAGACTATTAATGTAACACAACATCTTCCTCTCCCTCACCAGACTATTAGTGTAACACAACATCTTCCTCTCTCTCGCCAGACTATTAATGTAACACAACATCTTCCTCTCTCTCGCCAGACTATTAGTATAACACAACATCTTCCTCTCTCTCACCAGACTATTAGTATAACACAACATCTTCCTCTCTCTCACCAGACTATTAGTGTAACACAACATCTTCCTCTCCCTCACCACACTATTAGTATAACACAACATCTTCCTCTCCCTCACCGGACTATTAGTGTAATACAACATCTTCATCTCTCTCACCAGACTATTAGTGTAACACAACATCTTCCTCTCCCTCACCAGACTATTAGTATAACACAACATCTTCCTCTCCCTCACCAGACTATTAGTGTAACACAACATCTTCCTCTCCCTCACCAGACTATTAGTATAACACAACATCTTCCTCTCTCTCGCCAGACTATTAGTGTAACTCAACATCTTCCTCTCTCTCGCCAGACTATTAGTGTAACACAACATCTTCCTCTCTCTCACCAGACTATTAATGTAACACAACATCTTCCTCTCTCTCGCCGGACTATTAGTATAACACAACATCTTCCTCTCTCTCGCCAGACTATTAGCGTAACACAACATCTTCCTCTCTCTCGCCAGACTATTAGTGTAACACAACATCTTCCACTCTCTCGCCAGACTATTAGTGTAACACAACATCTTCCTCTCTCTCACCAGACTATTAGTATAACACAACATCTTCCTCTCTCTCACCAGACTATTAGTGTAACACAACATCTTCCTCTCTCTCACCAGACTATTAGTGTAACACAACATCTTCCTCTCTCTCACCAGACTATTAGTGTAATACAACATCTTCCTCTCTCTCACCAGACTATTAGTGTAACACAACATCTTCCTCTCTCTCACCAGACTATTAGTATAACACAACATCTTCCTCTCTCTCACCAGACTATTAGTATAACACAACATCTTCCTCTCTCTCACCAGACTATTAGTGTAACACAACATCTTCCTCTCTCTCACCAGACTATTAGTATAACACAACATCTTCCTCTCTCTCACCAGACTATTAGTATAACACAACATCTTCCTCTCTCTCACCAGACTATTAGTGTAACACATCTTCCTCTCTCTCACCAGACTATTAGTGTAACACAACATCTTCCTCTCTCTCGCCAGACTATTAGTGTAACACAACATCTTCCTCTCTCTCACCAGACTATTAGTGTAACACATCTTCCTCTCTCTCACCAGACTATTAGTGTAACACATCTTCCTCTCTCTCACCAGACTATAAGTGTAACACAACATCTTCCTCTCTCTCGCCAGACTATTAGTGTAACACAACATCTTCCTCTCTCTCGCCAAACTATAAGTGTAACACACCATCTTCCTCTTTCTCGCCAGATTATTAGTGTAACACAACATCTTCCTCTCTCTCACCAAACTATTAGTATAACACAACATCTTCCTCTCTCTCGCCAGACTATTAGTATAACACAACATCTTCCTCTTTCTCGCCAGACTATTAGTATAACACAACATCTTCCTCTCTCTCGCCAGGCTATTAGTGTAACACAACATCTTCCTCTCTCTCGCCAGACTATTAGTGTAACACAACATCTTCCTCTCTCTCGCCAGACTATTAGTGTAACACAACATCTTCCTCTCTCTCACCAGACTATTAGTGTAACACAACATCTTCCTCTCTCTCACCAGACTATTAGTGTAACACAACATCTTCCTCTCTCTCGCCAGACTATTAGTATAACACAACATCTTCCTCTCTCTCGCCAGACTATTAGTATAACACAACATCTTCCTCTCTCTCGCCAGACTATTAGTATAACACAACATCTTCCTCTCCCTCACCAGACTATTAGTGTAACACAACATCTTCCTCTCTCTCACCAGACTATTAGTGTAACACAACATCTTCCTCTCTCTCACCAGACTATTAATGTAACACAACATCTTCCTCTCTCTCACCAGACTATTAGTATAACACAACATCTTCCTCTCTCTCACCAGACTATTAGTATAACACAACATCTTCCTCTCTCTCACCAGACTATTAGTATAACACAACATCTTCCTCTCTCTCACCAGACTATTAGTATAACACAACATCTTCCTCTTTCTCGCCAGCCTATTAGTGTAACACATCTTCCTCTCTCTCACCAGACTATTAGTGTAACACAACATCTTCCTCTCTCTCGCCAGACTATTAGTGTAACACAACATCTTCCTCTCTCTCACCAGACTATTAATGTAACACAACATCTTCCTCTCTCTCACCAGACTATTAGTGTAACACAACATCTTCCTCTCCCTCACCAGACTATTAGTGTAACACAACATCTTCCTCTCTCTCGCCAGACTGTTAGTGTAACACAACATCTTCCTCTCTCTCACCAGACTATTAGTGTAACACAACATCTTCCTCTCTCTCACCAGACTATTAGTATAACACAACATCTTCCTCTCTCTCACCAGACTATTAGTGTAACACAACATCTTCCTCTCCCTCACCAGACTATTAGTGTAACACAACATCTTCCTCTCTCTCACCAGACTGTTAGTGTAACACAACATCTTCCTCTCTCTCACCAGACTGTTAGTGTAACACAACATCTTCCTCTCCCTCGCCAGACTATTAATGTGACACAACATCTTCCTCTGTCTCGCCAGACTATTAGTATAACACAACATCTTCCTCTCTCTCGCCAGACTATTAATGTAACACAACATCTTCCTCTCCCTCACCAGACTATTAGTGTAACACAACATCTTCCTCTCTCTCGCCAGACTATTAGTGTAACACAACATCTTCCTCTTTCTCACCAGACTATTAGTATAACACAACATCTTTCTCTTTCTCACCAGACTATTAGTGTAACACAACATCTTCCTCTCTCGCCAGACTATTAGTGTAACACAACATCTTCCTCTCTATCACCAGACTATTAGTATAACACAACATCTTCCTCTCTCTCACCAGACTATTAGTGTAACACAACATCTTCCTCTCTCGCCAGACTATTAGTGTAACACAACATCTTCCTCTCTCTCACCAGACTATTAGTATAACACAACATCTTCCTCTCTCTCACCAGACTATTAGTGTAACACAACATCTTCCTCTCTCTCACCAGACTATTAGTGTAACACAACATCTTCCTCTCTCTCACCAGACTATTAGTGTAACACAACATCTTCCTCTCTCTCACCAGACTATTAGTGTAACACAACATCTTCCTCTCTCTCACCAGACTATTAGTGTAACACAACATCTTCCTCTCTCTCACCAGACTATTAGTGTAACACAATATGTTCCTCTCTCTCACCAGACTATTAGTGTAACACAACATCTTCCTCTCTCTCACCAGACTTTTAGTGTAACACAACATCTTCCTCTCTCTCACCAGACTATTAGTATAACACAACATCTTCGTCTCTCTCGCCAGACTATTAGTATAACACAACATCTTCCTCTCTCTCACCAGACTATTAGTGTAACACAACATCTTCCCCTCTCTCGCCAGACTATTAGTGTAACACAACATCTTCCTCTCTCTCGCCAGACTATTAGTGTAACACAACATCTTCCTCTCTCTCGCCAGACCATTAGTGTAACACAACATCTTCCTCTCTCTCGCCAGACTATTAGTATAACACAACATCTTCCTCTCTCTCGCCAGACTATTAGTGTAACACAACATCTTCCTCTCTCTCGCCAGACTATTAGTGTAACACAACATATTCCTCTTTCTCACCAGACTATTAGTGTAACACAACATGTTCCTCTCTCTCACCAGACTATTAGTATAACATAACATCTTCCTCTCTCTGGCCAGACTATTAGTGTAACACAACATCTTCCTCTCTCTCGCCAGACTATTAGTGTAACACAACATCTTCCTCTCTCTGGCCAGACTATTAGTGTAACACATCTTCCTCTCTCTCACCAGACTATTAGTGTAACACAACATCTTCCTCTTTCTCGCCAGACTATTAGTGTAACACATCTTCCTCTCTCTCGCCAGACTATTAGTGTAACACATCTTCCTCTCTCTCACCAGACTATTAGTGTAACACATCTTCCTCTCTCTCACCAGACTATTAGTGTAACACAACATCTTCCTCTTTCTCACCAGACTATTAGTATAACACAACATCTTCCTCTTTCTCACCAGACCATTAGTGTAACACAACATCTTCCTCTCTCGCCAGACTATTAGTGTAACACAACATCTTCCTCTCTATCACCAGACTATTAGTATAACACAACATCTTCCTCTCTCTCACCAGACTATTAGTGTAACACAACATCTTCCTCTCTCGCCAGACTATTAGTGTAACACAACATCTTCCTCTCTCTCACCAGACTATTAGTATAACACAACATCTTCCTCTCTCTCACCAGACTATTAGTGTAACACAACATCTTCCTCTCTCTCACCAGACTATTAGTGTAACACAACATCTTCCTCTCTCTCACCAGACTATTAGTGTAACACAACATCTTCCTCTCTCTCACCAGACTATTAGTGTAACACAACATCTTCCTCTCTCTCACCAGACTATTAGTGTAACACAACATCTTCCTCTCTCTCACCAGACTATTAGTGTAACACAATATCTTCCTCTCTCTCACCAGACTATTAGTGTAACACAACATCTTCCTCTCTCTCACCAGACTATTAGTATAACACAACATCTTCGTCTCTCTCGCCAGACTATTAGTATAACACAACATCTTCCTCTCTCTCACCAGACTATTAGTGTAACACAACATCTTCCCCTCTCTCGCCAGACTATTAGTGTAACACAACATCTTCCTCTCTCTCGCCAGACTATTAGTGTAACACAACATCTTCCTCTCTCTCGCCAGACTATTAGTGTAACACAACATCTTCCTCTCTCTCACCAGACTATTAGTATAACACAACATCTTCCTCTCTCTCGCCAGACTATTAGTGTAACACAACATCTTCCTCTCTCTCGCCAGACTATTAGTGTAACACAACATCTTCCTCTTTCTCACCAGACTATTAGTGTAACACAACATCTTCCTCTCTCTCACCAGACTATTAGTATAACACAACATCTTCCTCTCTCTGGCCAGACTATTAGTGTAACACAACATCTTCCTCTCTCTCGCCAGACTATTAGTGTAACACAACATCTTCCTCTCTCTGGCCAGACTATTAGTGTAACACAACATCTTCCTCTCTCTCGCCAGACTATTAGTGTAACACAACATCTTCCTCTCTCTCGCCAGACTATTAATGTAACACAACATCTTCCTCTCTCTCGCCAGACTATTAGTATAACACAACATCTTCCTCTCTCTCACCAGACTATTAGTATAACACAACATCTTCCTCTCTCTCGCCAGACTGTTAGTGTAACACAACATCTTCCTCTCTCTCACCAGACTATTAGTGTAACACAACATCTTCCTCTCTCTCACCAGACTATTAGTATAACACAACATCTTCCTCTCTCTCACCAGACTATTAGTGTAACACAACATCTTCCTCTCCCTCACCAGACTATTAGTGTAACACAACATCTTCCTCTCTCTCGCCAGACTGTTAGTGTAACACATCATCTTCCTCTCTCTCACCAGACTATTAGTGTAACACAACATCTTCCTCTCTCTCACCAGACTGTTAGTGTAACACAACATCTTCCTCTCCCTCGCCAGACTATTAATGTGACACAACATCTTCCTCTGTCTCGCCAGACTATTAGTATAACACAACATCTTCCTCTCTCTCGCCAGACTATTAATGTAACACAACATCTTCCTCTCCATCACCAGACTATTAGTGTAACACAACATCTTCCTCTCTCTCGCCAGACTATTAATGTAACACAACATCTTCCTCTCTCTCGCCAGACTATTAGTATAACACAACATCTTCCTCTCTCTCACCGGACTATTAGTATAACACAACATCTTCCTCTCTCTCACCAGACTATTAGTGTAACACAACATCTTCCTCTCCCTCACCACACTATTAGTATAACACAACATCTTCCTCTCCCTCAGCGGACTATTAGTGTAATACAACATCTTCATCTCTCTCACCAGACTATTAGTGTAACACAACATCTTCCTCTCCCTCACCAGACTATTAGTATAACACAACATCTTCCTCTCTCTCACCAGACTATTAGTATAACACAACATCTTCCTCTCTCTCGCCAGACTATTAGTGTAACTCAACATCTTCCTCTCTCTCGCCAGACTATTAGCGTAACACAACATCTTCCTCTCTCTCACCAGACTATTAATGTAACACAACATCTTCCTCTCTCTCGCCGGACTATTAGTATAACACAACATCTTCCTCTCTCTCGCCAGACTATTAGCGTAACACAACATCTTCCTCTCTCTCGCCAGACTATTAGTGTAACACAACATCTTCCACTCTCTCGCCGGACTATTAGTGTAACACAACATCTTCCTCTCTCTCACCAGACTATTAGTATAACACAACATCTTCCTCTCTCTCACCAGACTATTAGTGTAACACAACATCTTCCTCTCTCTCACCAGACTATTAGTGTAACACAACATCTTCCTCTCTCTCACCAGACTATTAGTGTAATACAACATCTTCCTCTCTCTCACCAGACTATTAGTGTAACACAACATCTTCCTCTCTCTCACCAGACTATTAGTATAACACAACATCTTCCTCTCTCTCACCAGACTATTAGTATAACACAACATCTTCCTCTCTCTCACCAGACTATTAGTGTAACACAACATCTTCCTCTCTCTCACCAGACTATTAGTATAACACAACATCTTCCTCTCTCTCACCAGACTATTAGTATAACACAACATCTTCCTCTCTCTCACCAGACTATTAGTGTAACACATCTTCCTCTCTCTCACCAGACTATTAGTGTAACACAACATCTTCCTCTCTCTCGCCAGACTATTAGTGTAACACATCTTCCTCTCTCTCACCAGACTATTAGTGTAACACAACATCTTCCTCTCTCTCACCAGACTATAAGTGTAACACAACATCTTCCTCTCTCTCGCCAGACTATTAGTGTAACACAACATCTTCCTCTCTCTCGCCAAACTATAAGTGTAACACACCATCTTCCTCTTTCTCGCCAGATTATTAGTGTAACACAACATCTTCCTCTCTCTCACCAAACTATTAGTATAACACAACATCTTCCTCTCTCTCGCCAGACTATTAGTATAACACAACATCTTCCTCTTTCTCGCCAGACTATTAGTATAACACAACATCTTCCTCTCTCTCACCAGACTATTAGTGTAACACAACATCTTCCTCTCTCTCACCAGACTATTAGTGTAACACAACATCTTCCTCTCTCTCGCCAGACTATTAGTGTAACACAACATCTTCCTCTCTCTCACCAGACTATTAGTGTAACACAACATCTTCCTCTCTCTCACCAGACTATTAGTGTAACACAACATCTTCCTCTCTCTCGCCAGACTATTAGTATAACACAACATCTTCCTCTCTCTCGCCAGACTATTAGTATAACACAACATCTTCCTCTCTCTCGCCAGACTATTAGTATAACACAACATCTTCCTCTCCCTCACCAGACTATTAGTGTAACACAACATCTTCCTCTCTCTCACCAGACTATTAGTGTAACACAACATCTTCCTCTCTCTCACCAGACTATTAATGTAACACAACATCTTCCTCTCTCTCACCAGACTATTAGTATAACACAACATCTTCCTCTCTCTCACCAGACTATTAGTATAACACAACATCTTCCTCTCTCTCACCAGACTATTAGTATAACACAACATCTTCCTCTCTCTCACCAGACTATTAGTATAACACAACATCTTCCTCTTTCTCGCCAGCCTATTAGTGTAACACATCTTCCTCTCTCTCGCCAGACTATTAGTGTAACACATCTTCCTCTCTCTCACCAGACTATTAGTGTAACACAACATCTTCCTCTCTCTCGCCAGACTATTAGTGTAACACAACATCTTCCTCTCTCTCACCAGACTATTAATGTAACACAACATCTTCCTCTCTCTCACCAGACTATTAGTGTAAAACAACATCTTCCTCTCCCTCACCAGACTATTAGTGTAACACAACATCTTCCTCTCTCTCGCCAGACTATTAGTGTAACACAACATCTTCCTCTCCCTCACCAGACTATTAGTATAACACAACATCTTCCTCTCTCTCGCCAGACTATTAGTGTAACTCAACATCTTCCTCTCTCTCGCCAGACTATTAGCGTAACACAACATCTTCCTCTCTCTCACCAGACTATTAATGTAACACAACATCTTCCTCTCTCTCGCCGGACTATTAGTATAACACAACATCTTCCTCTCTCTCGCCAGACTATTAGCGTAACACAACATCTTCCTCTCTCTCGCCAGACTATTAGTGTAACACAACATCTTCCACTCTCTCGCCGGACTATTAGTGTAACACAACATCTTCCTCTCTCTCACCAGACTATTAGTATAACACAACATCTTCCTCTCTCTCACCAGACTATTAGTGTAACACAACATCTTCCTCTCTCTCACCAGACTATTAGTGTAACACAACATCTTCCTCTCTCTCACCAGACTATTAGTGTAATACAACATCTTCCTCTCTCTCACCAGACTATTAGTGTAACACAACATCTTCCTCTCTCTCACCAGACTATTAGTATAACACAACATCTTCCTCTCTCTCACCAGACTATTAGTATAACAAAACATCTTCCTCTCTCTCACCAGACTATTAGTGTAACACAACATCTTCCTCTCTCTCACCAGACTATTAGTATAACACAACATCTTCCTCTCTCTCACCAGACTATTAGTATAACACAACATCTTCCTCTCTCTCACCAGACTATTAGTGTAACACATCTTCCTCTCTCTCACCAGACTATTAGTGTAACACAACATCTTCCTCTCTCTCGCCAGACTATTAGTGTAACACATCTTCCTCTCTCTCGCCAGACTATTAGTGTAACACATCTTCCTCTCTCTCACCAGACTATTAGTGTAACACAACATCTTCCTCTCTCTCGCCAGACTATTAGTGTAACACATCTTCCTCTCTCTCACCAGACTATTAGTGTAACACAACATCTTCCTCTCTCTCACCAGACTATTAGTGTAACACAACATCTTCCTCTCTCTCACCAGACTATTAATGTAACACAACATCTTCCTCTCTCTCACCAGACTATTAGTATAACACAACATCTTCCTCTCTCTCACCAGACTATTAATATAACACAACATCTTCCTCTCTCTCACCAGACTATTAGTATAACACAACATCTTCCTCTCTCTCACCAGACTATTAGTATAACACAACATCTTCCTCTTTCTCGCCAGCCTATTAGTGTAACACATCTTCCTCTCTCTCGCCAGACTATTAGTGTAACACATCTTCCTCTCTCTCACCAGACTATTAGTGTAACACAACATCTTCCTCTCTCTCGCCAGACTATTAGTGTAACACATCTTCCTCTCTCTCACCAGACTATTAGTGTAACACAACATCTTCCTCTCTCTCACCAGACTATAAGTGTAACACAACATCTTCCTCTCTCTCGCCAGACTATTAGTGTAACACAACATCTTCCTCTCTCTCGCCAGACTATAAGTGTAACACAACATCTTCCTCTTTCTCGCCAGATTATTAGTGTAACACAACATCTTCCTCTCTCTCACCAAACTATTAGTATAACACAACATCTTCCTCTCTCTCGCCAGACTATTAGTATAACACAACATCTTCCTCTTTCTCGCCAGACTATTAGTGTAACACAACATCTTCCTCTCTCTCACCAGACTATTAGTATAACACAACATCTTCCTCTCTCTCGCCAGACTATTAGTGTAACACAACATCTTCCTCTCTCTCGCCAGACTATTAGTGTAACACAACATCTTCCTCTCTCTCACCAGACTATTAGTGTAACACAACATCTTCCTCTCTCTCACCAGACTATTAGTGTAACACAACATCTTCCTCTCTCTCGCCAGACTATTAGTATAACACAACATCTTCCTCTCTCTCGCCAGACTATTAGTATAACACAACATCTTCCTCTCTCTCACCAGACTATTAGTATAACACAACATCTTCCTCTCTCTCACCAGACTATTAGTATAACACAACATCTTCCTCTTTCTCGCCAGACTATTAGTGTAACACATCTTCCTCTCTCTCACCAGACTATTAGTGTAACACATCTTCCTCTCTCTCACCAGACTATAAGTGTAACACAACATCTTCCTCTTTCTCGCCAGATTATTAGTGTAACACAACATCTTCCTCTCTCTCACCAAACTATTAGTATAACACAACATCTTCCTCTCTCTCGCCAGACTATTAGTATAACACAACATCTTCCTCTTTCTCGCCAGACTATTAGTATAACACAACATCTTCCTCTCTCTCACCAGACTATTAGTGTAACACAACATCTTCCTCTCTCTCGCCAGACTATTAGTGTAACACAACATCTTCCTCTCTCTCGCCAGACTATTAGTGTAACACAACATCTTCCTCTCTCTCACCAGACTATTAGTGTAACACAACATCTTCCTCTCTCTCACCAGACTATTAGTGTAACACAACATCTTCCTCTCTCTCGCCAGACTATTAGTATAACACAACATCTTCCTCTCTCTCGCCAGACTATTAGTATAACACAACATCTTCCTCTTTCTCGCCAGACTATTAGTATAACACAACATCTTCCTCTCCCTCACCAGACTATTAGTGTAACACAACATCTTCCTCTCTCTCACCAGACTATTAGTGTAACACAACATCTTCCTCTCTCTCACCAGACTATTAGTATAACACAACATCTTCCTCTCTCTCACCAGACTATTAGTGTAACACAACATCTTCCTCTCTCTCACCAGACTATTAGTGTAACACAACATCTTCCTCTCTCTCGCCAGACTATTAGTGTAACACATCTTCCTCTCTCTCACCAGACTATTAGTATAACACAACATCTTCCTCTTTCTCGCCAGACTATTAGTGTAACACATCTTCCTCTCTCTCACCAGACTATTAGTGTAACACATCTTCCTCTCTCTCACCAGACTATAAGTGTAACACAACATCTTCCTCTTTCTCGCCAGATTATTAGTGTAACACAACATCTTCCTCTCTCTCACCAAACTATTGTATAACACAACATCTTCCTCTCTCTCGCCAGACTATTAGTATAACACAACATCTTCCTCTTTCTCGCCAGACTATTAGTATAACACAACATCTTCCTCTCTCTCACCAGACTATTAGTGTAACACAACATCTTCCTCTCTCTCACCAGACTATTAGTGTAACACAACATCTTCCTCTCTCTCGCCAGACTATTAGTGTAACACAACATCTTCCTCTCTCTCACCAGACTATTAGTGTAACACAACATCTTCCTCTCTCTCACCAGACTATTAGTGTAACACAACATCTTCCTCTCTCTCGCCAGACTATTAGTATAACACAACATCTTCCTCTCTCTCGCCAGACTATTAGTATAACACAACATCTTCCTCTCTCTCGCCAGACTATTAGTATAACACAACATCTTCCTCTCCCTCACCAGACTATTAGTGTAACACAACATCTTCCTCTCTCTCACCAGACTATTAGTGTAACACAACATCTTCCTCTCTCTCACCAGACTATTAGTATAACACAACATCTTCCTCTCTCTCACCAGACTATTAGTATAACACAACATCTTCCTCTCTCTCACCAGACTATTAGTATAACACAACATCTTCCTCTTTCTCGCCAGCCTATTAGTGTAACACATCTTCCTCTCTCTCGCCAGACTATTAGTGTAACACATCTTCCTCTCTCTCACCAGACTATTAGTGTAACACAACATCTTCCTCTCTCTCGCCAGACTATTAGTGTAACACATCTTCCTCTCTCTCACCAGACTATTAGTGTAACACAACATCTTCCTCTCTCTCACCAGACTATAAGTGTAACACAACATCTTCCTCTCTCTCGCCAGACTATTAGTGTAACACAACATCTTCCTCTCTCTCGCCAGACTATAAGTTTAACACAACATCTTCCTCTTTCTCGCCAGATTATTAGTGTAACACAACATCTTCCTCTCTCTCACCAAACTATTAGTATAACACAACATCTTCCTCTCTCTCGCCAGACTATTAGTATAACACAACATCTTCCTCTTTCTCGCCAGACTATTAGTATAACACAACATCTTCCTCTCTCTCACCAGACTATTAGTATAACACAACATCTTCCTCTCTCTCGCCAGACTATTAGTGTAACACAACATCTTCCTCTCTCTCGCCAGACTATTAGTGTAACACAACATCTTCCTCTCTCTCACCAGACTATTAGTGTAACACAACATCTTCCTCTCTCTCACCAGACTATTAGTGTAACACAACATCTTCCTCTCTCTCGCCAGACTATTAGTATAACACAACATCTTCCTCTCTCTCGCCAGACTATTAGTATAACACAACATCTTCCTCTCTCTCACCAGACTATTAGTATAACACAACATCTTCCTCTCTCTCACCAGACTATTAGTATAACACAACATCTTCCTCTTTCTCGCCAGACTATTAGTGTAACACATCTTCCTCTCTCTCACCAGACTATTAGTGTAACACATCTTCCTCTCTCTCACCAGACTATTAGTGTAACACAACATCTTCCTCTCTCTCGCCAGACTATTAGTGTAACACATCTTCCTCTCTCTCACCAGACTATTAGTGTAACACAACATCTTCCTCTCTCTCACCAGACTATAAGTGTAGCACAACATCTTCCTCTTTCTCGCCAGACTATTAGTGTAACACAACATCTTCCTCTCTCACCACACTATTAGTGTAACACAACATCTTCCTCTCTCTCACCAGACTATTAGTGTAACACAACATCTTCCTCTCTCTCGCCAGACTATTAGTATAACACAACATCTTCCTCTCTCTCGCCAGACTATTAGTATAACACAACATCTTCCTCTCTCTCACCAGACTATTAGTATAACACAACATCTTCCTCTCCCTCACCAGACTATTAGTGTAACACAACATCTTCCTCTCTCTCACCAGACTATTAGTATAACACAACATCTTCCTCTCTCTCACCAGACTATTAGTATAACACAACATCTTCCTCTTTCTCGCCAGACTATTAGTGTAACACATCTTCCTCTCTCTCACCAGACTATTAGTGTAACACATCTTCCTCTCTCTCACCAGACTATTAGTGTAACACAACATCTTCCTCTCTCTCGCCAGACTATTAGTGTAACACATCTTCCTCTCTCTCACCAGACTATTAGTGTAACACAACATCTTCCTCTCTCTCACCAGACTATAAGTGTAGCACAACATCTTCCTCTTTCTCGCCAGACTATTAGTGTAACACAACATCTTCCTCTCTCACCACACTATTAGTGTAACACAACATCTTCCTCTCTCTCACCAGACTATTAGTGTAACACAACATCTTCCTCTCTCTCGCCAGACTATTAGTATAACACAACATCTTCCTCTCTCTCGCCAGACTATTAGTATAACACAACATCTTCCTCTCTCTCACCAGACTATTAGTATAACACAACATCTTCCTCTCCCTCACCAGACTATTAGTGTAACACAACATCTTCCTCTCTCTCACCAGACTATTAGTATAACACAACATCTTCCTCTCTCTCACCAGACTATTAGTATAACACAACATCTTCCTCTTTCTCGCCAGACTATTAGTGTAACACATCTTCCTCTCTCTCACCAGACTATTAGTGTAACACATCTTCCTCTCTCTCACCAGACTATTAGTGTAACACAACATCTTCCTCTTTCTCGCCAGACTATTAGTGTAACACATCTTCCTCTCTCTCGCCAGACTATTAGTGTAACACAACATCTTCCTCTCTCTCACCAGACTTTTAGTGTAACACAACATCTTCCTCTCTCTCACCAGACTATTAGTATAACACAACATCTTCGTCTCTCTCGCCAGACTATTAGTATAACACAACATCTTCCTCTCTCTCACCAGACTATTAGTGTAACACAACATCTTCCCCTCTCTCGCCAGACTATTAGTGTAACACAACATCTTCCTCTCTCTCGCCAGACTATTAGTGTAACACAACATCTTCCTCTCTCTCGCCAGACTATTAGTATAACACAACATCTTCCTCTTTCTCACCAGACTATTAGTGTAACACAACATCTTCTTCTCTCTCACCAGACTATTAGTATAACACAACATCTTCCTCTCTCTGGCCAGACTATTAGTGTAACACAACATCTTCCTCTCTCTCGCTAGACTATTAGTGTAACACAACATCTTCCTCTCTCTGGCCAGACTATTAGTGTAACACAACATCTTCCTCTCTCTCGCCAGACTACCCCGGACGTTGTGAGTCCTCCGTAAAACACTCCAGTGCATTTGCTGACATTCACACATCAGTAGTCAGCCATAATATCTCATTATTAACTTCCACAAAAAGTTGTGTACACACCAAGATCTTGATGCGGCTCCAAGACAGTGCTGTGTGTGTCCTCTAACCTTGGATGGTCTCCATCGTGGAATGATTGCTTTTCTACGTTGTTGTGAAGGAGAGAGATATGTACAGAAAAGAGAGAGGGAGAGGGAGGAAGAGCAGGAATGGGAGCATCTCCCACCACAGTGACCCAGAAGATGTTTTATTAAATCTCTGGTGTTGGTTTGTCAGCCCCTCGGCCCGGCTCGGCCCGGCTCGGGCTCCACATGTCCACCCCGAAGCAGAAATGGACACGTAGTATTGATTTTCTTTCAAGCCAGATTGCATTGATTTCTGTGAATATGGCAGACAAATGCAGCTGGCTGAGTGTCCGTCGGGACAAAGTGGGGAGGCAGACGGGGAGCTGGGCCTGGACGGCCACAGCAGGAGGCCGGGCCTCATTACGCAAGCTCAGGGCCCAATGAATGGCCTGACAACCCCCCCCACCCCCCACCCACACACATTCTCTCCAAATTAAACTGAGAGCTTTTTAATTATTTATCAGCAGCATGCACTCGTAGTGGATCAATTGGTATGAATGCTTTCTGAGGACGAGGAGCGAGCCCCGGTCTAACGCACTGCTGAAAATTGATCATATTTACTGTGGCACATTATGCCAGAGAGGAGCGGTCGTGACAAGCTAATTTGGGGTTTGGAGGAGGGAAGCATGAGGTGCGGCGCCCCAGGAGGTCTCCTGTTGCCAGCTGAAGTGTGCTTTAGTAACAGTAAACAGTCTGCACCCCGAGAGCGCTTGTCATCCTCTGCCATTAATCAAGCTCTTAGACAGGTCACCTCGTCTTATCACCACACAGTGCATTACTAAGAGCAGAGACCCCCCCCCTCCCTCCCCCATCCCCCCCCCTCCATCCACACACTCCCCCATCCCCACCCCCACCCCCACACACCTTTCCTGGGAGTCTGAAATCCATAGCCCTCCTTGGAGAAAGGTACCTCTCACCTTACTGGAGGAAGAGCCCGTTCACCCTGTAGGTTCGCCTGTCTCCCCCCACAGGGCTCAGCGCCACACTGCATCAAACATGGACGACGTCTGTGACGTCATCCATAGCTTTCTGTATGACGTCCTTTGAAGTCACAAGGCGTCCGGGCGGCGTGGTGGTCTGCTCCGTTACCTACTACCACGGGTCGCCGGCTCGAATCCCCGTGTTGCCTCCGGCTTGGTCGGGCGTCCCTACAGACCCAACTGGCCGTGTCTGCGGGTGGGAAGCCGGATGTGGGTATTTGCCTTGGTCGCTGCACTAGCGCCTCCTCTGGTTGGTCGGGGCGCCGCCCGGATCGGCAGGGAGGGGGTGGAGCAGCAACCGGGATGGCTCGGAAAGAGCGGGGTAATGGGCCGGATGCCGCTGGGGAGAGAAAGGGGGAACAAATCTGAAGTCACAAGTTTGCGTTTAGTGCTGCCGCCATCTTGTCAGGTTTTGCAACCTGGACATGTAAATGTGGGCAGCAAGGTGGCGCTGACGTGGGACCTACTTCAGGACCGGGACCGGGACGGCTCAGAAGAGTGGGGTAACTGGCCAAGTACAATTCGGAGAAAAAGGGGGGGGGGGAATCCAAACATAAATAAATAAATGAAAAATGAAAAAAGAGACCTGTCAATCAAGGCAACCACACCTCCTCCAAACTCGCATTGGTGTGTTTGGAGGAGGTGTGGAACAAGAATTTTGGAAAGCCTCACCATGTTCCACACATGCTAGAAGAAGTGAAATTAGCCCCGACTTCTTGTGGGAAAGATGTGTTGACTTTGTGTCTCCTGTTGACATCCATACAACCCTTCCTTTCGGAGCCAGCACACAGCGGCCCTGACAGGAACCGCCTCTCACAGCACTTCCACGTTGACCTCCACCATCAGCCATGGTGGCTCCCACCCGAGTCACCGTGACTCTGCTGCTGCTGCTGCTGCTGCTGCTGCTGCTGCTGCTGCTGCTGCTGCTGCTGCTGCTGCTGCTGCTGCTGCTGCTGCTGCTAAACTGGAAGCCGAGGAACTTCAGCTTCTCTCTGCACTCCTACATATTTCTACCCGAGTGTGTCGTGTCCAGCAGGGTGAGGAGCTGTAACATCTGGAGCTATAAGGTGAGAAACTTTGGTTCCTCATTTCATAACTCCAGATGTTACAGTTCCTCACCCTCATACCTCATTACCCTCATAGCTCATCACCCATACCCATATGATACCCATACCATACCATACCATACCATACCATACCATACCATACCATACCATACCATACACCCACCTCATTACCCTCATAGCTGATCATTCCAGATGATAACATGTGGAACTAGTCAGAAACACAAACCAGTCTTCATACGAGCACATTCGATCATCATAAATGTGAGATACAGGGGCAGTTAGCGATGCACCGGGTAATTCAAATGAATAAATGCCCAGAGAAGAACTTCCATAGAATTAAAGAAAAATCACATCTCTCACTAACATATTAAATTCATTGGAGAACTGTGAGTAAACAGTCTGATACTGAATTCAGAGGACTGGTTGTGAGGGGACAGGCCGTCATGAAGCAGGGATGAGATTCTTGTTTCATCTTCAGCTTTTCCTGATCGGGGTGGAATTGGATTATAGGGAGACTTATTTGTATGGGATATTGAGCATTGCGAAATAAATTCACACCTATTCAAATTGAAATCAGACCTAGGTGCTGCAGATAATCCTTTTTAAGACAGTATGAAGTGACAGTCCAAGCCCACACACTGGAAAAAATAATCTTTCCCTCACAAAACAGATATAGCCCGCCTTGCCAGGAGCTTCCAAATTGTTTTTTTTTCTTATATATATATATATATATATATATATATATATATATATATATATATATATATCCCTAACAAATGTTTACCCCTGAAGTATTTGCTTGATATTTTTCCGGGAGACATAAATGCTTGCATCCATATTCATAGGGAATGTGAGCCTGTCTCGCAATCATCGTGTCACAAAGGGACTTAGCCAAAGCGCTTCCCCAATTGCTCAGTTTGTAGCTGGATCAGGGAAACTGGATTCTGTTTTGAATGCCGCAGCCTTTTGAGACGTCAGGCCGCATCAGAGAAGGACGCCCCTGACGGCTGCGGCTCTGCACCGCCGTGGCTCCAGCTGCTCGTGGATCTTTTTGAAAATGGCTTATTTCCGAGGGAGTGTCGAGACGCCGGGCTGAAAGAAGGACAAGGTTTAGTGTGAAGATGAGCGGAGGGCAGCTGCGGTAAGGACGTGACGAGCCGCTGCCGGTGTCAGCGGCGGCGTGGAGGCTGTGAGAGGCGCTAATGTGAGAAAGGATGAGAGCTGGAGCAGCTGGGAGGCAACCTTGTCATGAACCCAAGCTAGACAGCAGCTTTAGGCACATGCTGCTGATGCTGCCCGCATTCATATGAGCAGCGTAGGGGTTGATCTCTGCTGCCGGGAGCAAGTGGGCCTCGCTGGAGTCCACTGTGGGCCTCGCTGGTGTCCACTGTGGGCCTCGCTGGTGTCCACTGTGGGCCTCGCTGGTGTCCACTGTGGGCCTCGCTGGTGTCCACTGTGGGCCTCGCTGGAGTCCACTGTGGGCCTCGCTGGTGTCCACTGTGGGCCTCGCTGGAGTCCACTGTGGGCCTCGCTGGAGTCCACTGTGGGCCTCGCTGGAGTCCACTGTGGGCCTCTGGACCACCAGCCGGTCCAGCCTGCAGGCCACACCATGCCCTGCACAACACTGTCCCAACACACTCTGACCTAGTTCCTGTTTTAATGGACTGCTTTTGTCCACCCTCACTATGTCCTACCTACGTTAAGTCCCACCTCACTACGTACTACCTACATTTAGTCCCACCTCACTACGTACTACCTACGTTTAGTCCTACCTCACTACGTACTACCTACGTTTAGTCCCACCTCACTACGTACTACCTACGTTTAGTCCTACCTCACTACGTACTACCTACGTTTAGTCCTACCTCACTACGTACTACCTACGTTTAGTCCCACCTCACTACGTCCTACCTACGTTTAGTCCTACCTCACTACGTACTACCTACATTTAGTCCACCCTCACTACTTATTACCTAGGTTTAGTCCTACCTCACTATGTACTACCTACGTTTAGTCCACCCTCACTACGTCCAACCTACATTTAGTCCACCCTCACTACTTATTACCTAGGTTTAGTCCTACCTCACTATGTACTACCTACGTTTAGTCCACCCTCACTACGTCCTACCTACATTTAGTCCACCCTCACTACGTACTACCTACATTTTGTCCTACCTCACTACGTACTACCTACGTTTAGTCCCACCTCACTACGTACTACCTACGTTTAGTCCCACCTCACTACGTACTACCTACGTTTAGTCCTACCTCACTACGTACTACCTACGTTTAGTCCCACCTCACTACGTACTACCTACGTTTAGTCCTACCTCACTACTTATTACCTAGGTTTAGTCCTACCTCACTATGTACTACCTACGTTTAGTCCACCCTCACTACGTCCTACCTACATTTAGTCCACCCTCACTACGTACTACCTACATTTTGTCCTACCTCACTACGTAGTACCTACGTTTAGTCCCACCTCACTACGTACTACCTACGTTTAGTCCTACCTCACTACGTACTACCTACGTTTAGTCCTACCTCACTACGTACTACCTACATTTTGTCCTACCTCACTACGTACTACCTACGTTTAGTCCCACCTCACTACGTACTACCTACGTTTAGTCCTACCTCACTACGTACTACCTACGTTTAGTCCCACCTCACTATGTACTACCTACGTTTAGTCCTACCTCACTACGTACTACCTACATTTTGTCCTACCTCACTACGTACTACCTACGTTTAGTCCTACCTCACTATGTACTACCTACGTTTAGTCCTACCTCACTAAGTACTACCTACATTTTGTCCTACCTCACTACGTACTACCTACGTTTAGTCCCACCTCACTACGTACTACCTACGTTTAGTCCTACCTCACTACGTACTACCTACGTTTAGTCCCACCTCACTACGTCCTACCTACATTTAGTCCTACCTCACTACGTACTACCTACGTTTAGTCCCACCTCACTACGTACTACCTACGTTTAGTCCTACCTCACTACGTACTACCTACATTTTGTCCCACCTCACTACGTACTACCTACGTTTAGTCCCACCTCACTACGTACTACCTACGTTTAGTCCCACCTCACTACGTACTACCTACGTTTAGTCCTACCTCACTACGTACCACCTACGTTTAGTCCCACCTCACTACGTACTACCTATGTTTAGTCCCACCTCACTACGTACTACCTACGTTTAGTGCTACCTCACTACGTACTACCTACGTTTAGTCCTACCTCACTACATCCTACCTACGTTTAGTCCACCCTCACAACGTACTACCTAGGTTTAGTCCTACCTCACTATGTACTACCTACGTTTAGTCCACCCTCACTACGTACTACCTACGTTTAGTCCTACCTCACTACGTACTACCTACGTTTAGTCCACCCTCACTACGTACTACCTATGTTTAGTCCCACCTCACTATGTACTACCTACGTTTAGTCCTACCTCACTACGTACTACCTACATTTTGTCCTACCTCACTACGTACTACCTACGTTTAGTCCTACCTCACTATGTACTACCTACGTTTAGTCCCACCTCACTACGTACTACCTACGTTTAGTCCTACCTCACTACGTACTACCTACGTTTAGTCCCACCTCACTACGTCCTACCTACGTTTAGTCCTACCTCACTACGTACTACCTACGTTTAGTCCCACCTCACTACGTACTACCTACGTTTAGTCCTACCTCACTACGTACTACCTACATTTTGTCCCACCTCACTACGTACTACCTACGTTTAGTCCTACCTCACTACGTACTACCTACATTTTGTCCCACCTCACTACGTACTACCTACGTTTAGTCCCACCTCACTACGTACTACCTACGTTTAGTCCCACCTCACTACGTACTACCTACGTTTAGTCCCACCTCACTACGTACTACCTACGTTTAGTCCTACCTCACTACGTACTACCTACGTTTAGTCCCACCTCACTACGTACTACCTACGTTTAGTCCCACCTCACTACGTACTACCTACGTTTAGTGCTACCTCACTACGTACTACCTACGTTTAGTCCTACCTCACTACATCCTACCTACGTTTAGTCCACCCTCACAATGTACTACCTAGGTTTAGTCCTACCTCACTATGTACTACCTACGTTTAGTCCACCCTCACTACGTACTACCTACGTTTAGTCCTACCTCACTACGTACTACCTACGTTTAGTCCACCCTCACTACGTACTACCTACGTTTAGTCCCACCTCACTACGTACTACCTACATTTTGTCCCACCTCACTACGTACTACCTACGTTTAGTCCCACCTCACTACGTACTACCTACGTTTAGTCCCACCTCACTACGTACTACCTACGTTTAGTCCCACCTCACTACGTACTACCTACGTTTAGTCCCACCTCACTACGTACTACCTACGTTTAGTCCTACCTCACTACGTACTACCTACGTTTAGTCCCACCTCACTACGTACTACCTACGTTTAGTCCCACCTCACTACGTACTACCTACATTTTGTCCCACCTCACTACGTACTACCTACGTTTAGTCCTACCTCACTATGTACTACCTACGTTTAGTCCCACCTCACTACGTACTACCTACGTTTTGTCCTACCTCACTACGTACTACCTACGTTTAGTCCCACCTCACTACGTACTACCTACGTTTTGTCCTACCTCACTACGTACTACCTATGTTTAGTCCCACCTCACTACGTACTACCTACGTTTAGTGCTACCTCACTACGTACTACCTACGTTTAGTCCTACCTCACTACGTACTACCTACGTTTAGTCCTACCTCACTACGTACTACCTACGTTTAGTCCTACCTCACTACGTACTACCTACGTTTAGTCCCACCTCACTACGTACTACCTACGTTTAGTCCACCCTCACTACGTACTACCTATGTTTTCTCCCACCTCACTATGTACTACCTATGTTTTGTCCTACCTTTTGTACCTTACAGCGTCAGATGTAGTAGCTGCCCCGGAAGCTTTCAGCCTGGTGATGCTACACTCACACCAATTTCTACTTATATTTCTACTTATATTTTGCAATATATTTCAAAAGCAGAATGATCAAAAAACAGGATCCAAAAACTCTAACTCTCTTCATATTATACGCCAAAGGCCAAAAATAATAGTATTATTAATTATAATAATAATAATAATAAAACTTTATTCATGTAGCACTTTTCAAAACAAGTTACAAAATACTTTACAAACAAAACTCAGTAAGCCAGAATTTAAAATATGTAGATAAAATCCAATGAAAGAACAAAACAAAAAGTAAAAGCAAACAAACAAAAGGTAAAAGCAAACAAACAGTAAAATCATTAAAACATTAAAACAAAAATAGATAAAATACAAGATAAAATACCATGAAAGATTTATCAAAAATTAAAAATAGTAAAATCAATTAAAAAAATCAATAAAAAGCAAGTGTAAAATAGTGAGTTGTCCCAAGAGACTTAAGTGAAGACAACGTGCTAGCTTTCCTGATCTGCTCCGTCAAGTCCTCCCACACCTGAGGGCCTGAACAGAAAAGACCTGCTCACCGTTGCTGTTAAGGTCTGAATGAGGAATAGCCAGGAAGGATCTACCAGACCATCTCCGGTAGGGTCAAATAGATGCAGTCTAAAAGCCTCAAAAGATGACAACGCTCCAGAGATCGATGACACAAACCACGGCTTTGTGTAATTTCAACCTCCTGCCAGTAGTTGTTGATTAATCACCATGCAGATGTGGTCATGTGACTGGCCAGTAATGGTTGTACCAAAGCAGATGTGGTCATGTGACTGGCCAGTATTGGTTGTACCAAAGCAGATGTGGTCATGTGACTGGCCAGTAATGGTTGTATCAAAGCAGATGTGGTCATGTGACTGGCCAGTAATGGTTGTACCAAAGCAGATGTGGTCATGTGACTGGCCAGTAATGGTTGTACCAAAGCAGAGGTGGTCATGTGACTGGCCAATAATGCTTGTACCAAAGCAGATGTGGTCATGTGACTGTCTAGTAATGGTTGTACCAAAGCAGATGTGGTCATGTGACTGGCCAGTAATGGTTGTATCAAAGCAGATGTGGTCATGTGACTGGCCAGTAATGGTTGTACCAAAGCAGATGTGGTCATGTGACTGGCCAGTAATGGTTGTATCAAAGCAGATGTGGTCATGTGACTGGCCAGTAATGGTTGTATCAAAGCAGATGTGGTCATGTGACTGGCCAGTAATGGTTGTACCAAAGCAGATGTGGTCATGTGACTGTCTAGTAATGGTTGTACCAAAGCAGATGTGGTCATGTGACTGGCCAGTAATGGTTGTAGCAAAGCAGATGTGGTCATGTGACTGGCCAGTAATGGTTGTAGCAAAGCAGATGTGGTCATGTGACTGTCTAGTAATGGTTGTACCAAAGCAGATGTGGTCATGTGACTGTCTAGTAATAGTTGTACCAAAGCAGATGTGGTCATGTGACTGGCCAGTAATGGTTGTACCAAAGCAGATGTGGTCATGTGATTGGTCAGTATTGGTTTTACCAAAGCAGAGGTGGTCATGTGACTGGCCAGTAATGGTTGTACCAAAGCAGATGTGGTCATGTGACTGTCTAGTAATAGTTGTACCAAAGCAGATGTGGTCATGTGACTGTCTAGTAATAGTTGTACCAAAGCAGATGTGGTCATGTGACTGGCCAGTAATGGTTGTACCAAAGCAGATGTGGTCATGTGACTGTCTAGTAATGGTTGTACCAAAGCAGATGTGGTCATGTGACTGTCTAGTAATGGTTGTACCAAAGCAGATGTGGTCATGTGACTGTCTAGTAATAGTTGTACCAAAGCAGATGTGGTCATGTGACTGGCCAGTATTGGTTGTATCAAAGCAGATGTGGTCATGTGACTGGCCAGTAATGGTTGTACCAAAGCAGATGTGGTCATGTGACTGTCTAGTAATGGTTGTACCAAAGCAGATGTGGTCATATGACTGGCCAGTAATGGTTGTACCAAAGCAGAGGTGGTCATGTGACTGGCCAGTATTGGTTGTACCAAAGCAGAGGTGGTCATGTGACTGGCCAGTATTGGTTGTACCAAAGCAGAGGTGGTCATGTGACTGGCCAGTAATGGTTGTACCAAAGCAGAGGTGGTCATGTGACTGTCTAGTAATAGTTGTACCAAAGCAGATGTGGTCATGTGACTGGCCAGTATTGGTTGTATCAAAGCAGAGGTGGTCATGTGACTGGCCAGTAATGGTTGTACCAAAGCAGAGGTGGTCATGTGACTGGCCAGTAATGGTTGTACCAAAGCAGAGGTGGTCATGTGACTGTCTAGTAATAGTTGTACCAAAGCAGAGGTGGTCATGTGACTGGCCAGTATTGGTTGTACCAAAGCAGATGTGGTCATGTGACTGGCCAGTAATGGTTTTACCAAAGCAGAGGTGGTCATGTGACTGGCCAGTAATGGTTGTATCAAAGCTAGCGAGGCCTTCCTGCTGTAGAGCCAATCACTTCAAAATGATACCAGAGAAACAGAGTGAACAGGGAATATAGAGGGAAGGGTGGAAAGGTAGATGGAGGGACAGAGTGGTTGTATAAACAAGAGCTGAATGGAACGAGAGAGAGAGAGATAGAGAGAGAGAGAGAGAGAGAGAGAGAGAGAGATAGAGATAGAGAGAGATAGAGAGATAGAGAGAGAGAGAGAGAGAGAGGTCACCACATCAGCTAGGAAGCTCCAGCCTTGGTCCTCTGGGACATCTTCTGACACCTTACTCCATCTGACAGAGTGAAGTAGCCAACAAACTCTTTGAGGGATGCAAGTCAACATTAAAAAAAAAGTTATTTGGGTTTCATTCCAACCCAAAAACCCAACCCAAAAAGGTGACCTTTCCACCGAGCAGCTCGCATCCTTATGCCAGGGTGTAAATAGCTGAGCTACATAACAATTAAGGTAACCTTTCTATTTGAATAAGAAGCGATTGCTCAGAGAAGAGAAATACATGAATGATAAATTATTTTGGTGAGTCGGTGCAGAGACATGCAGTAATAAGGAACAGCGAGGTGGGGGATGGGAGCCAGCCTTGTCTCCATTGTAAATCCCAGTTATAATGCCTCGTTAAAAAGATTTGGGAAGGCGAAACAGAGGCAGACTCTCACTCTCTCTCTTAAAGGTAGACAGGTCTCTGTGGGATTCATTAATGCCCGTCCCGGTGGTAGTCCTCCTCTTACAGCACGATCGCCTGGGTTAGCACCGATCCTGAAATTACACCTAATTGGACAATTACTCAAACTCAGAAAGCTCCTGCAATAAGCCAACAAGGCCCCTAATAAACACCTTGTCTTCTCAATAAAAACAAGGAAGTCATTTGCATCACCCAAGAGGCCTCGCTTTTTTTATCTGTGCTAAATTTATTTTCAAAATAATTGCATATGCTGTGAATGAGAATATTAAAAAATGATAGCTGAGAGAGAGAGCGAGAGAGAGGGAGAGAGAGAGAGCGAGCGAGAGAGAGGGAGAGAGAGAGGGAGGGAGGGAGGGAGAGAGGGAGAGGGGGGGGCACCCTACCTTGGGCCCTGAGCAGCAGTTTGCTCTCCTAGGGGAGGGCTCATTTGTTCCACAGATAAGAGCATTGCTCGTTGCACTACTGTAATATTATTGCTGTCATGCCATAATGAAATAATTAGTTTCGTTTCTTTTTCAACTAACCCAGCCCCTCCCACGCCTCCCTCCTTCTCTTAGCTTTGACCACCCACGTTGAGCAGGAATACACCCACCACCCATGTGAGAGGTTAGTTAAGGAAATGCAGACTTCCTTCAGCTTCCTTCCTGTCCTGTTACCATGCAGGCTACCTTGTTCTGGTGAGCTGCTGGCACAACTGCATAGACAGTGGCTAGTCCGGTGATGTTCATTTTCTCTTCTGTTTTTTTGTGTTGCTTTTTCCCCTTTTCTCCCCAATTGTACTTGGCCAATTACCCCACTCTTCCGAGCCATCCTGGTCTCTGCTCCACCCCCTCTGCTGATCCGGGGAGGGCTGCAGACTACCACATGCCTCCTCCCATACATGTGGAGTCACCAGCCGCTTCTTTCACCTGACAGTGAGGAGTTTCACCAGGGGGACGTAGCGCGTGGTATGATCACGCCCCCCCCCATCCACCCCACCCCCACAGCGCCGTGTATGGACAGTCTGGCCAACTGGCTACACGGGCACCATATTGCCTACCAACTGGTAGGCAGCCTCATGCGCGCGCTATTCAAAATCACGCTCACTTCATGATCTCTCAGTCTTGTGGAAATAAGAGAGTGTGGTATTTTCTGTACACAACTTAAGATTTAATGATAATGATGTATTTTGCATCATTCCATGTTATGAAGAATACCAGAAGTTATGTATAATGTATCACTGAGTGCCAAAGACTATCATTAATTTTAAATTTTCCAACATTCAGTTAAGTATTAGGGGTATCAAAAATTATGCATTTCGCATCACTCATTGTTGGTAGTCAGAGTACCAGAAATTATGTCTTCTCCATCATCCAGTACCAGTACCTAGCAGAAATTACAGTGCCTCTCATAAGTATTTATGTAGTGTTATGCAAGTCTTAAAAATGCTAATGACAGCCTCAGAAAAGCTCAAAACCCTTTCTGAGTAGTGTCAAAATGTTGTTTAAGTTATGTAATCGAATAAGTTCATGTTGCTGTAAGTCGGGGGTCACAGGTCAAGTGCAGTAATAGAAATCAGGAGGACGATTGAAGCACTCCATATAATAGGGTAAGCTATGAGCCTTGTTATGTCATGTGACCAGCTTAATGAGTTGTTATGTCATGTGACCAGCTTAATGAGTTGTTGTCATGTGACCAGCTTAATGAGTTGTTATGTCATGTGACCAGCTTAATGAGATAACTGACCGAAAGTCGCCTCACTTTTGACTACTGTTAAATAAGAAGTTAACATGACTATTGTGTCTGTCACCTTATTAACTGGTCCCATGGCAACACGGGGCTCACAGCTGACCCTGTTTTGTGGGTGTAATGTAGCAGGAATGGATCACTCTGTTCATTTCTATCACCAGACTTTGACCCCAACTTAGAGGAAACAAGAATTTATCAAATTAAAATGTAGACGACATATCGAAGCTGTTGAGAAAGGGCCTTTTAAGGCCACACCACTGTGTAACTAATTTTGAGAGGCACTTTATGTATTTTATATCGTTCAGTAGCAGTACTCAAGGTTCCAGAAATGATGGAACTTCCATCATTTCAATCCCAGTTTCAGAGAACCAGAAATGTTTGTATCATTGTGTATCAGTAGTCAGAGTAGGTGGTTTAGCACCAGACCAGGATCAGAGGCTGTGGTAATAACATGTTTCACTTTGTCAGTCCATGATGGAGGTGATGAGATGAGGAAGAAACCCACCAGCGCTCATAACACAGTCGCAGGCACTGAGCAGGGGCCTCTGCTGCACACATGTGGATTTCAACCCACAGAATTTGCTCCAGAGACTTTAGTTTTTACCCACTACACTACTGGTGTGGTGGGTGAACTGGTGGTCAGTACCAGTATTACATGTTTTACAACGTTCAGTGGGCTACTAGTGAATGATAATGAGCAATAATATCAGGGACACTTGAGAAATATGAGGCCTACCTGTTTCCAGGTCTAGCCAGTGCAGCGTCAGTTGTGTATCGGGGCTCTTGTCTAGTTTATCTCAACACGACCCCACACTGCCTCGGCTCAAGCTCAGGCTCAGGCCTGTCACTCAACCCATCCCATATGACAGTCTGACACTGTTTACATGTGCCTGATTTCTGTCAACGGTTACATGTGGCTTGGATGTGCTACACAACTGATTTCCACACGTCAGTACCTTACAGACTCTCGGACTGCTCCAGGGAAGTTAGCTTGTCGAAAAACCGTAACCACTGACATGAACTCACCGAGCACAAGTAGGGATAAGCTGAGGGGGACCAGCCCAGCCTGTGAATCTCCACGGTCCAAACTGCCCTCCTTTGTGCATCCTGTGGAAATCGATGCATCATACGGCCTTGGCCCGGCCGAACGGAACAGCCCCAAGCCGCACAACACGCCATTTCTCCTTCAACCACTACCAATCAGTGAGCAATGGGCCCAAAACGCGGGAAAAATCATTGAAACGTCATGACGACAGAGCCAGACGTTGGTAGGCAACATGGCGCCCGTCAAGCACGTGACAGGCTCTCAGCCAATCACAGCACGTGTTGTAAAGATCAAAGGATGGCCAGACTCTCTCTATACACGGCACTGCCTCCTGACCAGTGGAGGCGCTAGTGCAGCGACCAGGACACATACCCACCCGCAAACACGGCCAGTTGTGTCTGTAGGGGCTCCTGACCAAGCTGGAGGATTCGAACCGGCAATCGCTGTGTTGGTAGGCAACGGAGTAAATTGCTACGCTACCCAGATGCCCCCCCCATACTAGCAATGTAAACAAAATAAAACAATCATCGAGTAAATAAATGTGTCCATGTCGATGTCACCATCCACCTTGGCCCTTGTTTACCCACAAGTAACGCTGGTAGTCAAAGAAAAGTCCAGCATGTGTCCTGGTGCACAGGTAATGCTAGCATTAGAAATCAGCACTAGTCCATAAGTCAGTCAGCTAGCATAGCTAGTTGTTAACCCGGGAAGCTAACATCAATAAAATTGCCAGGATGCCAAAATGTACGTGGGTGAGTGTGGCCTTTGCACAGCCGGGGTCCCCTCTCTCCACATCTGACCTTCAGGCCTTTTGGTGTCTTAAGACTCTAAATCTGTATTTCCCGACCACACCGTGTCCGTGGACTTTGCTTCACCTCGCCGATGAGAAGCCGGGGACTATGTTCACATCCTGGTACGAAGACAGACAAGCAGACAGATGAATAAGTAATCATGGCGGACCCTGGGCAGTCAGGGACGGCGGTCTAACACCTTCCCTGGTAGGAGTTCACCAAAATTCCACTCTCCTGCCTTACCGGGGGAGGGGGGCATAACAGGAAGAGGGGATGAGAACCCAGGAGTAGTGGACAGTGACAAATGGTGTGGAAAAAACAACACAGGCAGCCATCTGAAGGGAAGACATGAGTAAAACCACATATAATTAACTGGGTAAATATTGGAGAGCAGACTGACTAATTACCTCACACGTCTCACTGCGCTCTCATTATTGCTGCTGTCGCCGTTAACCCTCTCCTCACCAGGCATGAGCCACCCTCCCACACTAGCTCATCTGCTCCCATCTGGACGGCTCACTGCTTCACACCCAAACCTGTACTTAACCTCAGCATGTACTGTTCAGAGCTGAATGTTGCTAAGCAAGTGACTGGTTTACAGCGACAGCGTCAGCCAGGCTGAGGCTTTGCAGCACGCCACGCCGCGCTGCTGCTGTAAAGGCCCATGCTCTCAGACACGGGCAGCACGCTGGGCTGGGCTTGGGAGATTACAGTTATTACGAACTACTACAATTATTCAATTAACACTACAAGTTTTACTATTTCCTGTAGTCATTTTTCAGTAGACTTTGCCGCTCTGCAGAAGAGCTCTGTAGCGGCCAGCCTACTAAGTTATGAACACCCCCCCCCCTAGAAAGAATGTGAGCTGTTGATGAAGGTTGTTTGTACATCAGTGTCGGTTCATTGAGTTCAATGGAGTGCTAACCAATGGGCCACAGGTAGAGAGGGAGATTTGCTCACACAAGGACGTTTCTCCAATAATCTGCAAGACGATGGTTAATGACAGCAGCTGTGAGCAAGGCATGCACCACTTCCAAGCTGATTTAAGTTTAACGAGCCACTCCAGAGTGCTATTGATTCAGATCTATATTTGACAGGATACACTGTGAGCATATATTAAATGGATAAGACCACCCCTCGTGCCCTCAGGGAGTATTGCCAAATGGAAGAGAGGGCATTTAGTGAGAAAAGGGTATCTCATTTGTGGAGTGATCTGAGTTATGTCCTAGTCAGTGTGGAGTGCGTCTGTGGATGAAATACCATGTCAAACATGGTTCTTAACGTTTCCTCCACAAAGAAGAGAAAGTGAACAAAAATAGACGCGCGTTCGCATCCTCGTGCTTCTCTAGCAGGCTCGGCAGTATGCTTTGGATGACGTCAGAAAGTGTTTTTCTTTTATTATCCCTACTTGAAGTGAGTGATGAGATTCATCACTCACTTCAAGTTCAACTTCAACTTTATCGTCATGTGTATTTAGAATATAATGACATTCTCGTGCTCTGGCTCTCTCTGCCTTAACACAAGGGCAAAAAACACAAGGACATGCCATCCCAAAAAATAAAATAACAGAAAATAAAGGCTCCCAGCTGTTGATTAGCTACAGCAAACAGGTTTAGCTATTAGACAAATCACACCCTGTGTCATGCTGGAAGGAAGTGTAGATTTTGCAATGCTCTCTAAAAATACATTAAACAAAAAAAAGATTTGCTCATAATTGACCGCTGGAGGCCAATTGGTTTACTCAATAATGATTATAAACTGTTTGCTGTTGTGTTTGCTATGAGATTTAAAAGTGTTCTGGACTCAATTATAGATGACAATCAATCTGGATTTATGAGTAACCGACATATTTCCAATAACACAAGACTGGATTTTGATCTCATTGATTATTCTGAACTGATTACTGACGACAGTTTTGTACTTTTTCTTGACTTTTACAAAGCCTTTGACACAATTGAGCACCCCTTCATTTTTTATTGTCTTGAAAAACGTGGATTTGGAGCATGCTTTTGCAATGCAATGAAAACCCTCTATGCAAATGGGAACAGCTCTGTGACATTAAGTGATGGTACTACTCAAAGATTCTGTCTAGAAAGAGGCATGCGCCAAGGCTGCCTGGTCTCTGGTTACCTCTTCCTTGTTGTTGCACAAGCCTTTTGCCACTGTATAAAATCAAGTAACTTAGACGGTGTCTCTATTGCAGGTAGAAATATTTTATTAAGCCAGCTGGCAGATGATACAGCTTTGTTCTTGAAAAATGCTCTGCAGGTAAAGCCTGCTATCAAAATTGTGGATGTATTTTCAAAAGCTTCAGGTCTCTGTCTGAATTAAACAAATGTGAGTTATTAGCTTTAAAAAGCTGTGATGTACCCTCTATTGATGATGTACCTGTCAAGGAAAAGGTTAATTATTTAGGCATTCTTGTAACCAAGGATCAACAAGACAGATGCGGTCTTAATTTCAGTCCAATCATTAAAAAAGTGGAAGATAAAGTTAATCACTGGTTACAAAGAGATCTGTCCTTGAAGGGGCGTGTCCTTCCATCAGAAGCTGAAGGTATTTCTAGGCTTGTCTATGTTGCATCCTCTCTTGTCCTTGATAACAAAACTTCAACAAAAAAAAATTTGACCAGCTGCTATTTAAATGTTTTTTGTGGAAAAATCGTACACATTACCTCAGAATATCTGTAGTTATCTATTCTTGCAAAAATGGTGGTCTTGATTTTTTGGACTTCTCTACCTTGAACGTGTTTAAGATTAACTGGTTAAAGCATTTTTTTAAAAATGACTCCTCCATGTGGAACTTCATTGCCCAATTTGTTTCTAACCAAATTGGAGGGCTTCCCTTCCTATTGGTATGCAATTATAAAATAAATAAAATACCAGTTAAACTGTCAAATTTTGAGAAACAGGCTTTATTGGCGTGGAAATTAATTTACAAGCAAAATTTCTCACAACTACGTTATTATAACTGGAATAATGGGGAGATCTTACATAAAAATAGAAGTACATTTCTGAAGAATTGGTTGACAGAAACATCTTTTTGGTGAGTCAGCTGATTAGCCCAGAAGGCCATCTTATGAACTACAATAAATTCATCTCTCATTTCAGTTTTCCTGTCACAATTAAGGAATTTGCTCTGGTAATGGGGGGCTATTCCTAATGGCTGTGTAATTTTGTGCAAGAAGATGTTTCTTTGGTTAATCCTGCTGATTCTCCTTGTGGGAAAATGTGTTTCTCACCATCCTGCAAGAATAACAGCACAGCTCTTCACTCTTTGTCTCAGAGTGAGGTTGTCATGAAGCCTTATGTCACTACTTACTGGAGCAACTTTGCCTAGAATATTCCTTGGTCAAAAGTGTGGTCATTGACTCACAAATACTTTATTACTAATAAAATAAGAGAGACTTCCTTTAAAATGTTACATACATTTTACCCTGCAAAGCATTTTCTCAAGAAATGTAAGGCTGATATAAATATAAATTGTTCTTCTTACTCAGCTCATCCAGAAACGGTGCCCCAGCTTTTTTGGCATTGTCAATATTCTAGGACTCTGTGGCAAGATGTTGCAACATTTCAGTGACACCTTACACATGGACTTTGCATTGTTTTATGAGTATAATATTTTGTTTCATGAGTATATTATTTTGTTTCATGAGTATATTATTTTGTTTCATGAGTATATTATTTTCATTGTTTTATGAGTATATTTTTTGTTGTCATATGAGTATATTATTGTCATTGTTATATGAGTGTATTATTTTCATTGTTTTATCAGTATATTATTTTCATTGTTTTATCAGTATACTAGAAGAACCCCGCTACAATGTAGCGGTTTGGTTATCTACCCGTCTAAATCTCCCTCCTCTTCATCCTGCCAGCTAACCGCCTTCCCCCTGCCCCTAAACCCCCCCCCACTCCAACTCCCTCCCCCCAAATGCTCAGAATCATCTGAAATGCCGAGAAAAGTGGTTTTTAGCCATTTTTAGAACATGCATATTTTGCATAATTATGCATTATTATTATAATTATTTTAATTTTCTGCTACTTTTCTGGTCCTCTCTGGAACAATACCTACCACTTCCCCAAAAAATTAGGATCATAAGTGCATTTTTGCAAAAATGCATATATTTTGCATAATGCCAAAACATTTCTAAGTCCCAGAATTTTTTTTATAAAAGTGAAAAAATCAAAGATGCTCAGAATCATCTGAAATGCAGAGGAAAGTGGTTTTTAGCCATTTTTAGAAAAACGCATATTTTGCATATTTATGCATATTTATGCATAATTTTAATTTTCTGGGATTTTTCCCTTACTCTCTGAGACAATACCTACCACCTCCAACAAGAATTAGGATCATAAATGCTTTAGTTTTCGGTCCCGCTATCTACACACACTAACACACACACACACACACACACACACTAACACCACACACACTACGAAAATATATGAGTAGATTATTGTCAGATTCTTTGCCTATGACAGTAAATTTGAGGAAAGAGCATATATCATAAATCTATTGATTATTCCAGCTAAATTCTATATACATAAGTGCAAGTTTACAAACCAAAGACCCCTTTTTGTTAGGGTTTGTGGAAGACCCCAAGCGCACGACACCAAGCAGAGATAGAGTTTATTAACAGTTCACACTAAGGTCCAACGGGACCACATGCACGGCAACGACAAGAGTCCGGCGAGTCGCTTTGCGGGTAGTCACCAACAAACAGAGGAAGTACGGGAAAACTCACGGGTGGTCCAGACTGCGGACGCGGCAGGATGATTCCGCGGGGAAAAAACTCCGCAGAGAAAATAGCAAATCCACGGGCTGAGATAAACTCGGAGAGAATACACAGGGAGGGAAGCGTGACCACTTCAACGAGGAGGTTACGGCACGAACTGGCAACGGACTCCGGGAGACCAGCAAACTTAAGCCCAGCCCTGACGACTAAGCCCAGCCCTGACGACTAAGCCCAGCCCTGATGACTAAACCCAGCCCTGACGACTAAGCCCAGCCCTGACGACTAAACCCAGCCCTGATGACTAAGCCCAGCCCTGATGACTAAGCCCAGCCCTGACGACTAAGCCCAGCTCTGATGACTAAGCCCAGCCCTGACGACTAAGCCCAGCTCTGATGACTAAGCCCAGCCCTGACGACTAAGCCCAGCCCTGACGACTAAGCCCAGCCCTGACGACTAAACCCAGCCCTGACGACTAAGCCCAGCCCTGACGACTAAACCCAGCCCTGACGACTAAACCCAGCCCTGACGACTAAGCCCAGCCCTGACGACTAAACCCAGCCCTGACGACTAAACCCAGCCCTGACGACTAAGCCCAGCCCTGACGACTAAGCCCAGCCCTGACGACTAAACCCAGCCCTGACGACTAAGCCCAGCCCTGACGACTAAGCCCAGCCCTGACGACTAAGCCCAGCCCTGACGAGCTGATTGGCTGCAGGCGCGGGATTTGCGAGCCGTAAGACTTTTTAATTCAAGTGCCAATAAAAAGGCCCGAAAAACTGTAAAGGCATGTGTTCACTGTGGAATGTGGAAGTAAATAAATTGTGATCTTAGCTGTTGTGTCTTAAATGTTTTGGTTTTCTTTTCCTTTTTATTATTTTTATTTTTTATGTGGCCCACCCCCCTGGCATGTTTGTTTGTACTGTAGTCATTCATGTTGTATAAATGTGACGTGTACAACTTGTCAATTAGTCAATAAAGGAAAAAAACAACAACAAACAAGTACCACCGTGAAGTAATGGCTGCACAGTGCTGCTGGAGACGAGATGAAACATGGGGCGCCCTGGTGAGGCTACGATAGCATTCTACTCGGCCCCCGATTCCCAGCATACAGCCGTCTAACGTCAGGTCCCTTGACAACAAGCTGGACGAACTTCAATGCCAAATAAACTGTCAAAGGGACATGAAGGACTGTTGTGTGTTCTGCTTTACAGAGACTTGGCTAGGCCCTAATACACCTGACAGGGCTACACAACCGTGGGGTTTTTCTGTGCACTGCATGGACCGTTCCATGGAGACTACTGGCAAGGTAATGGGAGGTGGTGTATCCTTCTTGGTTAACAATTCATGGTGCACTGACGTGGAACTAGTCTCTCAGTCCTGTTCACTAGTGTTGGAACAACTAACAAGAAGGTGCAAACCACACTATCTCCCAAGGGAATTCCCTTGTGTGTTGTTAACTGCTGTCTACATACCGCTGCAAGCTACTGCCACAGCAGCACTGGACGAACTGTATGGAGTCATCAGCAGGCAGGAGAACCTGCACCCTGAGACCACTGGCGTGAGACATTAACCACTGCATCCTGAAATCTGTGCTACCGACATGTCACCAACATGTCACCTGCCCAACCAGAGGCAGTAAGACTCTCAACCACTGTTACTCCATGGTCAAGGCAGTTTACAGCTCTATCCCACGACCCCACTTTGGGAAACCTGACCGACCACCTGTGAGTGGTCCTGTTTCCTGCCTACAAGCAGAAAGTGAAGTGAGTACAGTCCACTGTGAGGACAGTACAGTGCTGGACTGCAGAACACAAATCCAAACTTCAGGGATGTTTTGAATCAACGGACTGGTCAATTTTTAAGGATTCAGCCTCGAGTTTGAATGAGTGTGCTGACTCGGTCACTGGCTATGTTAGATTCTTGTAACGCTGTTCAGAAAGGTGCAATACATAAAGTTTATTATTATTATTTGCTCCTACCCCAACCAGAATCCCTAGATTAACAGCGACATTCACCTAAGTTTGAGGGAACGTACCACTGCCTTTAAATCTGGGGACAAGGAATGCTACCAAACATCCAGGTGTGATTAAGGAGACCCATCAAAGCCACTCAAAGACAATGTAAGACGAACTGGAGTATGACTACAGTGGCTATGACTTGCAGCGCATGTGGAGGGGGATGCGTAGCGTTACGGTCTTAATCCATTGTCTACCAACACGGGAATCGGCAGTTCGAATCCCGGTGTTACCTCTGGCTTCGTCAGGCGTCCCTACAGACACAATTGGCCGTGTCTGCGGGTGGGAAGTCGGATGTGGGTAAGTGTCCTGGTCGCTGCACTAGCGCCTCCTCTGGTCGGTCGGGGCGTCCCCGGATTGGCAGAGAGGGGGTGGAGCACCGAAAGGGACGGCTCAAAAAGAGCGGGGTAAGTGGCCAGATACAAACTGGGGAGAATTTGGGGGAAATTGGAGAAAAAAAATCTCTGGAAATAAATTGAACCCCAGACATATCCATGACTACTTTGTGGGAGACATTAAAAGCTTATACTATGAGGGGTCAAGTTATATCTTACTCTGCCAACGCTCGGAAATGTAAAAGGCAAGGTATTAATCCCTTACAGGATGAAATCTTGAGGGCACGGTGGTGGCACGGTGGCGCAGTGGTTAGCGCTGTCGCCTCACAGCAAAAACGTCCTAGGTTCGAACCCTGGGGTTGTCCAGCCTTGAGGCTCATCCCAGGTCGTCCTCTGTGTGGAGTTTGCATGTTCTCCCCGTGTTTGCAGTGGGTTTTCTCCGGGTGCTCCGGTTTCCCCCACCATCAAAAAGACATGCATGTTAGGGTTAGTACTCCTGTCTGTGATCATGACCGAGGCATGGCAAGACCAACTGGAGTTGGTCCCCGGGTGCTGCACGGCGGCTGCCCACTGCTCCTAGCTACACAGCTAGGATGGATTAAATGTAGAGCATAATTTCCCTACGGGGATCAATAGAGTCCATCAAATCAAAAATAAAATCAAAATCAAAATTCTGGAATTTGAGAGAACTTATGCTACTTCCCCACCGCCTGACCAAAAAAAAAAATATTTCATGACAAACAGAATTTGAAGTTTTGAAGTGTGAATGAAACAAATGCATGTATTAGAGGCTCTGCGTCAGCCATGGACAGGAAAGACCGAAATTTAGCTATGTTGCACTGAACAAATGTATTCTTGGTGATTTATTTAATGTGCTTATCAAAGGAAAGGTTGGGATCAAACACAAATATTTTTGGCTGCCACACTTTGTGAAATCACAGAGTTGTCAATTGGTATTATTACTTGAACAAATTGGTGTCTGTGTCTAGCAGGGCGAATGACCAGCATCTCATTTTTATCCGAATTCAAAAGCAGAAAACTTAGTGACATCCATTTTTTTTCACAACAGCCAAGCAGGCCTCTAAATTCGTCATTTGAGTATGATCATTAGCCCTAAAAGGCACATACAGCTGAGTTTCATCAGCATAGCAATGGACATTTATTCCATGACTGCGTATAATTTCACCAAGAAGTGAAATATAAAGAGAGGAAAGTAGAGAGCCAAAAACTGAGCCTTGAGGTACACCATATTTAATGTCAGAGAAATTGTATGTAATATTATTGTAGTAGACACAATGTGTTCTTCCAGAAAAAAAATTAAGCCAAGAGAGAGCTAAGCCAGAGACACCAAAATTACAATTTATTCTAATAGTATGCAGTGATCAATGGTGTCACAGGCTGAACTGAGGTCCAGTAGTAGAAGTACAGAAGTGGAATCAGTCCATAGCTAGTAGAAGATCATTCACCACTCTGGTCAGAGCAGTTTCAGTGGAGTGGCAGGTCCTGAAAGCCGACTGATCAGTCGAAAGTTGTTGGTTTACCAGGTGTAGGCCTCTTTAGTCACCTAGGTCTCATAGTGAGAGGTGCCACTGAATCGAGGACACTAGAGAGGGCCACATTTAACTCACTAGTGAAATTTTACATGTGAGTTTCTGTTGGATCTGCTCCTCTTCGACTTTCAAGGTGTCAATGATAAAATTAGTTTTTCTCACCTGTTTGTTCAACAGCCAGCTATGTGCCTTCTAGAGGATCTAGTTAACTCAGGGACCCTTGACCAAAGATTTAATTTGCAGGCCCTCAGGTGTAATCCCGTGCTGTCTGCACCTGAGGCTGAATCTCAGGTGGATCCTGTAGTTTGCCATCTTACTCGCCATTTGCTCGTACTCACATACCAGTTTAACACTAGAACGACCGGAATTACATTCCTACCTAAAACGACCATAGGCGGTCAAAATGACCACCTGTTTTTAAACTCTATATTCTGTCAAGATAAATACCCAGTTGAGATATTAATGCATTGCATATGTTAGTGTACCTGTTATGAAACTAACTGACACCAAAATTAACCTATTATCGACTATAATACTATTTTTAAACAATTTAAACTTCAGAGAGACATGGTTGAACTTGAATAGCAAACTTGAAAAAAGTGAAAATATTACCTGAAAAACAAAACAGAAAACACATGTTGCTAATCTAAAAAACCTAACAAGGCCTATAAAACGTGACATGTAAAACAAGAACTGAAAATAATAAGTACATATGATATAATCTCTTCATCATTTATGGAAGTATATGAAACACAAAATTAACTATAGCTAGAACTTATGGCCCCAATGAGGATGACCAAAAAATGTTCACACCATATTTTCAAAACTGATGGAATTCTCAGACTCAAATATTATAGTGGGAGGGGACTTGAACACAGCACTCGACCCAAATTTACACCACTCACAAACTAGAGATAATCAGTCCTGGCACTCTTCTGACATCATAACACAATATATGAGTGATATTGATCTTGGCGATTGTTGACAATCAAAAAATCCATATACAGAGATTACTCATATTATTCACCACCCCCACAAAAGCTTCTCCAGAAATGACTTCTTCTTAATAAGTAACTCTGTTATGTCCAAAACTACTCACCCTGAACTCCATCCCATCATTATCTCTGATCTTAGGCGGATTAGTTTCAGCTTGATTAATGAAACTAACACAGAAACCCTGGGAGCTGGCAGTTTAACATCTCACTTTTTAAAGACAAATAATTTAACAAGTAGTAGTACTAGTAGTAGTAGTAGTTGTAGTAGTAGTAGTAGTAGTATTGGTAGTTTTACAGAGAATGGACATCCCTCATCGAACTGAATGACTCTCCAGAAATTTCACCATCAATACTCTGGGAAGCGGTAAAAGCAGTTTTGAGAGGTAGTAATATTTAATTCTCTTCACACAAGAAGAAGAAAGAACATAATGTCAAAATAAGTCAGAACCAAAAATAAAAGACATGTGCTCCAAACTAGCCCAGCAAATCCGAAATGAGATCCAGACAGTAAAATCCCAACTTGATGTCATCACACACCAAAACACATAATTTATCAGGCAATGAGCTAGAGTGAACCACTTTGAATTTAATGAAAAATCAGAATCAGAATACTTTATTCAAACAGGAACATTTCTTGCCAATTAAAGCGCAATAAAGAAAAAAAACTCATCACAGCCATCAAACATGCACATGGTAATATAACACATAGTGTGCAAGAGATCAGTACATCATCATCAAACATTACTTCATTCAGACACATAGGCAGGTCCATAGTAAAAAGAAAACTACAACACAAAAATATTGCTAACAGCAGTCCACAAGTCCACAATGATTAAAAGCTATACAGACGCGTGTTCCCATGTTTCCAGAAACTAGAGGAGCACCTTGTGTCACTTCTTGTCACTTTGCTACCCATGGCTCCCATACAGACATTAATGAACAGACATCTGCCATACTAGCCTACATTAACTTTTGCACTGAGAGTGTCACAACAAAAATATCAGTCCGCACCTTTCCAAACCAGAAACCCTGGATGACCAGTGAGGTCCGGCAGCTGCTGAAAGTCCGGGATGCAGCATTCAAGTCAGGTAACTGTGAGGCCTACAGCGCAGCCAGATCCAACCTCAAAAAGGGCATCAGAACAGCCAAACATAAATATTCCCTACGAATAGAGGACCACTTTCACAATAACTCTGACCCTCGGCGAATGTGGCAAGGCATTCAGTCTATCACAGACTACAAAAGCTCTAATCGCGGTCCCACTGTCCATGATGCCTCCCTGCCAGACAAGCTAAATCATTTCTATGCCCGCTTCGACAAGGACAATACTGACCCAGCCACAAAAATCCCCAGCCACCCAGAAAACCAGGTGCTCACTATCAGTCGCAGAGGTCAGAGAATCACTGCGCAGAATGAACACACGGAAGGCTCCCAGACCAGACGGCATACCGGGTTGGGTCTACCGGGAATGTGCCGACCAGCTGGCTGAGGTCTTCACACCTGTATTTAACCTCTCACTGTCCCAATCTAAAGTCCCGGCATGCTTTAAGACCACCTCTATCATTCCTGTCTCCAAGAAACCAACATCCACATGTCTGAATGACTACCGACCCATAGCACTCACCCCCATTGCCATGAAGTGCTTCGAGAGACTGGTTCTAGCTCACATCAAAAACATTACCCCCCCCCCACATTCGACCCACATCAGTTCGCCTACCGTCCCAGAAGGTCTACTGAGGATGCCATTGCCACTGCCCTACACATTGCTCTGACCCACCTTGAACTTAACAACACATACATCCGGATGCTGTTTATAGATTACAGCTCTGACTTCAACACTATCATCCCTGCCAAACTAATCACCAAACTCCTCTCCCTTTGCCTCAACCCCTCCCTCTGTAACTGGATCCTGGACTTCCTGACCAACAGACCTCAGTCTGTTAGGTTAGGTGACCACACCTCCTCCACCCTGACCCTCAGCACAGGTGCCCCTCAAGGCTGTGTTCTGAGCCCCCTCCTTTTCTCCCTCTTTACCCACGACTGCCTGCCAACTCACCCCTCAAATGTTATAGTTAAGTTTGCAGATGACACCACAGTCGTAGGCCGTATCACCAACAATGACTAGATGGCCTACAGAGACGAGATTCAGCACCTCACATCATGGTGTAGTACCAACAATCTTGTCCTCAATGTGCATAAGACGAAGGAGCTGATTGTGGACTTCAGGAGGTCTAGAAGCTGCAGCCACTCCCCCATACGCATCAATGGGGTGGAAGTGGAGCATGTTTCCAGCTTTAAATTCCTTGGAGTCCACATCAGCGAGGACCTTTCGTGGACATTGAACACCCAGGCCCTTGTGAAAAAGGCCCAACAACGCCTGCATTTCTTGAGGAGGCTGAGGAGCGCCCGTCTACCCCCCAAAATTCTCACCAACTTCTACCACTGCACCATAGAGAGCATCCTGACCATCTGCATCTCAGTGTGGTACGGCAACTGCACCTCAGTAGACCAGAAAGCTCTGCAGCGGGTCGTCAAGGCGGTCCAGCATATCACCGGTACCCAGCTCCCAGCCATAAAAGACATTTATCACAAACGCTGCCTTCAAAGGGGCCTGAGCATCAGCAGAGATCCCACCCACCCCAACCATGGACTGTTCTCCCCCCTGCGCTCTGGGAGGCACTACAGGAGCCTCAGAGCCTGCACAACCAGGCTCAAAAACAGCTTCTTTCCACAAGCTGTTGCCCACCTGAACCTGGCTACCCACTGAATGTCTGTAGATATTTTTACATATTTTGCACTCTTGCTATTTTTTAACTTATCTTAGCTTTTGGTCTTCATGTGTGTATATCTTATACTGTGTTTGGTCTTCATGTGTGTATATCTTATACTGTGTTTGGTCTTCATGTGTGTATATCTTATACTGTGTTTGGTCTTCATGTGTGTATATCTTATACTGTGTTTGCTGTGTTTGTCTGTGTCTGTCTTGCAGTGTTTGGTGAAGCCACAGCCCTCATTTCATTTTTAACATATGCCTGCTCATTGTTCTTAATGACAATAAACTGACGTGAATTGAATTGAATTTGTGTAGGCTCAGTTGAGAGCATTATCATTACATTATCGGAGTCAATTAATCAACACATAAATTTACACATAAAATTCCTCAAGACAGCATGACAAGTGTTGAGGGGAATTTCAAATTTCAGGGACTTTTATGATAAACTACATCACTCAAATAAGGAATCTAGTATTTTATACATTAACTCGTTCCTCGGTGACACAGACTTCCCAATACCATCCAAACAGCAGGCCAGTACATTAGACGATAACCTCAGAAGAACTCAGGGAAGCTCTTCTTCCCATGTCCATAATAAATCACCTGGATCAGATAGCCACCCAGAGGAATTCTAGAAACACTTCTGGCCAATCGTGTCCCCCCATTCATCCACATGATTACCAGCATTAAATCATCCTCCTCCATGCCTCCACAATGAATCCAACTCTCCCTTCAGTTTTGCTCAAACCTAGTAAGAACCCAACTCTCCCTTCCAGTTGCATACCCATGAGCCTAATTAATTGTGATGTAAAGATCATTAGCAAAACACTAACCAACAGAACTGAATCATGCATTTCTTATATAATTCACCCAAAACAAGCAGGCTTTACCTCAGGCAGACTCTCTTCCAGCAATATGTGTCGTTTCTTCAATCTCATCAGCATATCCCCCGAAGGAATGATCAACATATTATTATTACTGCTCACCTAGATGCCAAGACAGCATTTGGTAGAATTAACTGGACGTGTCTTTTCACCGCTCTCAAGACATGTGGTTTCGGAGAGTTGCTCATTCAGTGGGTTAAAACTCTATATCCTAATCACCATCAACGTCTGTCGCTGCCAAGGGCTTCACGTCACAGCGTTTCAGCCTACAACGTGGCAACAGCGTAGGCAGAAATCGCAGTGTGGGGCAGAGAAAATAAGGTGGGCCTAGCCCGTCCAACACCAAGCATGCTTAATAGGTTCTGAAACACTTAACCAGAGTAGGCCATTACTGCTATACCTGCCTGAATGCACCGTAGTTTAAATCATACAACCCCTATACATCATCACAGCTTATGTTACAGGCACCAAGACAACCATTAACAGCATCGCACAGCCGGGCACAGTGGCCCCACACACACACACACACACACACACACACACACACACACACATCAGCATAAAATTCAATTGTACACCAAACAAAAACTATACCCAATAAAAAATAATATTGAAATAACAATAGGCTACTACAGTCTGAAATTGTAATTACAGCAGGCGACATCAGGGCTTTTTATTCATTCATTCATTCATTCATTCATTCATTCATTCATTCATTCATCAGCCGCTTTCCGGGGTCGGCCTTTGTATTGAACACCGATTATTCCATTATAGTCCCAACGATCCAGTCAGTTGTCTGTCAGAGAGAGGAGAGCAGGTAGCAGAGTTCAGTCTGTAGGTCATCGCTGATGGCCTGCCTCAGGTTTTATCCATGGACGGGTGAAAGGAGTCTTCCAGCAGTACGGCTGCTCACAGGGAAAGAGAGGGCTGAATTAGCAGCCAGGTACGTGTTGTTGCTACTTGGCACTTGAGGAGAAACTGGCGCAGGAGTAGGTGTCTGGGTTGAGAACGATGACTGAACTTGAGCTTAATTCTCTCCCCCCTGCTCCTCGCGATGTCTTGCGGAAAACTCAAGCAAACTGCTTTGTTTTGCCATGATTTATCTTACCCTATATTAAAGGCAGCTAGCTAGCCAGAATAGGCTTCTGTTCCCCCGGAATGCATAGGCTATACACTGAGTGAAGGGGAGGGGGGGCACTTCCCATCTGGCATAGGCGAAATGCACTGCCACTCTATTCTGACCTATCATCATCATACGATACACAAGAAGCAAGCAAAAATACATGTTTTATTTTTATTGTTCGCAGTTTTTTTCCAATCAATGTCAATAGTGTAAGAAATAATATCAAGATTTTATTATTTTAATTTGCAGTGAACTCATGCATTTTCATAGTTATGCTGGGTGTGCCACCTTGAGATTTAGATGACACAGGCACATCCGGGGACATCCGTGCTACGTGTTTGCAAAGTGGCACGAGAGAAGGATATCCACTCTCACCTCTTCTATTTGTCAGCTTCATCGAACCTCTCACCGCGGCCATTCACCAAAACAATAATATAATTGGCATATAAGGAAACTGTTCACAAAATCTGTGTATATGCAGACGACATTTTCCCATATCTACGGAACACATCAAAAGCCCTACCGGAGGTATAAAATCTTATATCGTCGTGGACGTATGGACATGATTTGCCATAGCCGGTTGTTGTATTAAGTTGACGTGCTCACTATAAGGATTCAGGTTGTAGCCGTTGTAACGCAGCATCATGTTGTTAAGGTGGAGTGTGAAAATGAAAATAAACCACACACGTGTTGCTGTAGTCAAAGAGAGAAGTTGTTCGTCTCTGTTTTCTTGCAACTTCCACACTGGTGACCCCGACGTTTGTCTGCTGGACGTTTCCAGAGACAGCTCTTCATGACCCTGATGACTAATGTAGTTTCTCTCAAGCTGCCGGAGTTCTGGGAGTCATCAGCCTCGGCTTGGTTCGCCCAGACATGTCCACGAACATCACAAACAGAATCGGAGACAAGGGACAAACTTGGCAGAGTCCAACACCCACCGAAAACGTGTTTGACTTTGTGCCGAGAATGCAAACACAGCTCTTACTTTGGTTATACAAGGACGGGATGGCTTGTAGCAACTGCTCCAGTACCCCATACTCCCGCAGTTGCCCGCACAGAGTGCCCCATGGTACACAGTCATAAGCCTTCTCCAAGTCAACAAAACACATGTAGACTGGCTGGTAAAACTCCCATATCAAAACTATGTTCAAGAATCAGAGCATTTACTAGTAAGGCTTTGGTAGACAGTGATCTGATATTATGAAACCAAATTTAAGTATCTAGTTGAAGTGATCAGTAGTGGGCAGAAGTTTAGACATACCAATAGATTACATATTAATTGGAATTAGATACCTTGTATTATTAGTTAACAATTATTAGTTTAACAATGAAGATCTATGGTTTGAATGATGTGTGGTCACACATTTGATAACATTAGATGTCATGTGTAACATGCTGAAGAGAGAGACTTAAGTTCCTGGGCCACATAGTCAGTGAGCATGGTGTGGCTACCTAGCCAGCTAAGGTGGTTGCCGTCCAAGATTGGTGAACCCCTGCTAACTTTGGCGAGCTGAGAAGTTTTTTGGGCCTGACGTCATACTACTGCCGTTTCATCCGGGACTTCCGGGACTATTGCCAGTCCACTCAACCGCTTGCTGCAACCTTCACCCAATTCAGGGCGGCTCTTACTGAAGCCCCAGTCCTGGCCTACCCTGACGCCCAACAGTCCTTTCTCGTGGACTCTGATGCCAGTAACTTGGGGGTCGGACCTGTCCTCTCCCAGCGGGGAGGAAATGAGGAGCATGCCGTGGCCTGCTTCATTCGCACCGTGAGTTTGGCAAAAAAGAACTACTGCGTCATCTGACACAAGCTGCTGGCAGTGGTTCTGGCAGTACAACACTTCCGGCCATATTTGCATGGCAACCACTTCCCCATCTGGCTCTTGCACTTTAAACACCCTGAGTGTCAAGTGGCTGGGGACACTTCAAGGGTCTTTGAAATCCAGCATCCGACATTATGGTAACGTCGACACACTCTCCCAGCGCCCCTGTGAGACATTGGAGTCCTGCTACTACCAATGGCAAGAGGAACGGAGCCAGGTGATGCCAAAGGTGGCGGCCGTCCAAGTGCCCAACAATGAGGAGAGTTTGTCCCCACTGACCACGCAGCAAGGCAGCAGCAGGAGGCAGATGTGACCATGGTGCTGGTGAGGGGCTGGTTGGAGACAGGGCAGCACCCCGAATGGACAGAGGTGCCAGCGCTGGGGCCTGAGGTAAAGGCCTACCACTTGCAGTGGGGCAACTTTGAGCTCCATGATGGGTTGGTGTACTGGAGGAGGCGCGCTCCCGGATGAGGAAGTGACCTCTTGCAGCTATTAGTGCCCTGTGTGCTCCATCTCCAGGTTCTCCAGATGGTCCATGACTCGGTGGGGGCAGGGAACTACGGGAATGCCAAGACCCGCCATTACTTACTTGCTTGTCCGCCTCTGGGGACAGTTCTACTGGCCTGGCTGTTGATGAGACATGGAGCTCCACGTACACTGCTGTGACTCCTGCACTGCCCAGAAGGGACTGACTCAGCACTCAAACGCCCCACTGCAGCAGTAATTCGTGGGGTCCCCAGTGGAGTGGGTAGGGGTGGACACCCTTAGACATTTCCCCGTACAGTACTACCTTGGTGATTTGTGTGTCAAAATGGAGGTTGGAGTCAGAAAAGACATCCAAATTGCAGGCAGAGTGCTTAACTTTGAAGGACAGGTTCCCTAGACTCTTTTCCAGGTCGCCAGTTAGGTTAGGGGGGCCAAATAAAAGACTCTCAGATTTGCAGTCATTGAGCCGGAGGATGTTTTGTGACATCCAGCACTTAATAGCGGAGAGAGAAGCCATAACACGAGAAAGACCGTGTGTGTCATTACCGGTAAGTAGGACATAAAGCTGGGTGTCGTCCGCATAGCACTGAAAATTAATATGATGATTGATGATCTGACCCAGGGGGAGCATGTAAATGGAAAATAATAATGGACCAAGAATTGACCTCTCGGGGACACTGAATGTGAGGGGGCTGGGGATTAGGAGAATTCCCCCATCATAACAGAGAACGGTCTGTAAGAAAGATAAGATTGGAACCAGGGAAGAGCAGTATCCTTAAGCCAACATAGTTTTTCCATGAGATTTAAAAGGATGTCTGGTTGACTGTCTCAAAAGTGGTACTCAGGTCAAGCAGAATTAAAACTGAGCAAGCACCAGTGTCAGCAGTGAGCAATAAGTCGTTGGTAACTTTAATTAAAGCTGTTTCTGTGCTGTGGTGGGTACAGAATCCGGATTTAAATTGCTCGAAAATACAACAACTATTCATGTGTGTGATTAGTTGAAGAGCAACAGACTTTTCTAAGATTTTAGATGAAAAAGATAGATTTGAAATTGGTCTACTAATGCTATTTTCGCTGCTCCCGTTAGGGGTCGCCACAGTGATTTGAAATTGGTCTAAAACAAGAGGCTCCAGAGTAGGCTCCTTCAGGAGAGGTTGGACTAATGTGTGTTTAAAACTAGACGGGAACAAACTGGTCGACAGTGAGCAGTTGATAATGGAGAGACTTTATGGGCCAACAGTGTAAAATACCTCTTTCAGAAATCTATTTGGGATGGTTTCCAGTTGACATGTGGAAGAGTTCAAGTGGGAGATTAACTCTTCTAAGTCTAATAGAGAAATCTGCTTAAAGCGAGTCAGACTGGCGGAGATGACCTGTCTGTAATGGAGGAACAGTCACCACACACCATCGTTTGAACGAGGCTGTTTTGACTGCAGAGGCAGAAAGCTAACCGCTAAGCTGGGCCAGGGTAAGCTCGGAGCTGGTAAACCGGCAGGGGCCTATGAAACCTGCCTACGAAACACGAGTCGTTTGAGAAAGAAAACTTGCGAATCTAGTGAGAAAGAACACTGGCGAGTGAGAAGTGCACTAAGCACAGAAAATAACAAAACCAGTAAGACAAAGGAGGAGGCTAGACCAGGATTAAGAGGGGAAAGGAGAGCAAGAGGGTAAACAGCAGTTACCGATCTCACAGAGGCGGAAGGCTGGGAACGGCTGTCCTGTCAGATGACCACCGCTATGCTAACTGCTATCCTGACCGGATGCCGATAAGATCGATTTCCTTGTGCTTTGTTGAACACGTGTCAGCGTCTATTTCTACGTGTCTGTCTTATCCGACACGTTGTTGTTTTGCGTTTCTAAGTGTCCCTGTCTCACTTGTAGTGATTGTCCCCCTCTTGGAGAAGCGATGCTGATTGGATGTTGGGCTGATCACGAGGGAGACCGGTGGCGGATATAAATCTACTACAATAAAAAAACAAACTGTGCTCTTGTCATCCCACAGATCATCCAAAAACAGGCGTCGTATTATGAGCGGGTCTTGATATTTAGTGAAGATTGCCTTTGCAGGTGGAGAACCTGAACTCCACTGCAGATTAACTCTGTCTAGGACAACTTCCCTGTGTTGTATGCCAAGCCTGTCGACAGCATAGTTAAAAAAAAGCATTTCATCATTTCATTTGTATGCAGTTGGCTTAACGTTGCCTTGTCAAATGGTTAGCATCCAATGCTCATCAACAACACTGGCCAGTTGCGAGCACCAACTGTTCGCTATTCCAGTGTAGTTCAAGTGAGCTTTGCTTATCTACATGCTGACTGCACATCAGCTCTGATGGTCACTGAATGGGATTTAAATTGCAGCTCGGTTGATCCGTGTGGCAATAATGCTGTGTCACGCGGCATCACGCCCAAGTTGTTTGCTGCAGTCAACTTTGCATGGAAATTGCTTTGTGTAACTTTAAAGATACTCAAATCTAATTCTAACTCTTGAGCACTGAGTCAAAAAATTAAATTCTAGATAGAATTTGCTGCCAGTTAGGCTTGTTTTCTAATATATGACTTGATATATGGGCGCTTCCTCCAGTCAGGCCACACTGGCTGATTAAGAGGTATACAGGAGTGATTTGGTAAAATAAGATGTACATTTGGGATTAAATGAATCGGACCAGCTTGGCTACTTTATCCATGAAAGGATGGTTAAGTCACCTCTTAGTAAAAGGCATTTAACGTGATGTTTTGAAGTAGTGCATTTAGTAGAAAGCGAACTCGCCTGCCTGTGCTTTGCCATCATAACATGGATAGTTTGCTAGTTGGCTGTGCGCTACGCCTTTCTGACTACATGCCAGTGTGATAAATACATTTATAAGGTTCCTGGCGTCCTCAGATTATGTTACTGTTGAAAATTCTCTTGCTACCTGCATTTAAACTTGACCACGAAAACTGTGTATGAGAGAATGACGTCACTTGGTGAAGTTGAGTCCGTCACAGGCTGCAGTAAAGTGGGGTTTCTCTTCTAGCGGTAATTGGCTCTGCTTTCGTAAAGCTATTGGGTAACTATTGTCGAATTTGTTTTGAAACTTAGCACAACTCAATTGAAAAATGCACCGTTTTTCATGCAAATGCTGCAACTTTTCGCACAATAGTTTATTTTGCTCGACTGTCTGAGTTGCTCCGTGTTATGTAACTCTGCTACTGCATAAGTGTCCTACATACTGTTCAGCCTGAACTTGTGACACTTAAATGACAAACCATGGACTGATCTAGTTTGCATAATGTAAACTGAATAAAATTAGCCAAGTTCTCTAAAACTACAGTTTAATATTGTATTCAAATGGCATAACCAGACTTTTAAAGCATCCATACCATAGAAAGCACTTTGTCCATTTCTCCATCTCCCTGAAGTACTTTTCAGGAATCAGGAGCAAGTTATTGACATTTCTCACATGTTCTTGCATACACAAAGAAACAACATTTCGTTTCCCCCAGCCCACAGCAGTGCAACACAAGACACACACATCCAACATTTCCCAAAAACGACATCACCAAAAACATACAAGAACGGACAGAATAAAGCAGCAACAACAAAAATAAATAAATAAATAAAAACACAGTTAACAACCCAGTCCACTCAGTACAACACAGTCGAAATAATTTGCTCGGTCCAGGAGAGCCAACGCCAGCCAGGATGGCTGTTAGTTTGCAGTTAGCTTAGCCTGCCCCTTTTCCGCGTGCTGCCAGACCACCCTCGATGCTTCCTGCCCATGCGCAGCTCCAGGCAGGGTCAAGGCAGGGTCCGTGGTCCCTGGGCCCGTCGGACGAGACAGGCCAGACTCCCTCAGCCGATAACTCATGTAAATACCTTAAAACATGGCCCGTCTCCCTGCATGCACTGCTCTGTGCATTGCAGGCAGGCTCTACGTGATCATTCATAAATGCTCGTGTGACTCACCCCCCTGCAAAAACCCAGTGCAAACATCACCAAACACTGACATTCACACACATACGTGCATGAACACCGACACACTCATGCCATATGGTTCCTGTTTGAATGAAGTGAGAACACATCCAGTGAGAGAAGCACACCTTCACCTGCACTTATGTAGCGTGCACTTGGAAAACACGATATCAACAAAGACCCTGCAAATATGGCAGACGTCCGTTGGAAAAAGTGACTGCTTTTACGAAATGTTTAAAAGCACAGAATCACCATAGTTATTTTTACTAAAAGATAGGGGAATGGAAAGTAGAGTTGATCAAGCTTGATAAAATTGTGCAGACCCTTGCAGAATGAGTCTGCCATATCTCAAGAGATACTGACGGATGATCTTCAAGCAGCCATGTACTTATTTATCTATTTTGATTCAAATGGGGTTTATAGTCTGGGAACAGAGGCCATCAAATATCATATTTCTTAAACAAAATATATAAAAAATACATGAATGTGAAGATGAAATGTTTACAGATTGGCTTCAAATGGGTTTGGTAAGGAAGAGAATATTTTATCACTGCACTTCCAACCCTTCCAAAAGTGTAGGCTACCTAACAGACACTCCGATCCTGTGCTGCTTTTTAGGATATAAAGGATGAAATGATCCACACTCAAAACAGGGATGTTCGTTAGTATGCTCTTTTTTTTTCTTTTTTTTGTGCACACAACATTTTGGCCCTCTAACCCATCACATAGGGCGCAATTGAGGCAGCATAAAGTTATTCATGACTTACATAAAATAACTATAACTGAGCTCTTCTTGTTTCAGATATGGCTGGTTTCAATAGTTCTCAATCAAGTCCTGCACCAGGGGTGCAGGTGGATTGGTGCAGCATCAGCAGTAATGTGGACGTTGTACCGCACCATTGTGGTGAAGAAGGAGCTGAGCCGGAAGGCAAAGCTCTCAATTTACCAGTCAGTCTTCGTTCCAGCCCTCACCTATGGTCATGAGCTTTGGGTAGTGACCGAAAGGGGGAGATCGTGGATACAAGCAGCTGAGATGAGTTTCCTCCGTAGGGTGTCTGGGCTCAGCCTTAGAGATAGGGTGAGGAGCTCGGACATCTGGAGGGAGCTCGGAGTAGAGCCGCTGCTCCTTCACGTCGAAAGGAGCCAGTTGAGGTGGTTCGGGCATCTGATCAGGATGCCTCCTGGGCGCCTTCCTTTGGAGGTTTACCGGGCACGGCCAACTGGGAGGAGACCCCGGGGTAGACCCAGAACTCGCTGGAGGGACTACATACCAAATCTGGCCTGGGAACGCCTTGGGATCTCCCAGGAGGAGCTAGAGGGCGTTGCTGGGGAGAGGGACGTCTGGAGTGTCCTACTTAGCTTGCTGCCACCGCGACCCCACCCCGGAGAAGTGGCTGATGTTGAATGAATCAATCAATCAAGTCCACAGGTCCCACCAGCACTGCTGGTTTTCTATTCTACCAGGTAGTTCATTATGTCCATCTGTTGTTCCAGTTATTCAACCTCCAATCAGTGACGCTTTTCATCTGTAGCAACAGGTGACTGAAGTTAACTACCTGGTACAATAGAAACCCAGCAGTACTGGTGGGACCTGAAGACCTGATTGAGAACCGCTGGCCTATTTGATACGTGCATAGTGGAGCTTGGGCAGGCCTTAGCTTGCTCATGGGTTCATTACAATGTTTGCTTCTGAGCCGTCCTGGTAGCGGCTGAGTCCTTACTGCAGCGGCCTGGGTTCGAATCCAGCGTGGGCCCTTTGCTGCATGTCCCCCCTTTCCTTTACTGTAGCTGTCAAATAAAGTGGGTTTTTTTTTAGTTTTGCGGGCGTCCAGGTAGCATGGCAGTCTATTCTGTTGCCTACCAACACGAGGATCGCCGGTTCAAATCCCCGTGTTACCTCCGGCTTGGTCAGGCGTCCCTACAGGCACAACTGGCCGTGTCTGCGGGTGGGAAGTCAGATACAGGTGTGTGCACTGGTCACTGATATAGCGCCTTCCCCTGGTCGGTGTGTTGTTGTCTTTGTGCTGCACCGGTGTTGGCTGGGAGATATGGCATGTCGTTTCATTTCATGTACTTCCATACATGAAATGAAACGACAAAAAAAGTGTTCCTGGTTCCAGAATATAATGTCTTAGACGGTTGCAGCTGGAAAAGAAAATGGTCATCCTCAGTTACCCACCGTTATAGAAAGAAATACTGATGACTGGTCACACTCCTGAAACCACCACCTCATAAAGCAAATGCAGTGTATGGATGTCATAACATCAGAAAGTCCATCATGACAAGATAGTCCATCATGACAAGAGAGTCCATCATGACATCTGGAAGTCCATCTTAACATCCGAAAGTCCATCATGACATCAGAAAGTCCAAAATACACATCAGAAAGTCCATCATAACAAGAGAGTCCATCTTGACGTCAGGAAGTCCATCATAACAAGAGGAAGTCCATCATAACAAGAGAGTCCATCATAACAAGAGAGTCCATCATAACAAGAGAGTCCATCATAACAAGAGGAAGTCCATCATAACAAGAGAGTCCATCATGACAAGAGGAAGTCCATCATAACAAGAGGAAGTCCATCATAACAAGAGGAAGTCCATCATAACAAGAGAGTCCATCATAACAAGAGGAAGTCCATCATAACAAGAGAGTCCATCATGACAAGAGGAAGTCCATCATAACAAGAGGAAGTCCATCATAACAAGAGAGTCCATCATAACAAGAGGAAGTCCATCATAACAAGAGGAAGTCCATCATAACAAGAGGAAGTCCATCTTAACGTCAGGAAGTCCATCATAACAAGAGGAAGTCCATCATAACAAGAGGAAGTCCATCATAACAAGAGGAAGTCCATCTTAACAAGAGGAAGTCCATCATAACAAGAGGAAGTCCATCATAACAAGAGGAAGTCCATCATAACAAGAGAGTCCATCATAACAAGAGAGTCCATCATAACAAGAGGAAGTTCATCATAACAAGAGGAAGTCCATCATAACAAGAGGAAGTCCATCTTAACGTCAGGAAGTCCATCATAACAAGAGGAAGTCCATCATAACAAGAGAGTCCATCATGACAAGAAGAAGTCCATCATAACAAGAGGAAGTCCATCATAACAAGAGAGTCCATCATAACAAGAGGAAGTCCATCATAACAAGAGTCCATCATGACAAGAGGAAGTCCATCATAACAAGAGGAAGTCCATCATAACAAGAGAGTCCATCATGACAAGAGGAAGTCCATCATAACAAGAGGAAGTCCATCATAACAAGAGAGTCCATCATAACAAGAGGAAGTCCATCATAACAAGAGAGTCCATCATAACAAGAGGAAGTCCATCATAACAAGAGGAAGTCCATCATAACAAGAGGAAGTCCATCTTAACGTCAGGAAGTCCATCATAACAAGAGGAAGTCCATCATAACAAGAGGAAGTCCATCATAACAAGAGGAAGTCCATCATAACAAGAGAGTCCATCATAACAAGAGGAAGTCCATCATAACAAGAGAGTCCATCATGACAAGAGGAAGTCCATCATAACAAGAGGAAGTCCATCATAACAAGAGAGTCCATCATAACAAGAGGAAGTCCATCATAACAAGAGAGTCCATCATGACAAGAGAAAGTCCATCATAACAAGAGGAAGTCCATTATAACAAGAGAGTCCATCATGACAAGAGGAAGTCCATCATAACAAGAGGAAGTCCATCATAACAAGAGAGTCCATCATAACAAGAGGAAGTCCATCATAACAAGAGAGTCCATCATAACAAGAGGAAGTCCATCATAACAAGAGGAAGTCCATCATAACAAGAGGAAGTCCATCTTAACGTCAGGAAGTCCATCATAACAAGAGGAAGTCCATCATAACAAGAGGAAGTCCATCATAACAAGAGGAAGTCCATCTTAACAAGAGGAAGTCCATCATAACAAGAGGAAGTCCATCATAACAAGAGGAAGTCCATCATAACAAGAGAGTCCATCATAACAAGAGGAAGTCCATCATAACAAGAGGAAGTCCATCTTAACATCAGAAAGTCCATCATGACATCAGAGAGTCCATCTTAACATCCGGTAGCATGTCTGTCCATCATGTGCTGGCCCATATGTCCTTGCCATGGGGTAGGGGAGGACAGAGGATGTGAAAGCAGATCTGCAGCACTGCAGTTTGTGTGTTCTACAACCTCACTTGTAGGATGTCTAAGGCTTTTTTCGCCTCACTGCAGGCTGTTGAGGATTAAATTACAATTCTTGATCATGTGCAGTCTCGAAGTGTGGATAACAAATGTTTTCATAATCCTCAACGAGCTGGAGTTTGTTTTCCCCACCAGCCCGACTGATGGCTTCCTAATGCGGCAACATTAAAGTACTTTTCCAGCATGTGTGATGCAACTTTAACTAGGTCCTGGGGGCATTGTTAGTTATCATTGCCCACTGCTGGAGTGAGCCGTGGCCCCAATGAAATTAATTCAAGCTTTCCTCCCGCTGACTGCTGAAACACGAGCGATGGCCAACAGAACAAATGGCCCGGCCCCTCACTGCGCCGATCTTATCTGAAAAACCGGCTCCTGTCCCGAAAGGGCCCGTTAACGCAACAACTCACCGCCTTCCACAACTGACACGAGACGGTTGGCCCCGGGGCCTCCACAAACATGCAGATATCCATACATGTGACTCATAGAAACTGACCAAACTGTCCCCCGAGGGCACGAGACATGAGTGTTTTTACCCCAGATTGTTTAGGCGGACCTTTGCTGGAGTGGGAGGGATGTGTACAGAGTGCATGAAAACACCTTCAGGAGGTTCTACCACGGTGAAGGGTTTTGGTGGTCCTCTGCTGGTGCATGTCCTGGTGTCTCAGCAAGATGGACAGCGTGATTCCAGAAGGTACCCCGGGGCAAAGCAAACTCAAATTAGAAATTACAAAAGGATTCAGACTGATCCACCCACATGTTACAATCCACATGGCTGCTACACCACCATGAACATCATGTCAGTGGTCATCCATGGCATAAAGAATAACACGTCATTCCTTTCTAAATGTTAACACGAGCCTCTGAAAAGGCCTGTGACACTATAAGACAGTGTTTAGATGGATGAACCCAGTAATCCCTAATCAATATGTTGGTGCTAAACAGCACTGGAATATGCCAATGATAAATAAAAAACCCAAACACCCGTCCACACCATTAAAGCACTGCTTACAGTCACCACTACTGACACCAGCGCCATGTTGACCGTTTCCTGTACAGGACCCATGTAAACAGAAGCGAGGTGAGTGCAGCTGTTGGTGAGCGAGAGGCACAGCTGCTTTCAGCATCAGTAATGTCCCACCTTCTCACACCTCGCACCGAGTCTGCACGAATCAACTGACTCTGTGCATGACTGCAGTCCACTGACTTCCGGTTTCTACTGCAGCGGTCATACCCGTTTCCTGTTTGTTGGCGTGTGCGGTTGAAAATGGCATATTTTTCGCAATGCCTGCAAGATTCATCATGGATAAATGTCAACCACATGCGCACAACTGTCCACACACTTTCACCTGCACCTACCAGCACACGGGAGAAAAGTTTCAAGTTGTACGTCCGTCCGTCCGTGGACGTAACTTGATATGTACAGCTTGAAACTTTCCCCCCGTCTGCTGGTAGGGGCAGGTGAAAGAGTGTGGACAGTTGTGTGCATGTGGTTGACATTTATCCATGGTAAATCTTGCAGCCATCGTGAAAAAATATGCCATTGTCAACAGCACACGCCAACAAAGAGGAAACTGGTATGACCGCTGCAGTAGAAACCGGAAGTCAGTGGACTTCCGGTTATGCACAGAGTCGATTATAACGTTTGAATTTAAGGACTCCTTTTTATATTTCATAATGATGATATTAATGATGATAATGATAATAGTAGTGATATAATGGTAATAATAGTGATGATAATGATTACAATAGTGATGATAAAGATGATAATAGTGATGATAACGATAATAGTAGTGATGATAATGATAATAATAGTGATGATAATGAATATAGTAGTGATGATAATGATAACAATAGTGATGATAAAGATGATAATAATGATAACGATAATAGTAGTGATGATAATGAATATAGTAGTGATGATGATGATAATAATAGTGATGATAATGAATATAGTAGTGATGAGAATGATAATAATAGTGATGATAATTAATATAGTAGTGATGATAATGATAACAATAGTGATGATAAAGATTATGATATTGATAATAACGATAATAGTAGTGAGCATAATGAATATAGTAGTGATGATAATAGTAGTGATGATAATTAATATAGCAGTGATGATAATAATAGTGATGAAAATGAATATAGTAGTGATGATAATGATAACAATAGTGATGATAAAGATTATGATATCGATGATAACGATAATAGTAGTGATGATAATAATAGTGATGATAATGAATATAGTAGTGATGATAATAATAGTGATGAAAATGAATATAGTAGTGATGATAATAATAGTGATGAAAATGAATATAGTAGTGATGATAATGATAACAATAGTGATGATAAAGATTATGATATTGATGATAACGATAATAGTAGTGATGATAATAATAGTGATGATAATGAATATAGCAGTGATGATAATAATAGTGATGAAAATGAATATAATAGTGATGATAAAGATGATAATAATGATGATAACAGTGATGATAACAGTGATGATAATGATATGGACAAAAAAGCAGCTTGTGGCCCCCATTTTGAGCAAAGCTCCAGATTTTTAGCCCCTTGCTGTAACTTTGCGAGGCCACGCAGGCCTCCTTCCTCTCCGTCCTCCTTCCCCTCTCCTTCCCTGTCCTGCAGGCTGCAGTGATTTATGTAATGTCAGATGGCAGCAGGTCCAGGTACAGCAGACACACACTGCTCCTACACACAGGCTGAGTTATGTGGCTATCCCAGCTATTATTCTCAGCCTATGCTATGGCCAGCTTAGCCATTAGGGAATAATACACTTTTCATAAATTACCTCAACACTTGTTGGAAAAGTGCTTTTTTTAATCCACACTGGGAATTTTACCTGTTCTCACAATCAGTTTATGGTGCATCCAGCCAAACCTGCACACGACTGAATGACTGCTCATCACGATAATGATAAAATAATAATAATAATAATAATATAACAATAATAAATAATAACAACAATATGACAATACCAACTTTATAATAACTTAATGATAACTAATAATAATAATAATAATAATATAGGCTCCAGCATCCCCCGCGACCCTGAGAGCAGGATAAGCGGTTCGGATAATGGATGGATGGATGGATGGATAATAATAATAATAATAATAATAATAATAATAATAATAATAATGATGATACTTCCTGACACGCCCAGACAGGTCTGCCATGTCTGTCATGTGGCATTCGCATCTACACCTTTTGCGATGGGGTCAGAGTAGTAAGTAGTAAAGGGCTCAACTGCCAAAAATTAACTTTTCTTTTTTTTAACTTTGGAACTTTATCTCGAGCAACCAATTAGAAGCGCTTTAACGAAGTGACCTTTCTTGACGTGTTGTGTTTACGTTGTGATTTCGTGCAGCAGCAGCCGCCGCAGCCGCAGCAGCGGTGCAGCAGCGGTGCAGCAGCGGGTCAGCGGTAGTGTGTGAAGGCGTGATGCTCAGATAACACACATTGTGTTGTGCTGAGGTAAGTGACCTGCTGCTCTGTCCAGATAAGACTCAAATTAATCCAGGCTGAATTGCAGCAATGTCAAGTAAAGATAATTATTAAATCAGCAGGCTACACTGCTTTGATAGATTTTTGTTACTCAGTGTTATTGCCACGAGGAAGAAGAAATTAAATGGATTATATCGCAGCCTTTTCATATGGATTACAACTGCTTTTAAATAACCGCAAGAGCAATTTCATCAGCCCGCAACTCCAGGAGCCCCAAACTCAGCCGCTCTCATTATTTTAATACAGCCCCTCACTCTGCACCCCCCCGACACACGCGCGCACACGCACACGCACACACATCTACGCACACACATATCTGCGCACACACGCACATCTACACACGCGCGCACACGCACACGTGCGTGCACGTGCACGCGCACGCGCACATCTACATGCACACACATGCGCACAAACACATCTACACATCTGCACACACATATGCGTGCACACATCTACACAGCTGCACACACACGTGCACACATGTGCACATACACATACAATAGTACTACGGTGCATGCACTGCACATGCACTTAACATCAAATTGAGAACAGGCAGAAAACATGTACACACAAAACGTGTACACACAAAACGTGTACACACAACGTGTACTCACAAAACGTGTACTCACAAAACGTGTACACACAAAATCGAGACAAAGCTGGAATTGCGAGATGAGGTTAAATATTTGGAATGATTCCACAATGTGGCCAAACAATTAGATACTTGGTGATGATCCAGACCTGATTTTCAATTTCGTGGCCTTCCAAAGCAGCTTAGGGCTGAGGCACGAGACAGCGGAGCAACTTTCAGACAGACATCTTCAATAAGCGGGGTCCTCGGAGAGCGGTTGGGGGCTGTCGTAGAACTGTGTTTTATTTACTGTGTTTGAAGCTGGGGTTTAAAAACAGTAAATTGTGGACAAGCAATCAGAGGGCTGTGATGGCAGATTTCACGGGTGGTTATCTGCAGGTCCTCCTCCTCGCCGCCGCCGCCGCCGCTGTGTGCGCAGGCAGATTGTGGAGGAGTCGCTGTGCCAAGCGCCCAGGGCTGTTGCAGCAACTGTGCTCCTTTTAAAGCCATGCTGGCACGGAGCCCCCTATCGGAGCCAGAGCCTGCCTCTCTTTGCATTCATTATGGCCCCCATTAGAATAAACATCTCAACCTCCCCCTGGACCACATCCTCGCTTTTAAGTGCCGTATAACAAGGCTGCATCCAAGCTGCAAAATGGAAACTCGCTGCTATTTATTTATTCATTTCTCTATTTGGATGTTTTCACAGACTTCTCCTACTGTTTCTCCACCAGCAGCTTCTGCGTGTTTCTGTGCCGATGCTGCTGCTGCCGCGGTGCACGAGCGTCGCCCCGGTCGGTGCCAGCGCGGACTGGATCAGGGCCTAATTGCTAATTTGATCCGTTCCCAAGCACTGCGTCGTTGGTGAAGCTCGTGGATGAGTGGACTTGGTGGGTCAGCCGGTACCCCTCAGCTCATGGTTTGGAGGAGTGGTGCAGAGTATTCTTGTTTGTCCTTGCTGGCCACTTCAGCTAGCAGCTGATCATTGCAGATGAAAGGTACGAAGCGAAGTGCGCCCCGTGCTTTCACTTGCAGAGGCTGCGGGTCTGCAAGTGCCGTGCGGGCCTCAGTCAGTCAGGAAAATGGAGGATTACATGAATGTGCCTTCAGAGATAAAGTGGGGCAACCAAAAATACATCCATAAAAAGCTATATCCACAGAGACAGAGCAACGCGCAGTAATAATTTCATCAGATCTGTTTGATTCCATCACTGGCCTCGATCAAATGCAGAAGCCCGGTGACGTCAGCGTGTGTTCAGATGAACCGGTGCCATCACGTGCACTCTCCAGAAGACCCGCTGCACCGCACCTCTGATCCCACACCGCGCCGAACCTGCACTGTTGCGCAGCTGCTCGTTTAATCACCACATCACACATTACATATCTCACATACATATACATATATATTATATACATATATTATATATATATACACACACACACACTATTATATATACATATGCATACATATAACACCATGCCTAATATGCACTGTTGCACAGCTGCTCGTTTAATCACCACATCACACATTATATATATATATATATATATCACATACATATATTATATATATATGTATATTATATATACACACACACTATTATATATACATATGCATACATATAACACCATGCCTAATGTGCACTGTTGCACAGCTGCTCGTTTAATCACCACATCACACATTATATATATCATATACATATATATTATATATGTATATTATATATATACACACTATTATATATACATATGCATACATATAACACCATGCCTAATATGCAGTTGCACAGCTGCTCGTTTAATCACCACATCACACATTATATATCTCATATACATATACATATATATTATATATATATGTATATTATATATATACACACTATTATATATACATATGCATACATATAACACCATGGCTAATATGCACTGTTGCACAGCTGCTCGTTTAATCACCACATCACACATTATATATCTCATATACACACACACACATATATATATATATATATACATACATACATATATATATATATACTATTATATATACATATGCATACATATAACATTATGCCTAATATGCACTGTTGCACAGCTGCTCGTTTACTCACCACATTACACATATATACATACTAAATATATATGTGTGTGTGTGTGTGCGTGCGTGCGTGTGTGTGCGTGTGTGTGTGTGTCATCATCGGCGGTCCCTTGAAGCAAGTATGTCCGTCCTCTCTGTTGGGTTTTCTAGTCGTGGGTCTTCAGATGGTTGAAGAGGCCGATCCACGATCCACATACTTTGTTGCAGTGTGGACAGGGGAAAGAGGTGGTGGTGGTGGTGGAGCCTTTTTCTCTGTCTCCTGGCGGGGCTGTCACTTTGTCTCTGCGGCACGGTGGAGTTCCACTTCATGACGTGCAGCTCCTCCCTGCACGGGTTTCTTCCAGGAGCACCTGTCCGGTGCGGCGTGTTCCCGGATGCTCGACGTGACGGTGAATGTCCTCAGACTGGTCTTGATGTTGTCCCTGAAACGTTTCTTTTGCCCGCCGGGAGCTCGCTGACCTTCCTTCAGCCGGGGGTACAGGATCTGCTTGGGGAGCCGTGTGTTGGACATGCGGGTGGCGCGGCCCGTCCCTCGGAGGTGGTGCTGCGTTATTGTGGTGGTGAGGCTAGTCATGGTGGCTTCGTCTGCAGCGCTGATGTCGCTGCGTCTCTTCTTCCAGCTGATCCTCGGGATCTTGCGTAAGGAAAGGCTTCTGGCGCTCTACCCCACCTCTTCTTTGCCAGCCTCTTCCTCCGTATAATGTCCTCTACTTCCTCATTCCACCACCAAGTCTCCTTGTCTTCCTTTCTTTGTCCAGATGACACATCAAGTACCTTCCTAGCTGTGTCCCTCGCAGCTTTTCCGCTTCCGCAGGGGGAAGATGGCGGCGCGAATTCACGTTTGCGGCGGCCTCACTCAGTACCGTCCAGGTCCAGGCAGTGTCTTTGTCTACGTCTGCGTCTCAGTTTGTCTTCATTTGATGGCTGGAGAGCTGCTGCGGGATTGGCTGGGGGAGCTTGGTCTGCTGCGTGCTGTGGGCCCAGGGACCACGGCCTTGCCTGGAGCTGTTCCCAAGGAGGTAACACCGAGGGCGGTCTGACAGGACGCGGAAGCGGGGCAGGCTAAGCTAACTGCTAGCCCATGCAGACCGGCAGTCCTGACTGGCATCCGTTCTCCTGGACAGTGATTTTTATTGGTTTGTTTGTTTGTTTGTTGGGTGTTTTTCTGCCTGTCCATGGCCCTTATCAAGAAGAATTTTAACAATTAATAATAGTTAAACTATAAGTTGTAAAAGCCCCCCGGCTGCCATCTCTAAACGGAAGGGTGGAGCCGCAGCAGCCATCAGGCTGTGATGTTATGCGCTTGCCTGCCCCCCTCGCGCTTTGGATGAAGGGCCCGTTAGCCAATAGAAATGAAGCACACAGCACCACGTCGCGTGTGCCGTGAATGTGAAGGAGCAGCAGTCAGTAACGCTGGCGAGCAGGGAGGCGAGTAATGTCTGAACCCTGATGCTCCGTTCAGACCAAAGGCGGCGAGAGAGTTGGCGCCGCTTTGTTCGCCAGAGTTTGGCCGCCAGCTCCGCCAGGCGTGTTCGAAGAGAACGCGAATTCGCTGTGCTGACGTCACAACAAGCAGTCTAGTTACACCAACGCTGCTAGCAAGTTTGCTAGACCGCACACAACAAATACCACACACGAGCAGTTTGTGTTTACTTGCGATCATCATGGATGAGCGACAGAGATCAGCTGCGGAGGCTCTGCTTTATATCAACCTGCGCCGCCCAAACCGGCGTCAGCGCTCGGTTTGGGTTCATAGCATAAACTACTAATAAGACACGTTAGCCCCTAGCTAGCGGGTCTGACCCTTTAGCCGAGCGGTTAGTGATGTCGCCTTGTGGTGCAGTACACCCCGTATCGAATCCCGCACCGGGCAAGAAAATAACCGGTTACAATAGCATAAACCGGAGACGTGCCCAGCTTGGCGAATTTCACCGGGATTCTGGGTAGGGGGCGTGTCTTCTTTCCCAACATGAAGGCGGGTCCTAACCCTACTTGAAGGTGATTGGCTTATCGCCTGGCGAAATCTTCGCCCGAGTTGGACATTTTTGAACTCCCGCGAAGGCGCATTCGTCGCTCGATTCCCCCGATTCGCGCCGCGCGTAATTTCGCCGCGAATTATTCCGCCCATTCGCCTCCTCCCATTGACTTTGCATGCTGACGTGACACCAGTGGACCACCTGCACACGTTGTAGAGTCCCCGCGGCGTTTACCGACGGCAGCGGGTCTAGTCTGTGTTTCAGAGCAGCCGGGTCGGCTCTCACCGGCTCGCTCGTTGTGGCGTTATATTCAGGCCTGCAGTAAAACGCGGCATCGGGACTTTTGCGGTAGCATATTAGCTAGCCGGCTATAGGTATAGTGGGCCTGGTTCTGAAGCGTCACATATACTCCACTTCGGGATTTCCCAGTTATCACTATCAGTTCAATTCAGTTCAGTTCAACCAGCAAAACTACTCCACTTCGGGATTTCCCGGTTACCCAACAAACAAAACTCAAAACAAGGAAGTGGTTCCTCGCTGTGGTTCGGTTTGGTTCACTCAGCAACAAAAATCCGCAAACCTCCAAAGCTGTAGTCAAGAGGAAAAGACGGCAAAAAGAAAGCCAAACGGCCACCCGGCCTCCGCAGCTGGTGGCCATGGTGGTGGGGGACTGTTAAGCTGTTGTCAGGTCTCCGGAGACGTTTAGCTGCCGGATCCTCCATGGATTCCTTAATACGGCGCACAGGCCAGGGTCGGCTGAGGAGGTGCAGGTCCAACTCCTCCCCCTGCGCTGCACTCGCCCGCGTCATGCGTACTACTACTACTACTACTACTACTACTACTACTACTACTACTACTTCTTCTTCTTCTTCTTCTTCTTCTTCTTCTTCTTCTTCTTCTTGTATTTAATGACGGGTGGCAACTAGCGTTTAAGGTGCATTACCGCCGCCCACTATGCTGGAGTGTGGCCAGAGTATTAAAGGACCACCGATAACTAGACTCGCTGGCCCTTGGCTAATGGGTCGGACCCTTTAGTCGGCTGGTTAACATAGTCGCCTATGGTGCGGGAGACTCGGGTTCGCGTCTCGGCTGCCTCCCGAATTCGCTACAACTGGGGGCTCGTCTCCCGCACGCCAGGCGTTGAGCAAATGGCCAGCGAGTCTACTCGTTCATGATCATGACACGTGTGTTATTAACGTGATGACAATATTTGCTCGTTAAGTGCCACGCTTCTCGTCAGCGCGGGTATGTTGTCACAGCCCCAGTACTGACCACGGGACAGCAGCAACACCCCGCAGGACCCCAGGTTTGGGGGGTGCTCTGACGCAGTCATCACATTTCAGCCCAACGCTTGTCGGTTTTCCAGCGCACCAACCTCAACACTGACTGCTGCCTTGCTGCTGCTTGATTTACACCCTGACAGGTGCCACTCTAACAACATAATCCCTGTTATGCGCCTACCTGTCGGTGGTCTTAATGTTAAGGCTGATTACTGTACGCGCGCGCGCGCGCACATTTGTAACGCTTGTGGTCCGTGCGTCTGTGGCTGCGGCGGTGGAGGGCGAAGGCAAACTCTCACCTCCGCGCAGGTGCTGGGATCTCACCACTGCTCGTGGTTTATTAAGTATTTATCGCGGCAGCCTCACCGAGCCCGGCTGTACGGCCGCTGCTGCTGCAACACACATGGGCAGCGGAGTCCACACGGAACCAGAACCTGCCGCCGGAGCCGAGAGGCACAACAGGAAGCCCAGCTCAATAACACGCGCGCGTTCACAGCGTGCGTGCCCCGCGACTTCCGCTCCTGGTTTGTTGAGCACTTTTAGCAACACCGTTGATGGTTTCCGGGGGAAAACACTATACACACACTATACACACACTATACACACTATACACACGCGCACGCGCGCGTGAAGCTGCAGTGGCGGCTGTGCATGAGCATCAAGGCAGAGTGGAGCCCCTTAAGCCCGCACACTGCTGCTGAGATACTGCTGAAGCATCTGCGCTTTAACAGCCAGAGATTTAAATATCCAAGTGACCTAATCTACAACTCCGATACCAGCCCGAGGGGCGGGGGGGGGTAAATACCACATACATACTCTCTCTCTCTCCCTCTCCTTTTCACACAAACTCAAACACACACACACACAACCATATGCATTAGTTATTTCTGTATTTGTGAGGACCCTCACTGACAACATTCTTTCCGTAGCCCATAACCCTCCCTAACCCCCCCCCACAATCCTAATTCTAACCTCCACCCCCCACCCCCCAAACCCGAATTCTTACCCTACCGTTGGAGAAGTGAGGACCGGCCAAAAATCCCGGCTTTGTAAAATTGTCCTCTCTTATTAAACATTCAAACTGGTCCTCACAAATCTAGCTGAACGTGAGCACACACACACACACACACACACACACACACACACACACACACACACACACACACACACACACACACACACACACTCTCTCTCTCTTCAGTGTTTAAGGCGATACACTTCCTAGTGTCAGTGGCGGCTGGTGCTACAGATGTTTGGGGGGGGGCGCTATTTAGCTGGGCGCAGCACACCTGCTTTGCTGCCCACACAGTCACAGTTATGCAGAAGGACCATGTGGCCTATAGATTTGATCAGGGTCTGTAAACGGTGGATGATTGACAGGCGAGACGAGGCGTCGTGGTAATTGGTTCAAACACCGATTGAACCAATATTTAATGCTGCTGACAGACACTCACAGACTGACAACACTTTTATTTCATCATTATTACATCATACAACTACGTTATATTTGACATGTTTAAGTAGAGGTTCGTCTCTTGATATGTGGGGCGGTGGGCAGCGGCGGCGCCCCAGCGCCCCGTACTGGCCAGCCACCGCTGCCTCCTGCCCTCTTCTTTCTCTCTTTTGAATCATTTAAAAACCCTGCTGCTGGTCTCTGTCTCTCTCTGTCTCTCGCAGAGATGTACTAAGACGAGGAGTTGTGGACGGCGGGCGGGCCTCTCCTCATATGGCCGGCTCTGTTAAAGGCCCCATGCATCCCTCCCTCCCTCCCTCCCTCCCTCCCTACGCCTGTCAGAGGGGAGGCGGGAGAGGAGCAGGCGGCGTGGCCCTGGGCATGCCAGCGCAGAGGGAGGCACCACAAGGGGGACATGACAGCCCGCTGACACTTGCTGTTGTCTTGTCATATCATCTCGCCAATCATCTGCATTTCATTGATCCGGCGGCGGGCCCGGCTGCTGCTGCGCCGCGAGGTGTCAGGTCCGCGGCCTAGTTAGGCAGCGGGGCCGGCTGGGCAAAAGGTGGCCTGATGAAACGGTGCCGTCCGCAGGCCGCGTGACAACCCTGGCAATTCCACATGAAAAACATCCCAATTGAAAGGCGCTCTTATTACATCTCCCTCCACTAAGGGGCAAATAAATGTGAGTTGCTCTGTCAGGATGCCCTCTGTTGTCAGCGCTGCCTGTATTACTGCTGCTACTTCCCGTGATGCTGATGATAATGTCTGGTGTGTTGCTTCTGCCGCGCCTTCCTCCTGTTTTATTGGGCTGGTTCTCAGACGTTGGTCATCCGGAGACAGCCTCCGCGCAGGAGACAGAGATTTGTCACACGCCAGGCTTCTTCTTCTTCTTCTTCTTCCTCTTGTTGCTGCTGTTGGCTTGTTTTATCTTCTGCTTGAATGTAAAGCGTTAGAAGAAAGCTGTCTCAAAGTCGTCTTTTCAAACGTGTGGTGAACAAGTGAGATGCTGTGTGTTTTCAAACCTGGCAAAAGGGAAGGTTTTGTCTGTTACGAGTCAAGTCTGGTGGTCTTTATCCATTTCACGGTGAGAGTCGCTGCCGTGGAGGATCTGGGCTGCTGTCTTAAGTCAGATGGGTCTAATTAACCGACGTTGGATGCAATGAGTCCGGTGACTACATTATTAATGTGCCCCCTGTGTCAGACTGCAGTACTCTGACACCGTCCTCCACCAAAAAGCGAACCCATAGGTCGTTTGTACAAGCAGCTAGTTACGACCAATAGTTACGTTTTAAAGTTAAGCGCCCTCTAGCGGTCGTGTAAATAACGTCTAAATAAATGCCTGCTGATGAGGGCAACGGCTCTAAGCTAAGCAGAATGACGTATAAGGTGCAGAAATGTGCCTGTGTAGCATGTCCTCATGTGAGGCCGCCGCAGGGTCTCAGGAGGTCCTCGTGGTCCTCCGTAATTATAACGCGTTACTCCCCCTGTAACAACGAGCACCTCATTCCATAAGCTCTCGTGAGAAGGGATATTAATAACAGCAAAGTGTAATGTCACATAGCGGTTATAATGTGCACGCTAGCTGACTTGCTAACCGTTGGCTAACGTTAAGTTAGCTCTTATGACGTCATTCACAGGTAAACACACTGCCAACAGCGATCTTAGTTACTAGACTAGACGGCGAAGCAACACAAAAACACTCTGCCTACATACTCTATTGTTCTCACATTGTTTTGTTTTGTTTTTTTAATCCCTATTTACTGACTACTTGCCTTTATTAGCCTGTCTATGAGGCGTTGTAAAAAGGATGTCACAAGAAGATAAAAACAAGCAGCAAAAAACCAAAGAAACGACCTCTGTGGTCGTGTGGGTTGGAGGACTTGCTGGGCACCATACACACTGTATGTACCGGCTGCACTGTGTACCGAATATAACCCCAATATTATCCCACGGAGTCACGCCACAAAAGGGGGTTTGGTCAGGCAGAGAAAGGGAGGAGTGACGTTTGTTGAAAATTAAGGAAAATTGGATCATTTAATGCTTGGATGCAGTAGATTGATATTACTCCTACAAATTTACAACTAAAGTGCCTAATAATGCCACGCAATTAGGGAGGCTGCAGTCTGAAAATAGGGGCTGGAGTGATGGCTGATGTGGATTAGAAGCATTATCCCGCTAGAGGAGAGGAGGAGGCTTGATAAGGGAAGGTGGTGCTGTACAACGTCCAAGGACAATTCCTTAAATGCCACACTCGAGCAACAAGCAGGGATTTATCTCTAATTAATTTGTGAAGATTTCTGGCGACCACGTTCTGAAGGCCACGCTGCTGGGAAGTCAACACAGCAGTGCTCTTAAACTGCAGAGGCGCCGAGCAAATGTTCAACATCGTTAAGAAAAAACTAAAATCAATTTTTTTTTCCTCCTTCTTTACTTACACTGCCTGGTTATGCCGTCTCAATCACTGCAGAGATACTGAGAGCGTCGCACCGGTGCGTCTGAGAGGCTCAGAGCTAAAGAGACCGAAAACTTGGTCGAACCCGTAGCTCATTTGTTTTTGCACTACACATGAATAAACAAACTCTTAAGTGTTGCTAATGCTTTTCAGGGGTTGTTAATTACCGGGGTTGCTCAAGGTTGATTACATTTTTGAATTAGTTGATTAATGTAGCACTTTATCTGTTGAGCTGTCTATTTGCTTTCAATAACAAGGCCAGCTTAAGGAAATGTAGAGAAAATTCTGGAGAGCGGCTGCATTTCTCCATCTGTTTCCCCTACTGTGCACATATAGGTGTCCTGTTCTTCTCCGGCTAACAGCGAAAGGGAAGCTGCAGGGCAGTTTATCTGAGTCCTGTGATCTGATGAGAAGGTTTGGAGAGGAGGGATGTGGTTCTGGATGACAGATTTTAATTACAGAAACACCATCCCGGTGACACTAGAATGACCAGGTTCAGCCTACCATCAGCCAATCACCACTGATAACCAGATGACGAGCACACAGCGTCCAATAGAGCATCCAATTAGCTGTTAAAGGGCAGCGGTGCCACATCAGATGCAGTAATGCCACGTCACTTGATCTTCACTAAAGGCTCACGACTCGGGAGACAGACTGCAGAGCGGTTTCAGGTCAAGTCACGGTGGCTGGAGCCCGGGTCAGAATGCACGGCTGTTCACACACTGCCCGACAGAGTCAGTACTGCTACCGACTAAACTACCCAAATTAAGGAAAGTTTGACGGAACCCTTTGGGTGTTTTTAATGAATGAGAAGTTCAAAATTTGACAGGTTAGTGGTCCCTCTGTGCTTTGGTGAAGGCCCTGGAACAACTTGGCAGCATTTGAGCAGGGCAGACTTCCTGTCTGGTTTTGATGGAGAGGCTGGTGTCTGCTCCACTAGGGAAGGCTGTTAGACAAAAAGATATGTTGAACCAGTCCATCACATGAAAACACACAAGTGCAGTTGAGAGTAAAAACATGGTTTACCGTGTATTTAGAGAAGTAGAATGTATATTCTTATTCAGACTCCATCGAGATGAGCTCTGTCTGCAGGAGTAAGGCGTGATGGTAGGAGGTATGATGCCCAGGAGTCTGGGCGCTGGTGGTGGTTGACAAATGAAGGCCTCACTGAGGCGGTGACGGGGTTCCGTGAATGGAGGACAGATTAGTAATGACCTTCTAGATTTCAACACGCACAACCAGTTGGCTAGCCATGGGTGGGCCGAAAGCTGATTGGCTAGCTAACTGTTGTGATGACTTTATTAGTTAAAGAGGCGTAGAGCTTTGACCGCGTTAGAAAGATTTCGACGGTGTAGGAAAACGGAAGTGATGGAAAGCAGAATGTTGTTAATGAAAGAAATGATCCTCCTTACCAAACGTTCGCACAAGCTTCATTTTCACGACACACTCACACCTACGTCTAAGTTCCAGCTCACCGGCATCTCTTTAGATGGCCGGATGGGGAGGACACACCGACCTCACGAAAAGGGGTGGAGTTAAAGCCAGGCTGCCTGGATGTGAGGTAAAATGCTGAGCACAACATCACCGTAGGCCTCTGAAGTGTTATCCAGATCCCAGAGCTCTTAGACAACAGAAGTCTACAGCCAGAAGCAACAGGGTTCCAACCTGTCTGCTGTAGGAACAAATAGTATTGACATATATTTCATTTCCATTTTCTTATATGTTAGTGATTTTTTAAGAACTAGGCAGCCATGGTGCAGCTTTTGTGTCTTGAGGTTGCAGGGTCACTCGGAATGTTGTGCCGCCAGTAGACATCAGGGACAAATACAGTTTGTGCTAAGCCTATAACTGCTAGACTTATTAATGTAGCTTCAGAACCGATCAAAATCCATCTCAGCCAATCTAGAAATGAATAAGAGGTCAATTCTCGAAGCTGACGCATCAACAATATTGTTCTACACAGTCAAAGGCAATCATTACACACCCTCGTGTATTGTGATATTGGACTGAAACAGGGTTGATCAGGAATGCCTTATTTTGCCATGAAGTTGACACAAAGTCACACTTTTGAGGTATATTGTCCTAACGATAATAAAAGTACTGGCTGCTGTAGCAGTAGTTTTAGTAGTATGTCAATAATAACAGAAATATGGAAAGAGGTTTTATTTGTATCTTTTTTTTCTTTTCTTTTTTTTGAGGAATAAACTAAGAGCCAGGTGTCTGCTACAGGGGGAAAGGTAATTGGAAAATAAAAACTCATCTGTTCCAGCAGATTTATGTCAACATTTGTGTTCTTTTGTGTTCATCTGCAGCCGTGCATCGGTATGATAGAGCAACACGGAATAGTTTCCTGCAAAGTGCCTGGCAACTTTGGGCAGCAGCACGGCTGCGTGCTTGGTTGCCCTTGTGAGTGTGGTTAATATCGTTAGCTGTGATCATATTTGCTGTAGACCAGTGGTTTCTCCAGTGTTGACACAGGCTTGTGAGTGTGTGACTCTCTGGCCTGGTACTGTGGTAAACAGCAGCACAGGCGAGCCAGAGGCAGACTGGAGGCCTCTCCTGCCTCACACGGAGCATGCAACACAACACCGCGCCACCTCTCCCTGGTTATTGTGCGGTCGCAGCCTGCTGGTCTGCAGATACATGCAGGCATCTGGGCCACGGGCTGGGACTACTGCACTGTGAACGGCAACACCCAGGACAAATTATATAGCGGGAGAAGAGGGGCCTCTCCACCGCTGAGCCATGGTGGCATCACAGGGGCGGAAAATGACAATTCCTTGAAAAGGTCACACAAGGCGCCGGCGCCGTGATACAAGCTTACAGCAGTCCGACAATCTTAATTCAGATCATGACGTTCCCGCCAAAAGAAGAGCGTTTTCATCTGCTCATGTCACTACAGCAGGCTGACCTTTAGCACGCAAGAACTTCACCGAGTTTCAACAAATGCTAATCAGAGCCCTTCATTAGCAGGTCTGCTCCACATTCCTCATACCATCTCCTCTGCAGTTCACACGTTTCACCCTGACGCTCAGCACAGTACTAGCTTAAACAGTACTAGCTTAAACAGTACTAGCTTAAACAGTACTAGCTTAAACAGTACTAGCTTAAACAGTAGTAGGTTAAACAGTAGTAGGTTAAACAGCAGGAGGTTAAACTGTAGTAGTTTAAACAGTAGTAGTTTAAACAGCAGGAGGTTAAACAGTAGTAGTTTAAACTATAGTAGTTTAAATAGTAGTAGTTTAAACTAGTAGGTTAAACAGTAGTGGTTTAAACTGTAGTAGTTTAAACAGCAGGAGGTTAAACTGTAGTAGTTTAAACAGTAGTAGTTTAAACTGTAGTAGTTTAAACAATAGTAGTTTAAACATCAGTAGTTTAAATGGTAGTAGTTTAAACGGTAGTAGTTTAAGCGGTAGTAGTTTAAACGGTAGTAGGTTAAATGGTAGTATTTTAAACGGCAGTTGTTTAAATAGTAGTAGTTAAACTGTAGTAGTTTAAACAGTAGTAGCTTAAACAGTAGTAGGGTAAACGGTAGTAGGTTAAACAGTAGTAGGGTAAACAATAGTATTTTAAACAGTAGTAGGGTAAAAAGTAGTAAATTAAGAGTAGTAGGATAAAAAGTAGTAGGGTAACTGGTTGTTTTCTTGCCCGGTGCGGAATTCGATACGGGGTGTGTTGCACCACAAGGCGACATCACTAACCGCACGGCTAAGGGGTCAGATTCGTTAGCTAGGGGCTAACGTGTCTTATTAGTAGCTTACAGTGGTATAAATAGTAGTAGTTTAAACAGGAGTAGTTTAAACAGTAGTAGGTTAAACAGTAGTTGTTTAAACTTTGTTAGTTTCAACTGTAGTAGTTTAAACTGTACTAGGTTAAACAGTATTACTTTAAATAGTAGTAGTTTAAACGGTAGTAGATTAAACAGTAGTAGTTTAAACGGTAGTAGGTTAAACAGGAGTAGTTTAAATTGTAGTAGTTAAAACATGAGTAGTTTAAACAGTAGTAGGGTAAACAATAATAGTTTAAACAGTAGTAGGTTAAACAGTAGTAGTTTAAACGGTAGTAGGTTAAACAGTAGTAGTTTAAACAGTAGTAGGTTAAACAGTAGTAGTTTAAACGGTAGTAGTTTAAACAGGAGTAGTTTAAACAGTAGTAGGGTAAACAATAATAGTTTAAACAATAGTAGTTTAAACAGGAGTAGTTTAAACAGTAGTAGGGTAAACAATAATAGTTTAAACAATAGTAGGGTAAACAGTAGTAGGTTAAACAGTAGTAGTTTAAACTGTAGTAGTTTAAATAGTAGTAGTTTAAACAGTAATAGTTTAAACAGTAGTATTTTAAATAGTGGTACTTTAAACTGTAGTAGTTTAAACAGTAGTAGTTTAAACAGCAGTAGTTTAAATGGCAGTAGTTTAAACGGTAGTAGTTTAAACGGCAGTTGTTTAAATAGTAGTAGTTTAAACAGTAGTAGTTTAAATAGTAGTAGTTTAAACAGGAGTCGTTTAAACAGTAGTAGGGTAAACAGTAGTAGTTTAAACAGTAGTATTTTAAATAGTTGTACTTTAAACTGTATTAGTTTAAACGGTAGTAGTTTAAACAGCAGTAGTTTAAATGGTAGTAGTTTAAATGGTAGTAGTTTAAACGGTAGTAGTTTAAACGGCAGTTGTTTAAATAGTAGTAGTTTAAACAGTAGTATTTTAAATAGTGGTACTTTAAACTGTAGTAGTTTAAACAGTAGTAGGTTAAACAGCAGTAGTTTAAATGGTGATAGTTTATACGGTAGTAGTTTAAACGGCAGTTGTTTAAATAGTAGTAGTTTAAACAGTAGTAGGGTAAACAGTAGTAGTTTAAACAGTAGTATTTTAAATAGTTGTACTTTAAACTGTAGTAGTTTAAACGGTAGTAGTTTAAACAGCAGTAGTTTAAATGGTAGTAGTTTAAACGGTAGTAGTTTAAGCGGGAGTAGTTTAAATGGTAGTAGTTTAAGCGGTAGTAGTTTAAACGGTAGTAGGTTAAACGGTAGTAGTTTAAACGGCAGTTGTTTAAATAGTAGTAGTTTAAACTGTAGTAGTTTAAATAGTAGTATTTTAAATAGTAGTAGCTTAAACGGTAGAAGGGTAAACAGTAGTAGGTTAAACAGCAGTAGGGTAAACAGTAGTAGTTTAAATAGTAGTAGTTTAAACAGTAGTTGATTAAACTGTATTAGTTTAAATAGTAGTAGTTTAAACAGTAGTAGTTTAAACGGTAGTAGGGTAAACAATAATAGTTTAAACAGTAGTAGGGTAAACAGTAGCAGCTTAAACAGTAGAAGGGTAAACAGTAGTAGGTTAAACAGTAGTAGTTTAAACAGTAGTAGTTTAAATAGTAGTAGTTTAAACAGTAATAGTTTAAACAGTAGTATTTTAAATAGTGGTACTTTAAACTGTAGTAGTTTAAACAGTAGTAGGTTAAAAAGCAGTAGTTTAAATGGAAGTAGTTTAAACGGTAGTAGTTTAAATAGTAGTAGTTTAAATGGCAGTTGTTTAAATAGTAGTAGTTTAAACTGTAGTAGTTTAAATAGTAGTAGTTTAAACAGGAATAGTTTAAACAGTAGTAGGGTAAACAGTAGTAGTTTAAACAGTAGTATTTTAAATAGTGGTACTTTAAACTGTAGTAGTTTAAACTGTAGTAGTTTAAACAGCAGTAGTTTAAACAGTAGTAGTTTAAACTGTAGTAGTTTAAACGGTAGTAGTTTAAACAGCAGTAGTTTAAACGGTAGTAGTTTAAACGGTAGTTGGTTAAACAGTAGTAGTTTAAATAGTAGCATTTTGAATAGAAGTTTAAGCGGTGGTAGTTTAAACTAGTAGTTTAAACAGGTTGTATTCCTCTTCTTGTCCGTCAGTATAGCCTTCTAGTCTGTCAGTATAGCCTTCTAGTCCGTCAGTATAGCCTTCTAGTCTGTCAGTATAGCCTTCTAGTCCGTCAGTATAGCCTTCTAGTCTGTCAGTATAGCCTTCTAGTCCGTCAGTATAGCCTTCTAGTCCATCAGTATAGCCTTCTAGTCCGTCAGTATAGCCTTCTACTCCGTCAGTATAGCCTTCTACTCCGTCAGTATAGCCTTCTAGTCTGTCAGTATAGCCTTCTAGTCCGTCAGTATAGCCTTCTTGTCTGTCAGTATAGCCTTCTAGTCCGTCAGTATAGCCTTGTAGTCTGTCAGTATAGCCTTCTAGTCCATCAGTATAGCCTTCTAGTCCATCAGTATAGCCTTCTAGTCTGTCAGTATAGCCTTCTAGTCTGTCAGTATAGCCTTCTAGTCCATCAGTATAGCCTTCTAGTCCATCAGTATAGCCTTCTAGTCTGTCAGTATAGCCTTCTAGTCTGTCAGTATAGCCTTCTAGTCTGTCAGTATAGCCTTCTAGTCCATCAGTATAGCCTTCTAGTCTGTCAGTATAGCCTTCTTTTATTCTGTGTGAACTGGACTGGTTTGATTAAAAGTAGTGACGTGATGGTTTTCAATATGAATCAATAAGGCCTTGATACAAATGGATATGTCTTATGTTAAATTACTGCTTCAATACTTATCAATATGTATCAATACATAGCATTAGCAATATCAATCAATAATAATGGTGTGTAGCAAGAGAATGTATGTCTGAATGTTGTGTTAATTACAGTAAACACTGTTCATCCAATCTCTTGTCTGAACCAGCCCTACACCCCTTACACACACACACACACACATACACCCCTTAAATATACACACACTCACACACACATACACACACACACACATACACCCCTTAAATATACACACACTCACACACACATACACACACACTTGACTTGACTTGAGCTCAAGTAATCATCAACACATCTGCAAACACACGACTGTGCTACCTGATGCCCTAAGCTACATGAAAGTAGTAATAAATAAGTAAACAAATATGTAAATAAATAACTGCCCCACCTGATGCCATAAGCTATATGAAAGTGGTACTACATAAATAAATAAATAAATAAACAAATAAACTTAGCACAAAAAGTAAGGAAATGTGTGTGTGGTAGATGGTGTCTTTGTTGTAACGATGCTTCTTGGCAGTAAATCTTCTATCAGGCAGCTGATGGGCAGCAGCAGCAGCAGCAGCACCTGGGGTACCAGGAGCTCAACACAAGAGTCAATAGCAGCAGCAAGATAAGCTGCTTGGCATTGGCAGAGACGATCTGGCAAATGTTTCATGGGCACCACCCCCATACTCAGCTCTGCTGCTCATCCCACAATGCAGGTTCCTTACACATGTGGCGCCATTTAAAAGGCAGATAAACAGGCTTTCCAGCGCTATACGATTTACTGCCAAGAAGCATCGTTACAACAAAGACATCACCTACCTAACACACATTTCCTCACTTTACTTTACTAAGTATATGTAAATACACAAATGTCCTTCCTGATGTCCTAAGCTATATGAACGCTTGGATGTCCATTGTGCGTCAAAACACTGTCCTACTCTTGTCTTCGTTTATAACATTTACATCACTTAAACACAACATCAAATCAAAGGAGGCCATGTTTCTATAGTTACACATCTGTAGAATGTATCCTTACACATGCATAGGATGTATTGTTACACATCTGTAGAAAGTATTGTTACACATGCATAGGATGTATCGTTACACATCTGTGGAAAGTATTGTTACACATGTAGAGGATGTATTGTTACACATGTAGAGGATGTATTGTTACACATGCATAGGATGTATTGTTACACATCTATAGACTATCATTACACATCTATAGGTGTATTGTTACACATGCATAGGATGTATTGTTACACATCTGTAGAAAGTATTGTTACACATGTAGAGGATGTATTGTTACACACCTGTAGAAAGTATTGTTACACATGTAGAGTATGTATCCTTACACATGCGTAGGATGTATTGTTACACATGCATATAATGTATTGTTACACATCTATATAATCTATTTTTGCACATCTATAGGATGTATTGTTACACATCTGTCGAATCGATGTATTGTTGCACATCTATAGGATGTATTGTTACACATCTATAGGATGTATTGTTACACATCTATAGGATGTATTGTTACACAGCTACAGGATTATTGTTACACATCTATAGGATGTATTGTTACACAGCTACAGGATGTATTGTTACACATCTATAGGATGTATTGTTACACAGCTACAGGATGTATTGTTACACATCTATAGGATGTATTGTTACACATGCATAGGATGTATTGTTACACACCTGTAGAAAGTATTGTTACACATGTAGAGGATGTATCCTTACACATGCGTAGGATGTATTGTTACACATGCATAGAATGTATTTTTACACATCTATAGAATCTATTTTTGCACATCTATAGGATGTATTGTTACACATCTATAGGATGTATTGTTACACATCTGTCGAATCGATGTATTGTTGCACATCTATAGGATGTATTGTTACACATCTATAGGATGTATTGTTACACAGCTACAGGATGTATTGTTACACATCTATAGGATGTATTGTTACACAGCTACAGGATGCATTGTTACACATCTATAGGATGTATTGTTACACAGCTACAGGATGCATTGTTACACATCTATAGGAGGTATTGTTACACAGCTACAGGATGTATTGTTACACATCTATAGGATGTATTGTTACACAGCTACAGGATGTATTGTTACACATCTATAGGATGTATTGTTACACAGCTACAGGATTTATTGTTACACATCTGTCGAATCGATTATTACACATTATTACACAGGATGTATTGTTACACATCTATAGGATGTATTGTTACTTATCTATAGGATGTATTGTTACACAGCTACAGGATGTATTGTTACACATCTATAGGATGTATTGTTACACAGCTACAGGATGTATTGTTACACATCTATAGGATGTATTGTTACACAGCTACAGGATGCATTGTTACACATCTATAGGATGTATTGTTACACAGCTACAGGATGTATTGTTGAACTTGTTAGTCGAAACTTGTTAGTGGGAAACACTACGTGAGATAGCTGCAGTGTATCTAGTGCAGTTTGTGTACCTCTGTAACCACCAGCAGCTCTGGATGAAATCCAGACACACGCACACACACACACACGATACGTCCACATCACTATTTGATTCCTGAGTGGACCTGAGGAGATAGTGTAGCGGAGCATTACTCACAGCTGGGTGCCCAGATTAATAGGCAAGATAGACATATGTATTTACTCATCACTTTGATCGTGAACGTCTGGGCCAAAGGCTTTGTTTGAGCACGACAGGATGCGAGATGATTGATTGAGCGCCATCATAAATGAAGATATGCTGAGAGGCCCCGGTAACAGCATAATGACGTGTCCTCATCTCCATAAATTCTAGCTGGAGCCGCTCTCTACAAGCCAGCCTTGCCACCGCTCTGTAGCGCCCCTGCAGGTTCACCCTGCAGGTTCATCCTGCAGGTTCATCAGGCATTTCTTCAGAGGACAGAAGAGAAAACAGGCCGCCTATGCACATTTAGCCACATTAGAGTACACAATTCCTCCCACCACCCTCAACAGGCACACAGTGGCATACGTGTGAAGCACAACTGTTGTGTGGCTTGGTTGTAAACACAACTACACAGGATCATGATGTGGCATTGTGATGAAGCACGTCTACAACTGACTGCACATTTCATACTGAGTAGCTAGTGTATATGGTATCCTGACCGGACGCTTCGCACAGATGCTGTTCACTAGCTGCTGCTGCTGCTGCTGCAGCTACATTTGGCTCATCTGAATGATGGTTTTAGCTAAGCAGCAACCCTAAACTGACACCTCAGAAAGACTTAAAAGACCTGTATCCAAACCAGGAACCAGGAACCAGGAAACCAGGAAACCAAGAACCAGGAACCAGGAAACCAGGGACCAGGAAACCAGGGAACCAGGAAACCAGGAAACCAGGAAACCAGGAACCAGGAACCAGGAAACCAGGAAACCAGGAACCAGGAAACCAGGAAACCAGGAACCAGGAAACCAGGAACCAGGAAACCAGGAACCAGGAACCAGGAAACCAGGGACCAGGAAACCAGGAAACCAGGGAACCAGGAAACCAGGAAACCAGGAACCAGGAACCAGGAAACCAGGAAACCAGGAACCAGGAAACCAGGAAACCAGGAACCAGGAAACCAGGAAACCAGGAAACCGGGAACCAGGAAACCAGGAACCAGGAACCAGGAAACAGGAAACCAGGAAACCAGGACACCAGGAACCAGGAACCAGGACACTTTATTTATCATTCCACTTCATGCACATGTGCACATGAAATGAAACGAAATGCCATTTCCCCCAGCGCACAACAGCACAACACAACGACAACAACACACCCAAAACTACAAGAACACACACACCCACACTAACACACATACCCAAACTAACACACATATCCAAACTAACACACATACCCACAGTAACACACATATCCAAACTAACACACATATCCAAACTAACACACATATCCAAACTAACACACATACCCACACTAACACACACACTCACACTAACACACATATCCAAACTAACACACATATCCACACTAACACACATATCCAAACTAACACACATATCCACACTAACACACATATCCACACTAACACACATATCCACACTAACACACATATCCACACTAAAAAAAAATCACTGTCCAAGGGAACGAACACCAGCCAGGATGACTGTCGGAACCGCCGGTCTGCATGGGCTAGCAGTTAGCTTAGCCTGCCCCGCTTCCGCGTCCTGTCAGACCGCCCTCGGTGTTTCCTCCTCAGGTGCAGCTCTGGGCAGGGCCGTGGTCCCTGTGGAAACCGGACGAAGCAGACCAAGCTCTCCCAGCCGATCCAGCGCCAGCTCTCCCAGCCAGACACCCTCAACACTCCTCCCCTCACTTCACACGATGACATCAAAACCACCGCAGCCGGCGTTATCGGAACTTTCCCGCTTCCGCGTCCTGTCAGACCGCCCTTCCCACACCGGAAGCGGAAAAACAGTGAGGGACACAGCTAGGAATCACTAGAGCAGGTTAAAGATGATAGAGAACAGCTTACCTGCATCTCTGTTGATGGTGTTTCTGTGAAATCTTACCTCAAATGAAACCACATGAACCAACTGATGCAATACGAAAGCACAAGGTAGAGGCTGAGAGAGAATAGTGGTGTGTGTGTGTGTGTGTGTGTGTTGGGGGGGGGCAGAAAATATACTTTGACAATTTTCTTTCCAATGAGAATTGTGATTATAAATTAAAGAAATGCAAAATCTTAAATGTCCTACTATATATGTATATATATATGTATATGTATATATATGTATATATGTATATATATGTATATATGTATATATGTATGTATATATATATATATATATATATATATATATATATATATGGGTGAGCTCTCAGGCTGTAGCAGCAGCAGCAGCAGCAGCAGCAGCAGCAGCGCTCCAGGAAGTGACCTGGTGCCATGCATACCTTCTGTCTCATCGTAACTCCTCTCTCACGGAGGTTAATGAGCTTGACACCCATTGCCCTTGGCCTACTCTGCTGGAGCCACAGACAGGGTGACCTTGGCCTCTTTCTCTCCCACCATGCATTCAGCCGCCCAACCCAAAGTCCCCAAAGCTGAAAGCAGCAGTTTCAAAGGACACAACACCACCTGAGTAAACTTATCAAACCACAGGCTGGTCAGCTGGGCTCAAGGCTGTGTTCTCAAGGTTTAGCAAGGTTACAAACTCAGCAATCACCTGCAAATACCTGATTTGTCTGTCAGAGTCTCTGAGGGATTAATTGTCCCCCCTCTGTCTCATCCATGGTCTTTGGCAGAATGACCCATGGCTGTTCCCCTGTGGGCCCTGTGCTTTCTCTTTTATAGTTCTAGCTAATCAACAGCAGCATTTTTAACATTGTAGCTTTCTTACTTTTATCAAACCTCATCATCTAATGATCAGTACAGACGTATTCGTGGTCACGGTTGGCCACATGCATGCCCTCATTTTTAATTGGACACGGTTGGGGCATCAACAGCTGAATATGTAGCCAGCCTTTCCAGACCCCACCTGTCTCACGTGCCTCCGCCCCACCTGAAGATGTCCTACATGGAAAGCCTGTGGAAACCAAAGAGAGTCCCATCCGTGAGAGAACCCACATGGGCTACTATCTGTCCTCTGGTGCGTCCCTCACCTCGTGCTCTCAGGTCCTGTGGCCACAAGCATGGACAGAGCACTAGACCGAACGTGTTCCCAAACGCTGCAAAAGGCCCGTCTAAGATTGTGGTCTCACGCTGGGTTACCTGCAGACATATTGCTGCCCTTCATTTTGAAGCGAAACACACCATGCCGAGCTGCACTGTCAGAAGATATTTAACGGGCAAGTGGTACGCAAAGCCTGACTTTAAATCTGAAATCCAGCTCTACATCGTGCAACAAAGACATGTTGACAAACAGCTTGCAGGGGGGTGCGCACTACTGACAGGAAGCACCTAGTGTTGACTTTATGCAAATGAATGTCACAGTGGCCCAGTACTTGTATAATATGCTTGGATTATAGTCTACATGTTAGCTAAATGGTGATAGTGCTTTGGGGCGGCTTTAATAATAGATGCTAATGTTCCCTCGGATCACATGTGTGTCATGGAGGGCAGAGGGGATGACTGGACTGGTCAGGAGTCCACGCTGTCCCACTGGGGGAGAGATAGAGGTGTAAACCGACCGCAGACGTCATTTCCACTAAACAACCTGACAGACTGCTTACGCAGAGACTCCTCAGAGCCAGGAGACGGTCTCTCTGCTCCCTTCGGAGGTGCACTTCTTTCCTTGCTAGTTCTCCATCTTTCTCAGACTGGAGGCTTCATCCTACACATACGCTCCATATACATATACCCCAACACCGTTGTGTAAGAGCAAAACAGGGACTCCTCGGGTGTAGGAGGTGATGGGGGTTATATTTGCCTTTTCCCTTCTTCCTTTCTTACATACTTAGACTGGCTGTCATTGAGAAGTGATTGGAGGCGTGGTTAAGCAGTGGTTATAAGATGACGTCACTGTGAGGCGCCGGCGCATCCCCTGGAGCTAGTTAATGGCGGCAGTTTGGGTACATACACCTCAGGATACGCCATTTTGAACACGCTGTCCAGGACACTGCAGCTTCACCCCTCTCCAGCTCAACACCATCAACCTAGACTGAACTAACCTACCAAGACGGAGTCCTCCGCTTACGGGAGCTGAGACCCACATGGCCGAGGCCTTGTCGGAGGGACCTGCTAGCCTGTAAGCTAGCCCAACTCCCGGCTACTTCTCTAGTCGTGGAACTCAGCCCTTCTTTCTGTTTCTCCCCTCGTTTTTCATCTTTTCTACACACTGCAGGTTAGGACTAGTACTGCATGCGTAACCCTGAACCCCTAGACCTGGCTAGTCCTTAACAGCAGGCCAGCGGATGAGGCTGTGAAGGACGTTTTTAGCATAGTCCTTTACAAAGTGTGTTTATTTATCCTCCTAGTTAGCACACTCGCACTGTCTGGTTGCACCATGTGGTCCAAGAATGTCGTCATTTCCTGTCCGCTGTGCGCTGTGCTGTGTGTAGCTGAGATGCCAATAAAGCTCTACTTGACTTGCCTGCAGGAAAAGAACTCGTTAAAAGTGCAGTTCACACACTGACACGCCCTCTGTTAGCACGGGGCTCAGATCATGTGTGAGTAGTGAGTGAATCCCAGGCTGTTGTCCAACAACATATTTCTAATTGCCCCTTTGTTCAACCATGCACATACTCGTACATGCACGCACAGATTCAAGCACGTGAACACACACACACACACACACACACCAAGGCACCTAGATCTCTCGCTCATACACTGCAAGTCCAAACTGAAAAATAGATGAGATCTTTGTCACTCAAATGGCTGCAGGTTTCTTAAGTGCTGCCAGCGCGGGGACGAGGCCGGCATGCATTATGGAAGACAGTGGGGCCTAGCTAAGCGCCTGGTCCATGGCACAAAACTGTCCGGTGAAGTTTTAACACAGGCTAATTCCTGTTGTAATGTAGGACTCTATAATAGTATCTAAAGTCGGGAGTTAATTAATCTCGGAGGTATATCACAGGCTCGAGGCCTCGCTGCACTGTCTGGGGCGGCTAATTCCTTCCATCTGGGCTGCTGAGGAGCATTTATGAGAGTTTACCAGATTAGCAGCAGAAACAGGATCTGTAAGGCCAACTGCTTGTTCCGTGCAGATTGGTGATGTGCCCTCATTGCCGAGCTGTGTGGGAGACGGGATAATAAAGGCCTATTGTGTGCTCCTGTGACAGGTCTGGTTGGAGGCCTATAAATGGAGCCTTTTCCACAAAAGCAAATCATGTTCCACTGATGTATATAGCAGGACATGCATGATATCATTTTAATCCACATACATGCCTGTCCAATTTTGGTCTGCTCTCTCTCTCTCTCTTTCTGCCTGTGTTGTGCCTCAGCTTACTGGACCTCCTCCCTGTGCATGCATTAACAGGAGACGTATATTCCACGAGCTGTAGATACACATCTGGGAAGATTAAGCAGAAGCTACAGGATCCCAGATGTTGCAGTGAGACTTGTCTGCTAATGTTGTTCTGGATGGTTAAGTATCAGAGATCTTGGCTTTATCTAATAAGGAGGAAGTGTGTGCGGCGGCTGTTAGGCATTGGGATATTGGGTCAGATCTGTGAACGTAGTGAGACTTGTCTTGGTGGATCCAGACCTCGCCTGACTAGACCAAGGTCATCTGTTCTGGAGCGTGTGTGGGGAACGACTTCAGAGGTGAGTTAACAGTCACCTCTGATGTGACTCGACGTCGGACTGGGGCCAGGTAACGGCTCAGAGAGGAGGACTGTTTGGGGGAAAAAGGAGCAGCGAGAGTCGGGTGACCTAATAAAAAATGAAGACTGTGAAAGAGAGAAGAGAAAGGAAAGAAAAAAAGAGGATGCGGCAGTGCCGATGTGCCAGTGTTGGTCACCCAATTCTCTTAATCATTCTCAAACCCGTGTCCCCTTTGAGGAGGACAAGTCGTGCTGGTGGTACCCGTACCACACAGTCACCCACCGAGCTGCCGCGCTGAGTCCTGAGCAGGCAGCGTTAGTTAAGGGAATTGTTCCATGTGCCATGTTGGATGGGCACAAGGAGGCCTCTCTTCTTGCCTGCAGTTTGTGTCACTGGCAGTGACGCGTTGCCAAGGTGGTTTTGACACCAGATGTCGCACACAGTCACCCTCTACCTCCACCTCCTCCCCACCCATCAGGCCTCCACAGGAGTACTTGAGAGAGAATGCCCTCAGCTAGCATCAGCTCAGGCAGAGCAGGTCTTCCTCCTCCCCCGCAGATGCACCTTGGGCCAGTCAAGCCCTCCTCCTCCTCCTCCTCCTGCTGCTCCTCCTCCTCCTCCTTGCCTTTGTTCTCGTCATCTGTTCAGCGTCAGCTGATAGGACTGATTAGCATCACTCAGGGTCTTAATAAGAAGACAACAAGGGTAGAGCAGTTCATGCGTGTACACACACACACACACACACACACACAGGTTATTGTGCTTATTAGAAGATTCTATTAAATTGTGTTCAATACTTTTGTTCCTCACTGCCAAACGGATTGTAAATGTCCCGTGTTTAAATCTGGCTTAGTTTATGGACTTTACTGTGTTAGTTATTCCTGCTTACTGTTTTAATTCGTTTCAAAATGCACTGCCCTCGCTTAAAACAAGTTAATTCCATTCAGTTAAAAGTAATTAGAAGAAATGTGCACAGTTTCATTTGCGCATGTGCAGACACGTGCCGCCATTTTGTTCCGAAGGCGGTTTTTTTTTTCTTCTTCCTGTTTTTCACGTGAGGGTTTCGGTTGGTGGCTGCTGGAATGTTGTCGGCATATCCAAGACTGCAGTTTCGCTAAGTAAGCAATTTAATACCATGGATATTTTATATTTTTACTTAAACAGGGTTGTCTTTACTCTTTCAAACAATTTGATAGAAAAAAAAACATGAGTTGTTAGCTATTGCTATAAGTTAATGTTAGCTAACGTTACAGCTGCTAGCTTAATGTTAGCTAGTTGTGTACGTTAGAGTAATGTTGACTTAAGTAACGTTATAGGAGTTAAGTTAACGTGATGTACTGTCCTCTCTCCAGTTTAGCACATAGTGAATTAAGTGTTTGTCTTGTTGGACTTTTTTATTAGTTTGTGGACAGTGAATAAAATGAAACAAGTGTTGCCAGTGTCAACTGACAATTTAATGGCTTGTAAAGCTCACCTATGCCCTTGTTGGTGTTGTAGGACTAGTGTTTAGCTACAGTATTTAGCATCCAGAGCACCTCCGCTTTGGGGGTTGTTGCCCCCTTTAATTGAGCGGTTTGCGACGTCGCCTTGTGGTGCAGTAAACTCCAGGTCGAATCCCCCAGCGGGAGGAAATGTGCTCGGTTACTTTAGAATAAATTCTACTCAAAATAGTTGAGCTATATTATAAATATAATTCATCTGAAATTACTAAAAAATGATAAGTGCACTCAACTTAGAAAATACATCTGGGTCTAGATAAATGTCTTTCATGCAACCACTTGACATAATAATATTAAGTCAGTCCGACATAACGTTTTGTTCAGTGAACAATGAGTTTTGCCCGAACTGCTTCTGGGTGATTTCCTGCACAACCTGTAGCCATTAAAATAACCCTCTTACTGAGTAATACCTGGAAATGGTCCATACAGCTGTCAATATGCTCATCACATTTGTGGATTGAGAGTGCATAAGATGATAAAAAGACACAGGGGGTGTCACTACAGTTTCATTTTATTGTTAAGTTAAAGCAAGGAACTGTCTTGGAAAAAAACACTCCCTGTGTTTTGTTTTACCTTTATCCCCCCCTAACGGGAAGGTCGTGCGTTGAGCACTGTTCACTGAGACTACACTGTCATTAGTCCACTTCTTTCTACAGTCAGAGTGACTGCAGCCTCTGCTGAAGGGCACAGCTTGTCTGAACAGTAAGAAAGAAGCAAACAAAAGCTGATCGACTTCTGCTTCCAGTGTAGCAAGACGAACTTGAGTTTGCAGCGGCATCACCCAGTACCGTCCATGCAGTGTCTTTATCTGAGTGTGTGTCTTCGTTTGATGGCTGGGAGACCTGGTGCTGGATCGGCTGGGAGACCTTGGTCTGCCACGTCGTGTGGGCCCAGGGACCACGGCCCTGGCTGGAGCTGCAACCAAGGAGGACAGACTGAGGGCAGTCTGACAGGACAAGGAAGCAGGGCAGGCTAAGCTAACCGCTAGCCCATGCGGACTGGCAGTTCCAATAACATGGAGGGCGGTCTGGCTGCGGCCTCACCTGGCGTTGACTGTGTTGTTGGTGTCGTCGCGGGGAGGTGTGTTGAACATATCTGGCTGGCAGAGCTGGTGTTGGATATGCCGGGGGAGCCTGGTCTGCCGTGTGTGGTGGGCCCAGGGACCACAGCCCTGCCTGGAGCTGCCCCCAAGGAGGAAACACCGAGGGCGGTCTGACAGGATGTGTAAGTGGGGCAGGCTAAGCTAACTGCTAGCCTATGCAGACCAGCAGTCCGACAGTCATCCTGGCCTTCACTCTCTTGGGCAGTGATTTTTATTTTTATTTTTTGATATGTTGGATATATGTGTTTTTGTAGTTTTTGTAGTTTGGCTATATGTGTGTTCTTGTAGTTTGGATGTGGTTTTGTCTTTGTGTTGCGCTGTGGTGGGCTGGGGGAAGCGACAGATTAATGTTGCTGATCCCTGATTCAAAGCAGAGAGGAGAAACAGAAACTAATGACAATGAATCAGTAAAGTAGTCCATGATGTCAGATAAACAGAAAACCGTCTATTTGACAAGTTCTGTGTGTTTTATCACAACATGAATACACAGAAAGCAGAGCGAGAGTTGTCTTTTGTTATGAAACGTATCTCCAGGGACAGGCAGAGGAGTACACTATGTGAGTGTTTGGACTACATGAGTAACAACGTGGCTCTGACACATGGGGGGGGGGGGTCAAACTTTGCGTAGGGCCCCAAAAATGCTTGGGCCAGCCTTGCGTATCTCATCGCACAAATGTGCTTACCTGCATTGCAAGCAGCGTCTCTTTGACATGGGTCTGTGGTGGACACATGGCTTTCCTGTACATGTACTTCCTGTACATGTACAGCAAGTACATGTACTCAGCAGGCAGGATGTTTATAAGGCATGTGCAAGTGTTAGTGCAGCTCATAGTGGGAGGAAAAAATCACACAATCCATCAGAGGGGGACTCACAAAGGACTAACCTCCGAGTTGTTAGATTTGAAGTTGTATTTGAAACTGTTGCCATCATCTTTGTGTTTTGTGTTTGTTTCGCCCCGATACCCCATAGAGAAGGGCTGGGGCCTAGCGTGAGTATGAGAGTGACTAAGCTGCTAGTTCTGCTGCAGGTCCACAAGCTGCTTCACATCTAAAAACAATCAACACGTACCAGGACACACACACACACACACACACACACACACACACACACACACACACACACACACACACACAGCCTCAGCTTTCCCAGTGCATGGGCTGAGTGACTCTTTCATAGCAAATCTCCTGTTCTTCACATCTGTATCTTCATCTTCATCACCAGAGTCCAGCTCTGCATCGTGACAGACAACCAAGGATGGAGCCAAAGCTGCGCGTCCACGTGTTGTAATGGCTCGTTAACTCTTGGCTGCTGCTACACCGTCCGTAGGTTGGCTCCACGATGGGCCCATCAGCACGTGGACTGAGAGAACGGGCATGAATCCTCCGAACACAGGAAGTGGGAGTATCTCGCACACATGCCACCAACACGCAGCAGCGGTCTCATTTTCAGGTGTCTATGTTACAGTAATCTATAGGTTAATCTATACGTTAACAACACACACACACACACACACACACACACACACACACACACACACCACGTGCACACCAGTCTCAAACCGGTTTCACTAAAGATGTGTTCCAACCACTTGTTTGGGCAGGGTTGGGTTTCTGCTGCCCCCTATAGGATCTCTTTACAGTGTCGTTTAAGCTGTTGCGTCCATAAGCCACGCCATGTCAGGTTTATTTGTGTAGCCCAAAATCACAAAGTAGTCCTGAGGGGCTTTTACCGTACAATATACAACAATATAAATCAGTTGCAGTCCTTTCGTGTTCATGTACAAGCCGTTGCTTTGAGAGGTTGGTCCTCAGTAGTGGTGGTGGACGTAGTCCCCGTGTGTACACCTACTACCAACCAAGAGAGTAAACACTTCACTGCTCAGGGCCTCTCCTTCTTATTTACTGTAGTTTACTTTACTGTACTTTACTCTACTGTAGTTTAGTTTAGTTTGGTGGACTCTAAATGTAGTTTTGTGTAGTTTAGTTTACTGTAGTTTAGTGTGGTTTAGTGTAACGTAGTTTAGTGCAGTGTACTGTAGTGTAGTTTAGTTTTAGTTTAGTGTAGTGTAGTTTCATGCAGATTAGTTTAATGTAGTGTAGTTTAGTATAGAATCGGAAGCAGAATAAAAATATTTTATTCATCCCCAGGGGGAAATTGGGTTTGGCTTAGTTCCATGTACTGTAGTGTAGTTTAGTGTAGTGTAGTTTCATTTAGTTTAGTGTAGTGTACTGTAGTGTAGTTTAGTTTAGTGTAGTTTAGTGTACTATAGTGTAGTTTCGTGTAGATTAATTCATTGGAGTGTAGTTTAGTTTAGTGTAGTTTTGTGTAGTTTAGTGTAGTTTAGTTTAGAATCGGAAGCAGAATAAAAATACTTTATTCATCCCCGAGGGGAAATTGGGTGTGGCTTAGTTCCGTGTAGTGTAGTTTAGTGTGGTGTAGTTTCATGTAGTTTACTGTAGTGTACTGTAGTGTAGTTTCATGTAGTTTAGTGTAGTGTACTGTAATGTAGTTTCGTGTCGTTTAGTTTTAGTATAGTGTAGTTTAATGTACTGTAGTGTAGTTTGTTGTATTTTAGTTCAGTGTAGTTTTGTGTAGTTTAGATTAGTTTGCTGTAGTTTCGTGTCGTTTAGTTTTAGTATAGTGTAGTTTAGTGTAGTTTAATGTACTGTAGTGTAGTTTGTTGTATTTTAGTTCAGTGTAGTTTTGTGTAGTTTAGATTAGTTTGCTGTAGTGTACTGTAGTGTAATTTCGTGTAGTTTAGTGTAGTGTACTGTAGTGTAGTTTCACGTAGTTTAGTTTAGTGTACTGTAGTGTAGTTTCATGTAGTTTAGTTTTGTGTAGTTTTGTGTAGTTTAGTGTAGTTTAGTTTAGAATCAGAAGCAGAATAAAAATACTTTATTCATCCCGAGGGGAAATTGGGTTTGGCTTAGTTCCGTGTACTGTAGTTTAGTTTAGTGTAGTTTCATGTAGTTGAGTGTAGTTTCATGAAGTTTAGTTTAGTGTAGTTTAGTTTAGTGCAGTGTAGTATAGTGTAGTTTCGTGTCATTTAGTTTAGTGTAGTTTAGTGTACTATAGTGTAGTTTCGTGTAGATTAATTCAGTGTAGTGTAGTGTAGTTTAGTGTAGTTTAGTTTAGAATCAGAATATAAATACTTTATTCATCCCCGAGGGGAAATTGGGTTTGGCTTAGTTCCGTGTAGTGTAGTTTAGTGTAGTGTACTGTAATGTAGTTTAGTTTAGTTTATTGTAGTGTACTGTAGTGTAATTTCATGTAGTTTAGTTTAGTGTAATGTAGTGTAGTTTCATGTAGTTTAGTGTAGTTAAGTGTAGTGTACTGTAGTGTAGTTTAGTGTAGTTTTGTGTACTTTAGTTTAGAATAAGAAGCAGAATAAAAATACTTTATTCATCCCCGAGGGGAAATTGGGTTTGGCTTAGTTCCACGTCGTTTAGTGTAGTGTACTGTAGTGTAGTTTCATGTAGTTTAGTGTAGTGTAGTTTCATGTAGTTTTGTTTAGTGTAGTGTAGTTTTGTGTAGTTTAGTGTAGTTTAGTTTAGAATCAGAAGCAGAATAAAAATACTTTATTCAGTTTATTTAGTTTAGTGTAGTGTACTGTAGTCTAGTTTCATGTAGTTTAATTTAATGTAGTGCAGTTTAATGTAGTTTAGTTTAGTGTATTTTCATGTAGTTTAGGTTAGTGCAGTGCAGTGTAGTGTAGTTTCGTGTCATTTAGTTTAGTTTTAGCATAGTTTAGTATAGTGTAGTTTAGTGTACTATAGTGTAGTTTCGTGTAGATTAATTCATTGTAGTGTAGTTTAGTGTAGTGTAGTTTTCTGTAGTGTAGTGTAGTTTAGTTTAGAATCAGAAGCTGAATATAAATACTTTATTCATCCCCAAGGGGAAATTGGGTTTGGCTTAGTTCAGTGAAGTTTAGTTTAGTGTAGTTTCACGTAGTTTAGTTTAGTTTAGTTTATTGTAGTGTACTGTAGTGTAATTTCATGTAGTGTAGTTTAGTGTAGTGTACTGTACTGTAGTGTAGTTTCATGAAGTTTAGTTTAATTTAGTGTAGTTTTGTGTCATTTAGTTTAGTTTTAGTGTAGTTTAGTATAGTGTTTAGTGTACTATAGTGTAGTTTCGTGTAGATTAATTCAGTGTAGTGTAGTTTAGTGTAGTGTAGTTTTCTTTAGTTTAGTGTAGTTTAGTTTAGAATCAGAAGCTGAATATAAATACTTTATTCATCCCCAAGGGGAAATTGGGTTTGGCTTAGTTCAGTGTAGTTTAGTTTAGTGTAGTTTAGTTTAGTGTAGTGTACTGTAGTGTAGTTTCATGAAGTTTAGTTTAGTGTATTTTCATGTAGTTTAGTTTAGTGCAGTGCAGTGTAGTGTAGTTTCGTGTCATTTAGTTTAGTTTTAGTGTAGTTTAGTATAGTGTAGTTTAGTGTACTATAGTGTAGTTTCGTGTAGATTAATTCATTGTAGTGTAGTTTAGTGTAGTGTAGTTTTCTGTAGTTTAGTGTAGTTTAGTTTAGAATCAGAAGCTGAATATAAATACTTTATTCATCCCCAAGGGGAAATTGGGTTTGGCTTAGTTCAGTGAAGTTTAGTTTAGTGTAGTTTCACGTAGTTTAGTTTAGTTTAGTTTATTGTAGTGTACTGTAGTGTAATTTCATGTAGTGTAGTTTAGTGTAGTGTACTGTACTGTAGTGTAGTTTCATGAAGTTTAGTTTAATTTAGTGTAGTTTTGTGTCATTTAGTTTAGTTTTAGTGTAGTTTAGTATAGTGTTTAGTGTACTATAGTGTAGTTTCGTGTAGATTAATTCAGTGTAGTGTAGTTTAGTGTAGTGTAGTTTTCTTTAGTTTAGTGTAGTTTAGTTTAGAATCAGAAGCTGAATATAAATACTTTATTCATCCCCAAGGGGAAATTGGGTTTGGCTTAGTTCAGTGTAGTTTAGTTTAGTGTAGTTTAGTTTAGTGCAGTGTACTGTAGTGTAGTTTCGTGAAGTTTAGTTTAGTGTATTTTCATGTAGTTTAGTTTAGTGCAGTGTAGTGTAGTTTCGTGTCATTTAGTTTAGTTTTAGTGTAGTTTGGTATAGTGTAGTTTAGTGTACTATAGTGTAGTTTCGTGTAGATTAATTCATTGTAGTGTAGTTTAGTGTAGTGTAGTTTTCTGTAGTTTAGTGTAGTTTAGTTTAGAATCAGAAGCTGAATATAAATACTTTATTCATCCCCAAGGGGAAATTGGGTTTGGCTTAGTTCAGTGAAGTTTAGTTTAATGTAGTTTCAAGTAGTTTAGTTTAGTTTAGTTTATTGTAGTGTACTGTAGTGTAATTCTATGAAGTTTAGTGTAGTGTACTGTAGTGTAATTTCATGTAGTTTAGTTTAGTGTAGTGTACTGTAGTGTAGTTTAATGAAGTTTAGTGTAGTGTACTGTAGTGTAGTTTCATGTAGTTTAGTGTAGTTTAGTGTAGTGTACTGTAGTGTAGTTTAGTGTAGTTTAGTGTAGTGTAGTTTTGTGTACTTTAGTTTAGAATCAGAAGCAGAATAAAAATACTTTATTCATCCCCGAGGGGAAATTGGGTTTGGCTTAGTTCCGTTTAGTTTAGTTTAGTGTAGTGTACTGTAGTGTAGTTTCATGTAGTTTTATTTAGTGTAGTGCAATTTCATGTAATTTAGTGTAGTGTAGTTTAGTGTATTGTAGTGTAGTTTCATGTAGTTTAGCTTAGTTTAGTTTAGTGTATTTAGTTTAGTTTAGTGTAGTGTAGTTTAGCTTAGTTTAGTGTATTTTAGTGTATTTTAGTTTAGCTTAGTGTCGTTTAGTGTAGTTTAGTTTAGTGTTGTGTAGTTTAGTTTAGTGTATTTTAATTTAGTTAAGTTTAGTTTAGTATAGTTTAGTTTAGTGTCGTTTTGTTTAGTTTAGTGTAGTTTAGTTTAGTGTTGTTTTGTTGAGTTTAGTGCAGTGTATTTTATTTTAGTGTATTTTAGTTTAGTGTAGTGTATTTTAGTTTAGTTTAGAGTATTTTAGTTTAGTAAAGTTTACTGTAGTTTAGTTTTGTTTAGTTTAGTGTAGTTTAGTGTAGGGTAATTTAGTTTAGTTAAGTTTAGTGTCGTTTTGTTTAGTTTAGTTTAGTGTATTTAATTTAGTTTCGTTTAGCTTAGTTTAATGTATTTTAGTTTAGTTTAGTGTAGTGTATTTTAGTTTAGTTTAGTGTAGTGTATTTTAGTTTATTTCATTGTAGTGTATTTTAGTTTAGTGTATTTTAGTTTAGTGTAGTGTATTGTAGTGTATTTTAGTTTAGTTAAGTGTAGTTTAGTTTAGTGTATTTTAGTTTAGTTTAGTGTAGTGTATTTTAGTTTAGTGTATTTTAGTTTAGTTTAGTGTAGTGTATTGTAGTGTATTTTAGTTTAGTTAAGTTTATTTTAGTTTAGTGTAGTGTAGTGTATTTTAGTTTAATTTAGTGTAGTTTACTTTAGTGTAGTGTATTTTAGTTTAGTATAGTGGTGTGTATTTCAGTGTAATTTAGTGTAGTGCATTGTAGAATATTTTAGTTTAGTTTAGCTTAGTTTAATATATTTTAGTGTAGTGTAGTGTATTTTAGTTTAGTGTAGTGTAGTGTGTTTTACTTGTGTATTTTAGTTTAGTTTAGTGTAGTGTAGTGTATTTTAGTTTAGTGTAGTGTATTTTAGTTTACTGTAGTGTGGTGTATTGTAGTGTAGTGTATTTTAGTTTAGTATAGTGTAGTGTATTTTAGTGTAGTGTAGTGTATTTTAGTTTAGTTTAGTGTAGTGTAGTGTATTTTAGTTTAGTGTAGTGTATTTTAGTTTACTTTAGTGTATTTTAGTGTAGTATAGTGTATTTTAGTGTAGTGTAGTGTAGTGTATTTTAGTTTAGTGTATTTTAGTTTAGTTTAGTGTAGTATATTGTAGTGTATTTTAGTTAAGTGTATTTTAGTTTAGTGTAGTGTAGTGTATTTTAGTTTAGTTTAGTGTAGTGTAGTTTACTTTAGTGTAGTGTATTTTAGTTTAGTATAGTGTAGTGTATTTTAGTGTAGTGTAGTGTATTTTAGTTTGGTGTAGTTTAGTGTAGTGTAGTTTACTTTAGTGTAGCGTATTTTAGTTTAGTATAGTGGTGTGTATTTTAGTGTAGTTATTTTAGTTTAGTTTAGTGCAGTGTAGAGTATTTTAGTTGAGCTTAGTTTAATATATTTTAGTGTAGTGTAGTGTATTTTAGTTTAGTGTAGTGTAGTGTGTTTTATTTTAGTGTAGCGTATTTTAGTTTAGTTTAGTGTAGTGTAGTGTATTTTAGTTTAGTTTAGTGTAGTGTAGTGTATTTTAGTTTAGTATAGTGTAGTGTATTTTAGTGTAGTGTAGTGTATTTTAGTTTAGTTTAGTGTAGTGTAGTGTATTTTAGTTTAGTGTAGTGTATTTTAGTTTAGTTTAGTGTAGTGTATTTTAGTGTAGTCTAGTGTGTTTTATTTTAGTGTAGTGTATTTTAGTTTAGTGTAGTGTAGTGTATTTTAGTTTAGTTTAGTGTAGTGTAGTGTATTTTAGTTTACTTTAGTGTATTTTAGTGTAGTATAGTGTATTTTAGTGTAGTGTAGTGTAGTGTATTTTAGTTTAGTGTATTTTAGTTTAGTTTAGTTTAATGTAGTATATTGTAGTGTATTTTAGTTCAGTGTATTTTAGTTTAGTGTAGTGTAGTGTATTTTAGTTTACTTTAGTGTAGCGTATTTTAGTTTAGTATAGTGGTGTGTATTTTAGTGTAGTTATTTTAGTTTAGTTTAGTGCAGTGTAGAGTATTTTAGTTGAGCTTAGTTTAATATATTTTAGTGTAGTGTAGTGTATTTTAGTTTAGTGTAGTGTAGTGTGTTTTATTTTAGTGTAGCGTATTTTAGTTTAGTTTAGTGTAGTGTAGTGTATTTTAGTTTAGTTTAGTGTAGTGTAGTGTATTTTAGTTTAGTATAGTGTAGTGTATTTTAGTGTAGTGTAGTGTATTTTAGTTTAGTTTAGTGTAGCGTAGTGTATTTTAGTTTAGTGTAGTGTATTTTAGTTTAGTTTAGTGTAGTGTATTTTAGTGTAGTCTAGTGTGTTTTATTTTAGTGTAGTGTATTTTAGTTTAGTGTAGTGTAGTGTATTTTAGTTTAGTTTAGTGTAGTGTAGTGTATTTTAGTTTACTTTAGTGTATTTTAGTGTAGTATAGTGTATTTTAGTGTAGTGTAGTGTAGTGTAGTGTATTTTAGTTTAGTGTATTTTAGTTTAGTTTAGTTTAATGTAGTATATTGTAGTGTATTTTAGTTCAGTGTATTTTAGTTTAGTGTAGTGTAGTGTATTTTAGTTTAGTTTAGTGTAGCGTATTTTAGTTTAGTATAGTGGTGTGTATTTTAGTGTAGTTATTTTAGTTTAGTTTAGTGCAGTGTAGAGTATTTTAGTTGAGCTTAGTTTAATATATTTGAGTGTAGTGTAGTGTATTTTAGTTTAGTGTAGTGTAGTGTGTTTTATTTTAGTGTAGCATATTTTAGTTTAGTGTAGTGTAGTGTATTTTACTTTAGTTTAGTGTATTTTAGTGTCGTACAATTTAGTATAGTGTAGTGTATTTTAGTTTAGTATAGTTTAGTGTATTTTAGTGTAGTGTATTTTAGTGTAGTGTAGTGTATTTTAGTTTAGTGTTGTGTGGTGTATTTTAGTGTAGTGTAGTGTATTTTAGTGTAGTGTAGTGTATTTTAGTTTAGTTTAGTGTAGTGTATTTTAGTTTAGTGTAGTGTATTTTAGTGTAGTATAGTGTATTTTAGTTTAGTGTAGTGTAGTGTATTTTAGTTTAGTTTAGTGTAGTGTAGTGTATTTTGGTTTAGTGTAGTGTAGTGTATTTTAGTTTAGTGCAGTGTAGTGTAATTTAGTTTAGTTCAGTGTAGTGTAGTTTAGTTTAGTGTAGTGTATATTAGTTTACTATAGTGTTGTGTATTTTAGTGTAGTGTAGTTACTTTAGTTTAGTGCGGTGTAGAGTATTTTAGTTTAGTTTAGCTTAGTTTAATGTATTTTAGTGTATTTTAGTTTAGTTTAGTGTATTTTAGTGTAGTGTAGTGTAGTTTAGTTTAGTGTAGTGTATTGTAGTGTAGTGTGTTTTATTTTACTTTAGTGTATTTTAGTTTAGTTTAGTGTGGTGTAGTGTATTTTAGTTTAGTTTAGTGTATTTTAGTTTAGTGTAGTGTATTTTAGTTTAGTTTAGTGTAGTGTAGTGTATTTTAGTTTAGTTTAGTGTATTTTAGTTTAGTGTAGTGTATTTTAGTTTAGTGTATTTTAGTTTAGTGTAGTATATTGTAGTGTATTTTAGTTAAGTGTATTTTAGTTTAGTGTAGTGTAGTGTATTTTAGTGTAGTGTAGTTTAGTTTAGTGTAGTGTATTTTAGTTTAGTTTAGTGTAGTGTAGTGTATTTTAGTGTAGTGTATTTTAGTTTAGTGTAGTGTATTTTAGTTTAGTGTATTTTAGTTTAGTGTAGTATATTGTAGTGTATTTTAGTTAAGTGTATTTTAGTTTAGTGTAGTTTAGTGTATTTTAGTGTAGTGTAGTTTAGTTTAGTGTAGTGTATTTTAGTTTAGTGCAGTGTAGAGTATTTTAGTTTAGTTTAGCTTAGTTTAATGTAATTTAGTGTAGTGTATTTTAGTTTAGTTTAGTGTAGTGTATTTTAGTTTAGTATAGTGGTGTGTATTTTAGTGTAGTGTAGTGTATTTTAGTGTAGTGTAGTGTATTTTAGTTTGGTGTAGTTTACTTTAGTGTAGTTTACTTTAGTGTGGTGTATTTTAGTTTAGTATAGTGGTGTGTATTTTAGTGTAGTTATTTTAGTTTAGTTTAGTGCAGTGTAGAATATTTTAGTTTAGTTTAGCTTAGTTTAATATATTTTAGTGTAGTGTAGAGTATTTTAGTTTAGTTTAGTGTATTTTAGTGTAGTATAGTTCAGTATAGTGTAGTGTATTTTAGTTTAGTTTTGTGTAGTGTATTTTAGTTTAGTGTATTTTAGTTTAGTTTAGTGTAGTGTATTTTAGTTTAGTTTAGTTTAGTTTAGTGAAGTGTATTTTAGTTTAGTTTAGTGTATTTTAGTTTAGTATAGTGTAGTGTATTTTAGTTTAGTTTAGTGTAGTGTATTTTAGTGTAGTGTATTTTAGTTTAGTGTAGTGTATTTTAGTTTAGTTTAGTTTAGTTTACTGAAGTGTATTTTAGTTTAGTTTAGTGTATTTTAGTTTAGTGTAGTGTAGTGTATTTTAGTTTAGTGTAGTGTAGTGTATTTTAGTGTAGTGTAGTGTATTTTAGTTTAGTGTAGTGTATTTTAGTGTAGTGTACTTTAGTTTAGTTTTGTGTAGTGTATTTTAGTTTAGTGTATTTTAGTTTAGTTTAGTTTAGTTTAGTTTAGTGAAGTGTATTTTAGGTTAGTTTAGTGTATTTTAGTTTAGTGTAGTGTAGTGTATTTTAGTGTAGTGTAGTGTATTTTAGTTTAATTTAATGTATTTTAGTGTAGTGTATTTTAGTTTAGTTTAGTGTAGTGTATTTTAGTTTAGTGTATTTTAGTTTAGTGTAGTGTATTTTAGTGTATTTTAGTTTAGTTCAGTGTATTTTAGTTTAGTTCAGTGTATTTTAGTTTAGTTTAGTGTAGTGTATTTTAGTTTAGTTTAGTTTAGTGTAGTGTATTTTAGTTTAGTTTAGTGTAGTGTATTTTAGTTTAGTGTAGTGTATTTTAGTTTAGTGTAGTGTAGTGTATTTTAATTTAGTGTAGTGTATTTTAGTGTAGTGTACTTTAGTTTAGTTTTGTGTAGTGTATTTTAGTTTAGTGTATTTTAGTTTAGTTTAGTGTAGTGTATTTTAGTTTAGTTTAGTTTAGTGAAGTGTATTTTAGTTTAGTTTAGTGTATTTTAGTTTAGTGTAGTGTAGTGTATTTTAGTGTAGTGTAGTGTATTTTAGTTTAATGTAGTGTATTTTAGTGTAGTGTATTTTAGTTTAGTTTAGTGTAGTGTATTTTAGTTTAGTGTAGTGTATTTTAGTGTATTTTAGTTTAGTTCAGTGTATTTTAGTTTAGTTCAGTGTATTTTAGTTTAGTTTAGTGTAGTGTATTTTAGTTTAGTTTAGTGTAGTGTATTTTAGTTTAGTTTAGTGTAGTGTATTTTAGTTTAGTTTAGTGTAGTGTATTTTAGTTTAGTGTAGTGTATTTTAGTTTAGTGTAGTGTAGTGTATTTTAGTTTAGTGTAGTGTATTTTAGTGTAGTGTACTTTAGTTTAGTTTTGTGTAGTGTATTTTAGTTTAGTGTATTTTAGTTTAGTTTAGTGTAGTGTATTTTAGTTTAGTTTAGTTTAGTGAAGTGTATTTTAGTTTAGTTTAGTGTATTTTAGTTTAGTGTAGTGTAGTGTATTTTAGTGTAGTGTAGTGTATTTTAGTTTAATGTAGTGTATTTTAGTGTAGTGTATTTTAGTTTAGTTTAGTGTAGTGTATTTTAGTTTAGTGTATTTTAGTTTAGTGTAGTGTATTTTAGTGTATTTTAGTTTAGTTCAGTGTATTTTAGTTTAGTTCAGTGTATTTTAGTTTAGTTTAGTGTAGTGTATTTTAGTTTAGTTTAGTGTAGTGTATTTTAGTTTAGTTTAGTGTAGTGTATTTTAGTTTAGTGTAGTGTAGTGTAGTGTATTTTAGTTTAGTGTAGTGTATTTTAGTGTATTTTAGTTTAGTTCAGTGTATTTTAGTTTAGTTCAGTGTATTTTAGTTTAGTTTAGTGTAGTGTATTTTAGTTTAGTGTAGTGTAGTGTAGTGTATTTTAGTTTAGTGTAGTGTATTTTAGTTTAGTGTAGTGTAGTGTAGTGTAGTTTAGTTTAGTATAGTTTTGTGTAGTGTATTTTAGTTTAGTGTATTTTAGTTTAGTGTAGTGTAGTGTATTTTAATTTAGTGTAGTGTATTTTAGTGTAGTGTACTTTAGTTTAGTTTTGTGTAGTGTATTTTAGTTTAGTGTATTTTAGTTTAGTTTAGTGTAGTGTATTTTAGTTTAGTTTAGTTTAGTGAAGTGTATTTTAGTTTAGTTTAGTGTATTTTAGTTTAGTGTAGTGTAGTGTATTTTAGTGTAGTGTAGTGTATTTTAGTTTAATGTAGTGTATTTTAGTGTAGTGTATTTTAGTTTAGTTTAGTGTAGTGTATTTTAGTTTAGTGTAGTGTATTTTAGTGTATTTTAGTTTAGTTCAGTGTATTTTAGTTTAGTTCAGTGTATTTTAGTTTAGTTTAGTGTAGTGTATTTTAGTTTAGTTTAGTGTAGTGTATTTTAGTTTAGTTTAGTGTAGTGTATTTTAGTTTAGTTTAGTGTAGTGTATTTTAGTTTAGTGTAGTGTATTTTAGTTTAGTGTAGTGTAGTGTATTTTAGTTTAGTGTAGTGTATTTTAGTGTAGTGTACTTTAGTTTAGTTTTGTGTAGTGTATTTTAGTTTAGTGTATTTTAGTTTAGTTTAGTGTAGTGTATTTTAGTTTAGTTTAGTTTAGTGAAGTGTATTTTAGTTTAGTTTAGTGTATTTTAGTTTAGTGTAGTGTAGTGTATTTTAGTGTAGTGTAGTGTATTTTAGTTTAATGTAGTGTATTTTAGTGTAGTGTATTTTAGTTTAGTTTAGTGTAGTGTATTTTAGTTTAGTGTATTTTAGTTTAGTGTAGTGTATTTTAGTGTATTTTAGTTTAGTTCAGTGTATTTTAGTTTAGTTCAGTGTATTTTAGTTTAGTTTAGTGTAGTGTATTTTAGTTTAGTTTAGTGTAGTGTATTTTAGTTTAGTTTAGTGTAGTGTATTTTAGTTTAGTGTAGTGTAGTGTAGTGTATTTTAGTTTAGTGTAGTGTATTTTAGTGTATTTTAGTTTAGTTCAGTGTATTTTAGTTTAGTTCAGTGTATTTTAGTTTAGTTTAGTGTAGTGTATTTTAGTTTAGTGTAGTGTAGTGTAGTGTATTTTAGTTTAGTGTAGTGTATTTTAGTTTAGTGTAGTGTAGTGTAGTGTAGTTTAGTTTAGTATAGTGTATTTAGTTTAGTGTAGTGTAGTTTAGTGTATTTTAGTTTAGTGTAGTGTATTTTAGTGTATTTTATTTTAGTGTAGTGTTGTTTAGTTTAGTGTAGTTTAGTGTATTTTAGTGTAGTGTAGTGTAGTTTAGTTTAGTTTAGTGTATTTTAGTGTAGTGTATTTTAGTTTAGTTTAGTGTATTTTAGTTTAGTGTAGTGTATTTTAGTTTAGTTTAGTATAGTGTATTTAGTTTAGTGTAGTGTAGTTTAGCTTGCTGGTCAGATGTGCAGTGGGTATGTGTGGGTGTTCAGTCAGGTCTCTGTAGGGCTGTGTGTGTGTGTGTGTGTGTGTGTGTGTGTGTGTGTGTGTGTGTGTGTGTCTGTGTGTGTCTGTGTGTGTGTATAGTTGAACTTCTCCCACTCCACCGTGCTGTCTCCCCCACTGCCTCCTGGTGGATGCTCCTCACTATGATGTGTGTGTCCCAGCCCACCTGTTCAGGTCTCATTACTGTCAGGCCTGTGTTAATAAATATCCAGGTGCAGAGCACTCCTCAGCACCAGTACTTCATCACCAAGGAGCTCAGTACCACCACCCACCCCCACCCCCACCCCAGCCCACCCCCACCCACCCCATTCCCCTCACACTGCAGCAAGGCTGACGGGAACCATGATTACACTGTAAGCACTGTAGTTATTCACCCTGTGCCCAAAGCCAGACAGTGCACTCCATCTTATCCACCGGCGAAGACACACACACACACACACACACCCATACACACACACACACACACACATTCATGTGGTGCACATGACGGTGTGAAAAACACCTAGATGTGCACACAGCCATGCACACGCAAACCAAACGGCGTACACTGCAGCGCTGCTACTGACAAACAGAAACTTCCGGGTGCTTGCTCTTCACATCGCTTCTTCTTCTTCTGCAGCCCGGTGCCTCCACGGTAACCACGCTTTAGCAGGGTGGGGATGCTTAATGTGATTTGTGTGGGAACGGGCCTGCGCGGCGCCTCCTGCGAGCGAGGTGCCGCTGCAGAGGAGCGGCGGCGGCAGCAGCCGCCTGGCTTTGATGGATAAGCGGCTGGCACGTGCAGCTCATTCTTCTTCTGGCCACCGCACCGGCCGTAATCAGTCCTCCTCCGCACGCAGAACCACCGCATTGGATCCCAGAACCGACCCGTTCCCTCCTCCCAGCGAGTCCCCAGTGGCTCCCTGCTCAGCTCTGCCCCCTGCTCCGGGTGAGATGTCAAGAAACACAAGCAGGGCCCACGTGGCGAGGGAGGAGCGTCGTCTGTGAAGAATGGACCGAGCAAGTACTGGTGTAGCGTCCCAGAGTATTTACTCTCACTTACACCTTTCATAAATCAGCCTGTTGTTTCTGTTCTTTTGCTACGGCGAGAAGGTCTAGCCTTTGGCTTTTGTTTAGAGCGCTCTGGTTCGCCCCCCCGGCCTGCTTGGTTGGGGCTGGTTTAATGTGCACGGAGCTCGGCCTTCTTACCCTCAGCCAGAAAGCAGCTTTTATATATCGGTTATTATTCAGTGCAGCGCTCTTCTGGAGCGCAGCACCCGCAATACCTGCAGTGTGTAACGCTGCTGGTCCTCCTGCTTCACATGACTGCAGCGACATACTGACACAGACAGACAGGCAGGCAGACAGACAGATGGATAGATAGATAGACAGGCAGACAGACAGGCAGACAGACAGACAGGCAGACAGACAGGCAGACAGGCAGATGGATAGATAGATAGACAGGCAGACAGACAGACAGACAGATGGATAGATAGATAGACAGGCAGACAGACAGACAGACAGACAGACAGACAGGCAGACAGACAGACAGATAGGCAGGCACACAGACAGACAGATAGATAGACAGGCAGACAGACAGACAGGCAGATAGATAGATAGATAGATAGATAGATAGATAGATAGATAGATAGATAGATAGATAGATAGATAGATAGATAGATAGATAGATAGATAAACAGATAGACAGGCAGATAGACAGCGAGGCAGATAGATAGATAGACAGGCAGATAGACAGCGAGGCAGATAGATAGATAGAAAGACAGGCAGATAGATAGACAGACAGTCAGGTAGGCAGATAGATAGACAGGCAGGCAGGCAGATAGACAGCGAGGCAGATAGATAGACAGATAGACAGACAGGCAAATATATAGATAGACAGACAGACTGACAGATAGATAGATTAGATAGACAGATAGACTGACAGATAGATAGACAGGCAGAAGGAGAGAGAGAGAGTCCATGTCCTTAATGAGAGTTTACTTGTTTTGCTGCTACTCAACAGTAGAAAAGGACATTTGGAACAACTCGTGTGTTAACTTGGCAGCCTCGACCCAGATGCTGCTAGGCTGACATGCAATAGGCCCACCTTCACATGGGTAACTGAGGCATGTTCTAGCAGTTTGAGTGGCGCACATTGGCCCTCATAACGGTTAGGGTTGGTGCAGGTATGAAAAAACCCCGAGCCACACATCATTCCCGCTTCCGGTGTGGGAAGTTGGCGACACGAATTCACGTATATGGTGGCCTCACTCAGTACCATCCAGTCACCCTGGCATTCACTCTCTTGGACAGTGACATATATATATATATATATATATATATATATATATATATATATATATATATATATATATATATATATATATATATATATATATATATATATATATATATATATATATATATATTGTGGCGGACACTAGGAACGTAAACCACGCCCCCAGCTCACAGTCCTGCTGGGTGAGAGGCATAGCCCCTAGTGTCCTGCCACAATATATATATATATATATATATATATATATATATACATATACATATATATACATACACACACACACACATACAGTGCATCCGGAAAGTATTCACACCCCTTCACTTTCCCCACATTGTGTTATGTTACGGCCTTATTCCAAAATGGATTAAATTCCTTTTTTCCCTCATCAATCTACACACAATACCCCATAATGACAAAGTGAAAAAGGTTTTGAGAAAATTTTTGCAAATGTATTAAAAATAAACAACTGAAATATTGCATGTACATAAGTATCCACACCCTTTACTCAGTACTTGGTCGAGGCACCCTTGGCAGCGATTACAGCCTCAAGTCTTCTTGGGTATGAAGCTACAAGCTTGGCACACCTATATTTGGGGTATTTCTCCCATTCTTCTCTGCAGATCCTCTCCAGCTCTGTAAGGTTAGATGGGGAGCGTCGCTTCACAGCTATTTTCAGGTCTTTCCAGAGATGTTCAATGGGGTTCAAGTCCCGGCTCTGGCTGGGCCACTCAAGGACACTCACAGACTTGTCCCGAAGCCACTCCTTCGTTGTCTTGGCTGTGTGCTTAGGGTCGTTGTCGTGTTGAAAGGTAAACCTTCGCCCCAGTCAGGTCCTGAGCGCTCTGGAGCAGGTTTTCATCAAGGATCTGTCTGTACTTTGCTCCATTCATCTTTCCCTCGATCCTGACTAGTCTCCCAGTTCCTGCCGCTGAAGAGCATCCCCACAGCATGATGCTGCCACCACCATGCTTTACTGTAGGGATGGTATTAGCAAGGTGATGAGAGGTGCCTGGTTTCCTCCAGACGTGACGTTTGGCGTTCAGGCCAAAGAGTTCAATCTTGGTTTCATCAGACCAGAGAATCTTGTTTCTCATGGTCTGAGAGTCCTTTAGGTGCTTTCTGGCAAACTCCAAGCGGGCTGTCATGTGCCTTTTACTGAGCAGAGGCTTCCGTCTGGCCACTCTACCATAAAGGCCTGATTGGTGGAGTGCTGCAGAGATGGTTGTCCTTCTGGAAGGTTCTCCCATCTCCACAGAGGAATGCTGAAGCTCTGTCAGAGTGACCATCGGGTTCTTGGTCACCTCCCTGACCAAGGCCCTTCTCCCCCGATTGCTCAGTTTGGCTGGGCGGCCAGCTCTAGGAAGAGTCCTGGTGGATCCAAACTTCTTCCATTTACAAATGATGGAGACCACTGGGCTCTTCAGGACCTTCAAAGCTGTAGACATTTTTTTGTACCCTTCCCCAGATCTGTGCCTCGATACAATCCTGTCTCGGAGGTCCACAGACAATTCCTGTGACTTCATGGCTTGGTTTCTGCTCTGACATGCACTGTCAACAGTGGGACCTTCTATAGACAGGTGTGTGCCTTTCCAAATCATGTCCGATCAATTGAATTTACTACAGGTGGACTCCAATCAAGATGGAGAAACATCTCAAGGATGATCAGTGGAAACAGGATGAACCTGAGCTCAATTTTGAGTGTCATAGCAAAGGGTGTGAATACTTATGTACATGCAATATTTCAGTTTTTTATTTTTAATACATTTGCCAAAATTTCTACAAAACCTTTTTCACTTTGTCCTTATGGGGTATTGTGTGGAGATTGATGAGGGAAAAAAAGGAATGTGTGTGTGTGTGTGTGTGTGTGTGTGTGTGTGTGTGTGTGTGTGTGTGTGTGTGTGTGTGTGTGTGTGTGTGTGTGTTGGTTATATGTGTTCTTGTAGTTCTTGTAGTTTGGATGTGTTGTTGTCTTTGTGTTGCACTGTTGTGGTCTGGGGGAAATGATGCTTCATTTCATTTCATGTGTGCAGGTGCATGGAATGAAATGACAAATACATGTTCATGATTGCTGATTGGTAATAGATAATATAAGACACTGACGGATCTTAATGGAGCACAGTGACCATTAATAATGAGTGGAAATATTACCCGTACATTTGTTAAAAGATCCACAGTCTACTGTGTAGAAGCATCAGCATGTGTTTGTGTGCATGGCCTGGCTGTAGGAGGCCAGGGTGGATGTTGGTGTGCATGGCCTGGCTGTAGGAGGCCAGGGTGGATGTTGGTGTGCATGGCCTGGCTGTAGGAGGCCAGGGTGGATGTTGGTGTGCATGGCCTGGCTGTAGGAGGCCAGGGTGGATGTTGGTGTGCATGGCCTGGCTGTAGGAGGCCAGGGTGGATGTTAATGTGCATGGCCTGGCTGCAGGAGGCCAGGGTGGATGTTGGTGTGCATGGCCTGGCTGTGGGAGGCCAGAGTAGCTGTTGGTGTGCATGGTCTGGCTGTAGAAGGCCAGGGTGGATGTGAATGTGCATGGCCTGGCTGTAGGAGGTCAGGGCGGCTGTTGGTGTGCATGGTCTGGCTGTAGGAGGCCAGGGTGGCTGTTGGTGTGCATGGTCTAGCTGTAGGAGGCCAGGGTGGCTGTTGTTGTGCATGGCATGGCTGTAGGAGGCCAGGGTGGATGTTGGTGTGCATGGCCTGGCTGTAGGAGGCCAGGGCGGCTGTTGTTGTGCATGGTCTAGCTGTAGGAGGCCAGGGTGGCTGTTGGTGTGCATGGCCTGGCTGTAGGAGGCCAGGGCGGCTGTTGTTGTGCATGGCATGGCTGTAGGAGGCCAGGGTGGCTGTTGGTGTGCATGGTCTGGCTGTAGGAGGCCAAGGTGGATGTTAATGTGCATGGTCTGGCTGCAGGAGGCCAGGGTGGCTGTTGTTGTGCATGGCCTGGCTGTAGGAGGCCAGGGTGGATGTTGGTGTGCATGGCCTGGCTGTAGGAGGCCAGGGTGGCTGTTGTTGTGCATGGCATGGCTGTAGGAGGCCAGGGTGGATGTTGGTGTGCATGGCCTGGCTGTAGGAGGCCAAGGTGGATGTTGTTGTGCATGGCCTGGCTGTAGGAGGCCAGGGTGGATGTTGGTGTGCATGGCCTGGCTGTAGAAGGCCAGGGTGGATGTTAATGTGCATGGTCTGGCTGCAGGAGGCCAGGGTGGCTGTTGTTGTGCATGGCCTGTCTGTAGGAGGCCAGGGTGGATGTTGGTGTGCATGGCCTGGCTGTAGAAGGCCAGGGTGGATGTTAATGTGCATGGTCTGGCTGCAGGAGGCCAGGGTGGATGTTGATGTGCATGGCCTGGCTGCAGGAGGCCAGGGTGGATGTTGATGTGCATGGCCTGGCTGTAGGAGGCCAGGGTGGATGTTAATGTGCATGGTCTGGCTGCAGGAGGCCAGGGTGGATGTTGATGTGCATGGTCTGGCTGCAGGAGGTCAGCGTGGATGTTAATGTGCATGGTCTGGCTGTAGGAGGTCAGCGTGGATGTTAATGTGCATGGTCTGGCTGTAGGAGGCCAGGGTGGATGTTGATGTGCATGGCCTGACAGTAGGAGGCCAGGGTGGATGAGGTGAGGAGGTCCAGCAGGTCTGTGTGGCCTCTCATCTCAGCAGCTCTGAGCAGCGGTGGAGGCAGGGGGGTATGACGGGGAGGACACATCCACTTGACTCTGGAGAAGCAATCAGACTCTAAGGAGTTTAATGCACTGCCTTGGGTCTGAGCCACAGCAATTGAGTTTGATAGCCGTGTCATTATGAGAGGAGGGCGTCTGGAGGTCTACAGCGGCCAGGGATTAGACGAGGAGAGAGGGACGAAAAAAAAAGGAGTACAGAAGTGGAGAAGAGCTAGTGAGGGGGGTTGGCAGTGCCTCGCCACATTGGACCTGGGCCCTTCCTCACCTCCTCCACTGCCTCTCATCATCACACTTCCGCTCCCCCTCGCTGATTTCCCTCCATACAAGTGCTGCAGACTGGAGGTCAGTGCTTGGTACTACGACACTTCTGTGACGGCACGTGAGGACTTGGTGTCTTGATTCTGCACAGATGTTTTCCGTTTGCTGCCATGCAGGAAATCAACATCTATCATCTGTGCCAACCTGACCACCTTTACTGTTCTCCCTCTCTTCTTAGTACGCAGCCTCCCCCTTTTTACTCTCTACTATAAAGATCATAAAAATAACAATGACGATATTAGATAATATATAACGATAATATTTATAATGATATCTCTTCTATATAATGATATATATTATATATATTATATATAGTGATGTATATGATATATATGATATAATAGTATATATGTGTAATGATGACATGTATAATAATGATAATATATGATATATATTATACATCATGATATATACACTACCGTTCAAAAGTTTGGGGTCGCATTGAAATGTCCATATTTTTGAAGGAAAAGCACTGTACTGTTCAATGAAGATAACTTTAAACTAGTCTTAACTTTAAAGAAATACACTCTATACATTGCTAATGTGGTAAATGACTATTCTAGCTGCAAATGTCTGGTTTTTGGTGCAATATCTACATAGGTGTATAGAGGCCCATTTCAAGCAACTATCACTCCAGTGTTCTAATGGTACAATGTGTTTGCTCATTGGCTCAGAAGGCTAATTGATGATTAGAAAACCCTTGTGCAATCATGTTCACACATCTGAAAACAGTTTAGCTCGGTACAGAAGCTACAAAACTGACCTTCCTTTGAGCAGATTGAGTTTCACATTTGTGGGGTCAATTAAACGCTCAAAATGGCCAGAAAAAGAGAACTTTCATCTGAAACTCGACAGTCTATTCTTGTTCTTAGAAATGAAGGCTATTCCATGCGAGAAATTGCTAAGAAATTGAAGATTTCCTACACCGGTGTGTACTACTCCCTTCAGAGGACAGCACAAACAGGCTCTAACCAGAGTGGAAAAAGAAGTGGGAGGCCGCGTTGCACAACTGAGCAAGAAGATAAGTACATTAGAGTCTCTAGTTTGAGAAACAGACGCCTCACAGGTCCCCAACTGGCATCTTCATTCAATAGTACCCGCAAAACACCAGTGTCAACATCTACAGTGAAGAGGCGGCTGCGGGATTCTGGGCTTCAGGGCAGAGTGGCAAAGAAAAAGCCATATCTGAGACTGACCAATAAAAGAAAAAGATTAAGATGGGCAAAGGAACACAGACATTGGACAGAGGAAGACTGGACAAAAGTGTTGTGGACGGATGAATCCAAGTTTGAGGTGTTTGGATCACAAAGAAGAACGTTTGTGAGACGCAGAACAAATGAAAAGATGCTGGAAGAATGCCTGACGCCATCTGTTAAGCATGGTGGAGGTAATGTGATGGTCTGGGGTTGCTTTGGTGCTGGTAAGGTGGGAGATTTGTACAGGGTAAAAGGGATTCTGAATAAGGAAGGCTATCACTCCATTTTGCAACGCCATGCCATACCCAGTGGACAGCGCTTGATTGGAGCCAATTTCATCCTACAACAGGACAATGACCCTAAACACACCTCCAAATTGTGCAAGAACTATTTAGAGCAGAAGCAGGCAGCTGGTATTCTATCGGTAATGGAGTGGCCAGCGCAGTCACCAGATCTGAACCCCATTGAGCTGTTGTGGGAGCAGCTTGACCGTATGGTACGCAAGAAGTGCCCATCCAACCAATCCAACTTGTGGGAGCTGCTTCTGGAAGCGTGGGGTGCAATTTCTCCAGATTACCTCAACAAATTAACAGCTAGAATGCCAAAGGTCTGCAATGCTGCAATTGCTGCAAATGGAGGATTCTTTGACGAAAGCAAAGTTTGATCTAAAAAAAATCTTATTTCAAATACAAATCATTATTTCTAACCTTGTCAATGTCTTGACTCTATTTTCTATTCATGTCACAACATATGGTGGTGAATAAGTGTGACTTTTCATCGAAAACACCAAATTGTTTGGGTGATCCCAAACTTTTGAACGGTAGTGTATATATAATGATAATATAAGATGGTGGCGCGAATTCACATTTGCGGCGGCCTCACCCAGTTCCGTCCATGCAGTGTGTTTGTCCATGTGTGCATCTAAGTTATGTCTTGGTTTGATGGCTGGGAGAGCTGGTGCTGGATCAGCTGGCAGAGCTTGGTCTGCTGCACTGTGGGCCCAGGGACCACGGCCTTGCCCGGAGCTGCTCCCGAGGAGGTAACACCGAGGGCGGTCTGACAGGACGCGGAAGCGGGGCAGGCTAAGCTAACTGCTAGCTCATGCAGACCGGGGGTTCCGATGACACCGAGGGCGGTCTGGCGGCGGCCTCTCCTGGCGTTGACTGGTGTTTTTGATGTCGTCTTGAGGAGTGCGGGGAGGTGGGTCGAGGGTGTCTGGCTGGGAGGGCTTGGTCCACTTCGTCCGGTGGGCCCGGGGACCACGGCCCCTGCCCGGAGCTGCGCCCGAGGAGGAAACTCGGAGGGCAGTCTGACAGGACGCGGAAGCGGGGCAGGCTAGGCTAACTGCTAGCCCATGCAGACTTGCGGTTCCGACAGTCATCCTGGCTGGCATTTGTTTCCTTGGACAGTGATGTTTTTGTTTAGTTTGGTATTTATTTCTTTATCTATTTATTTCTTTATTTATTTGTCTATGTATTTATTTTGTCGTGTGGCTATACATGTTAGATGGATATCTTTGTTAGTTTGGATATGTGTGTTCTTGTAGTTTTGGGGTGTGTTGTTGTCTTTTGTGTTGTACTGCTGTGGGCTGTGGGGGAAACGGCATTTAGTTTCATTTCAAGTACACAAGTGTATGGAGTGACATGACAAATAGTGTCCTGATTCCTTGCTGAGCATGACCGTAATAACAAACTTCACTATATTGCAGTTTTAGACATGAAGTGCTGCTCAGAGTGCCTTACTCCAGAAAGACAAACTGAAGACAAAGAGAACTAGGATATAGAATAGAAATATACTAGTTCTAGATATAATGTATAGAATAGAACTAGGATATAGAATAGAAATATGCTAGTTCTAGATATAGTTTATAGAATAGAACTAGGATATAGAATAGAAATATGCTAGTTCTAGATATAATGTATAGAATAGAACTAGGATATAGAATAGAAATATACTAGTTCTAGATATAATGTATAGAATAGAACTAGGATATAGAATAGAAATATGCTAGTTCTAGATATAGTATATAGAATAGAACTAGGATATAGAATAGAAATATGCTAGTTCTAGATATGTATAGAATAGAACTAGGATATAGAATATAAATATACTAGTTCTAGATATAATGTATAGAATAGAACTCAGATATAGAACAGATATGCTAGTTCTAGATATAGTATATAGAATAGAACTAGGATATCGAATAGAAATATACTTGTTCTAGATATAATGTATAGAATAGAACTAGGATATAGAATAGAAATATACTTGTTCTAGATATAATGTATAGAATAGAACTAGGATATAGAATAGAAATATATTAGTTCTAGATATAATGTACAGAATAGAACTAGGATATAGAATAGAAACATGCCAGTTCCAGATATCGTATATAGAATAGAACTAGGATATAGAATAGAAATATACTAGTTCTAGATACAATGTATAGAATAGAACTGGTATATAGAATAGAAATATACTAGTTCTAGATATAGTGTATAGAATAGAACTGGTATATAGAATAGAAATATACTAGTTCTAGATATACTATATGGAAAAGAACTGGTATATAGAATAGAAATATACTAGTTCTAGATATAGTGTATAGAATAGAACTGGTATATAGAATAGAAATATACTGGTTCTAGATATAGTGTATAGAATAGAACTGGTATATAGAATAGAAATATACTGGTTCTAGATATAGTATATAGAATAGAAGTACACTAGTTTTAGATATAGTATATAGAAAAGAACTGGTATATAGAATAGAAATATACCAGTTCTAGCTATAGTATATAGACTAGAACTGGTATTTAGAGTAGAACAAATGAAAAGAGACATTAAATCATCACAAGCAGAAAAAAGAGCAGAAAGTGCTAAAAAGTTCACGAGTGGAGTACAAATGGTACAAATGAAAAGAAAACGGCACTTGCGTCAGACTGGACGTGTTGTGTGACGATTGTCTTTACTGCTCTAACATTTATTGTGTTGAGGGAGGCCCTCCTTCCAGGCTGCAACCCCACCTATCATCCTCACCTATCCTCCACCTTCACACTGTGGAATGAGATGTTCACCCTCTGATGAGACCTGACTCCATGACTTCAACTTCTGCGCGTTTGTGTGCGCGTGTGCGCGCGTGTGCGTGTGTGTATTGGGGCAAGCAAAACAGAAAGTAGTCAGCCTGTGATGGCAGATGCTCAGGTAGGAGTTGTCAGCAGCGGGAGCCTGGTGGAGCAGATCCAGGTCCATGGCTTTGATTGTCCCAGCTGCGGCTGCGCCATGTGCCCCGGCGCGGCTTTGATTAGCGCCGCCATGAAAATGTATGCTGCACACTCAAAGGAAACTGGGGGAGTAGCTACCTGTCAAGGAAACTCACAAACAAGGCTAGTAAGTGCACGGGGAACTGTATATTTTAAAGCCTAATATTCGTTTCATTTCGTTGCAGGGGCATTCCAAATCCCTGCTGATACCCCCCCCCCCACCACACACACACACCCCAACCTTTCAATGGGTCCCTAGATGCATTGGAGGTTGTACAAAGCCCCTCCCCAACCCTCAAACCCCCAAACACCACACAACCACCCCTCCCACACCCAACCCCCAAACATCCCCACGCACAGCCCCACACCCACCCAGCCCCGGAGGAGAGTTATGGGACGGGCTGCACAACAAAGGGTCTCCGCCAGATGCTGTGAATACCAAAAAACCTCCACCCGTCACCCCCACCCCCTCCCTCCCACACAACACACAAACATAAATATATAAATTAATCAGAGCGCAGGTAAATAAATAAATAATGTATACGAGTAGCTAATTAAATGTGTTTATTCCTGTTATCATATGCTGCCCTCATTTCCACCACTTGAAGCCATGAATCATTAAGTGGCTGCTAAATTGGTCTCTGGGGCCGCGGCGGTGGCAGGGGGCGGTCAGCGCCTGTCTGGCAGCAGGCAGGTGTGCGGCGGACGGACGGATGGCCTGTGCTCCCGGAGCCCCTCGGACAGCGGAGCATGACAGAGGGGAGGCGGCCTCCTGCTGGGAGGTGAGCGGCCAGAGGAGAGGCGGCAGCGGAGCGGCTGACAAGACCCCCGTCATGGGGCCGGCGCCCGCTTTGATTAATGAGGGCATTTGAAAGACAATTAGTGGGAGCAGATTTGCTTTCAACTACCTTATCAATCAGGACACTTTCAGCTCGGAGTACAGCGCCGCTCCACGGCGGACTGAGTGTGGCTGTAGGAGGGAACGGGGGGGGGGGGCTGCCAGTCAGACAAGGTGTAGGAGGAGAGGGTCCATAAAACCTGAAGCCTCTGAGGGGCCGTTATCACAACCAGAACGTCACTCTGCTGAACCTGTGGTTGCCAAGTCCCCACAGTCACACTCTCACACTCTGTTTTAGCACTCAGGCTGTTAGCATGACAGCTATTCAGCTACTGCTTCTCTCAACAGCCGCTGGCCAAGCACACGCGGGACTAGAACATAGACGCGTAGCTAGAACATAGACGAGTAACTAGAACATAGACGCGTAGCTAGAACATAGACGAGTAACTAGAACATAGACGCGTAGCTAGAACATAGACGCGTAACTAGAACATAGACGCGGGACAAGAACATAGACGCGTAGCTAGAACATAGACCCGTAACTAGAACATAGACGAGTAACTAGAACATAGACGCGTAGCTAGAACATAGACGCGTAACTAGAACATAGACGCGGGACAAGAACATAGACGCGTAGCTAGAACATAGACCCGTAACTAGAACATAGACGCGGGACTAGAACATAGACGCGTAGCTAGAACATAGACCCGTAACTAGAACATAGACGCGTAGCTAGAACATAGACGCGTAACTAGAACATAGACGCGTAACTAAAACATAGATGCGTAGCTACAACATAGACGCGTAGCTAGAACATAGACGAGTAACTAGAACATAGACGCGGGACTAGAACATAGACGCGTAGCTAGAACATAGGCACGTAGCTAGAACATAGATGCGTAACTAGAACATATACGCATAACTAGAACATAGACGCGTAACTAGAACATAGACGCATAGCTAGAACATAGACGCGTAGCTAGAACATAGACGAGTAACTAGAACATAGACGCGGGACTAGAACATAGACGCGTAGCTAGAACATAGACGCGTAACTAGAACATAGACGCGTAACTACAACATAGACGCGTAACTACAACATAGACGCGTAACTAGAACATAGACGTGTAACTAGAACATAGACGCATAGCTAGAACATAGGCACGTAGCTAGAACATAGATGCGTAACTAGAACATATACGCATAACTAGAACATAGACGCGTAACTAGAACATAGACGCATAGCTAGAACATAGACGCGAAGCTAGAACATAGACGCGTAGCTAGAACATAGACGCGTAACTAGAACATAGACGCGTAGCTAGAACATAGACGCGTAGCTAGAACATAGACGCGTAGCTACAACATAGATGTGTAACTAGAACATAGGTGAATAACTAGAACATAGACGCGTAACTAGAACATAGACGCGTAACTAGAACATAGACGCATAGCTAGAACATAGTCGAGTAACTAGAACATAGACGAGTAACTAGAACATAGACGCGTAGCTAGAACATAGACGCGTAGCTACAACATAGACGCGTCACTAGAACATAGACGAGTAACTAGAACATAGACGCGTAACTAGAACATAGATGCGTAGCTAGAACATAGACGCGTCACTAGAGCATAGACGAGTAACTAGAACATAGACGCGTAACTAGAACATAGACGCGTAACTAGAACATAGACGCGTTACTAGAACATAGACGCGTAGCTACAACATAGACGCGTAGCTAGAACATAGACGCGTAGCTAGAACATAGATGCGTAACTAGAACATAGACGCGTAACTAGAACATAGACGCGTAGCTAGAACATAGACGCGTAACTAGAACATAGACGCGTGACTAGAACATAGATACGTAGCTAGAACACAGACGCGTAGCTAGAACATAGATGCGTAACTAGAACATAGACGCGTGACCAGAACATAGACGCGTAGCTAGAACACCAGCAGGTGCAGTGTCGCCGTTCACGCTGTAAAGCTTTTATGTGAGCAGTTCACACGTTTTGCAGCAGAGTTAAGAAACAGCTGCATGCTCATATATGTGTATTTGTGTGTATTTATATGTGTATTTGTGTGTATTTGTGTGTATTTATATGTGTATATTCACATGTAATCATGAGCAGAAATGATTTTCAGCCAACATAAAGTTGGCGAACTCTTCAGTGTGATGCAAATCAGCCCACAAGGAAAGAGACAACTGCGATTCACCTCATCTGCTTTCAGTCAGGCGGGCCGGAGAGCTGCTGTAATAATGAGCAGCACAGGAAGAGGCCAGGTCTTCTCCAGGTGTCAGCCATTTTAAACCCGGCAGCTTTAAACCCGGCTATAAACCCAGCTATAAACCCAGCTTTAAACCCGGCAGCTTTAAACCCAGATTTAAACCCGGCAGCTTTAAACCCAGCTATAAACCCAGATTTAAACCCGGCAGCTTTAAACCCGGCAGCTTTAAACCCAGCTATAAACCCAGCTATAAACCCAGCTATAAACCCAGTTTTAAACCCAGCTTTAAACCCGGCTATAAACCCAGATTTAAACCCAGCTATAAACCCAGCTTTAAACCCGGCAGCTATAAACCCAGCTATAAACCCAGATTTAAACCCAGATTTAAACCCCGCTTTAACCCCAGCTTTAAACCCGGCTTTAAACCCGGCTTTAAAACAAGATTTAAACCCGGCTATAAACCCAGCTTTAAACCCGGCAGCTTTAAACCCAGTTTTAAACCCAGCTATAAACCCAGATTTAACCCCAGCTTTAAAGCCAGCTTTAAACCCGGCAGCTTTAAACCCAGCTATAAACCCAGATTTAAACCCGCTTTAACCCCAGCTTTAAACCCGGCTTTAAACCCGGCTTTAAAACCAGATTTAAACCCGGCTTTAAAACCAGATTTAAACCCGGCTATAAACCCAGCTATAAACCCGGCAGCTTTAAACCCGGCTTTAAGACCAGATTTAAACCCAGCTTTAAGACCAGATTTAAACCCGGCTATAAACTCAGATTTAAACCCCGCTTTAACCCCAGCTTTAAACCCGGCTTTAAACCCGGTTTTAAAACCAGATTTAAACCCGGCTTTAAGACCAGATTTAAACCCAGCTTTAAGACCAGATTTAAACCCGGCTATAAACCCAGCTTTAAACCCGGCAGCTTTAAACCCGGCTTTAAGACCAGATTTAAACCCGGCTATAAACCCAGCTTTAAGCCCAGTTTAAACAGGCCTCCAGACCACCTACTCCCACTGCCACCCACTACCATCACAACCATTATGCTAACCCATGCAGACGCTCCTCCAAACAATTAGGGCAGCTAAACGGTCATGTCTAGGTGGAGAGCTGAAAGCCAGGCCTGGTTACAGGGTTGGATCATAGCGGACCTACGGGGCGGACTATGTTAGCTTGACTTGACTTACATTTGACAGATTTCTTTTTGCACAGCAATAATTTCAAATTGTCAATTCAAATAGTAATAATTTCAAATTAGAGAAATGTGTTACGTTTTATTTGACAAAGTTAATCGCAAAGAAAAATCCGTCAGTATTATAGAAGACTTGGCTGTGAAAGTCTCCCAGGTAGGTCTTGGCGGAGGCTGCATGTCTTCGCGGTACATTTCAGCAGCTTCTTTTAACAACTGCCTGCTGAAAGTGTCGCCATTCAACACCTGTTTATTTCTGAGCTCATGGCCGCACAAAGGAGCCCTCTCCAAATCTACATATCCAGACTTGACCTTCCTGCTGAAGCGCTGTCTCACTGTCCATGTCCTGTCTCACTGTCCATGTCCTGTCTCACTGTACATGTCCTGCACTGTCTCACTGTACATGTCCTGTCTCACTGTACATGTCCTGCACTGTCTCACTGTCCATGTCCTGTCTCACTGTCCATGTCCTGCACTGTCTCACTGACCATGTCCTGCACTGTCTCACTGTACATGTCCTGCACTGTCTCACTGACCATGTCCTGCACTGTCTCACTGTACATGTCCTGTCTCACTGTACATGTCCTGTCTCACTGTACATGTCCTGCACTGTCTCACTGTACATGTCCTGCACTGTCTCACTGTCCATCTCCTGCACTGTCTCACTGTACATGTCCTGTCTCACTGTACATGTCCTGCACTGTCTCACTGTACATGTCCTGTCTCACTGTACATGTCCTGCACTGTCTCACTGTCCATGTCCTGTCTCACTGTCCATGTCCTGTCTCACTGTCCATGTCCTGCACTGTCTCACTGTACATGTCCTGTCTCACTGTACCTGTCCTGCACTGTCTCACTGTACATGTCCTGTCTCACTGTACATGTCCTGCACTGTCTCACTGACCATGTCCTGTCTCACTGTACATGTCCTGCACTGTCTCACTGTACATGTCCTGTCTCACTGTACATGTCCTGCACTGTCTCACTGTACATGTCCTGCACTGTCTCACTGTCCATGTCCTGTCTCACTGTACATGTCCTGCACTGTCTCACTGTACATGTCCTGCACTGTCTCACTGTCCATGTCCTGTCTCACTGTACATGTCCTGTACTGTCTTACTGTACATGTCTTCCACTGTCTCACTGTAGATGTTCTGTACTGTCTCATTTTACATGTCCTGTCTCACTGTACATGACCTGTCCTGTCTCCCTGTACATGTACTGTCTCACTGTAGATGTCCTGTACTGTCTCACTGTATATGACCGGTACTGTCTCACTAGACATGGTCTGTAGTGTCTCACTGTACATGATCTGTCCTGTCTCCCTGTACATGTACTGTCTCACTGTAGATGTCCTGTACTGTCTCACTGTATATGACCGGTACTGTCTCACTAGACATGTTCTGTAGTGTCTCACTGTACATGACCTGTCCTGTCTCACTGTACATGACCTGTGTCACTGTAGATGTTCGGTACTGTCTCACTGTACATGAACCCCCTTCTCACACGCTTACACCTGTCAGATCATATGAAGCAGTGGGGATGTGATGGACATCTGCCAGTGTGGTTGAAAGAGGGACAGAAGTGGTTTCATGAAGCTGGAAACCAGCAAGTAACGAAGTGTCCCTATTGATCCTCATGCCTGTAATTAAACCAGGGCACCAGGCGAGAAGAAGCTAACAATGCTGGGTACAGAGAACCCAGGGACAAAAATCAATAAGTTCCCATCATGATGGGTCTTCTTAGTCGTGCTCTTCTCCCGGGGTTACCATGTCTGGAGAGCAAGAAGGCAACAGAGGAATACGTCCACCTCCTCTTGATTTCCCAATATCTTTCATAATGCGGCCAAACTGTGAATATGGCTGAAATGCGTTTAGTCCACAAACAGCCGCTGAATGGCGCTGAGAGGAGCGGGCACTAGCAGCTAGATGGCGGACTGCTCCTGGCCGAGGGCTTATCCTTCATTAGCATGAGTGGTAGCCCAGCTGCACAACGGGGAGGGAGGCCTTTTACGCTCTGGCTTACCAGCACAGGACGGTTTGCTGGCGATGCCATGCTGTTTGGGATCCCCAGCAGTCGTCTATAAAGGACATGCACAAAGTGGACGTGTGTACGAGACTGTCCTCCACCAAAACACCACCCCGTAGGTCGTTTGTACAAGCAGCTTATTACGACCTATAGTGACGTTTTAAGCTGCTTCCTCGCGGAGGAAGTGTAATGTCACATAGCGGTTATAACGTCCACGCTAGCTAGCTGACTTTCTAACTTGAGGCTGACGTTAAGTTAGCCCTTATGACGTCATTCATAGCTAAACATACCGCCAATAGCAATCTTAGTTACTATACTAGACGGCCAAACAACACAAAAACACACTGCCTACATATCCTATTGTTCTGAGTATCTGTGGCATACCTCCTGCCGCCGGTAGGGGCGCTAAGTTAGGAAACGCTCCTGTGGGTCGCATCAGAAGACGAACGACCTGTGTGGTCGTATGGGTTGGAGGACTTGGTGTGTTTTCTATGCGCTTGGTGCGTCTAACACGTGAGGACTGGACGTGGCGTGAGATCAGCAATGGACACATTAATGATTTAAATGACGTCACAACGCACCCCCCACCCCCCAATATTTATGGACGAAACAGAAATTAATTAGCGTTTGAATTTAAACCAAACATGGAGAAGTGACAGTGTGTTGAGGGGCAAGACAGTGTTGAGCGGCCCTGATTCCAGTGTGACTGTGTGGTGCCGGGGTCCACGTGTGACTGTGTTGTGCCGGGGTCCACGTGTGACTGTGTGGTGCCGGGGTCCACGTGTGACTGTGTGGTGCCGGGGTCCACGTGTGACTGTGTGGTGCCGGGGTCCACGTGTGACTGTGTGGTGCCGGGGTCCACGTGTGACTGTGTGGTGCCGGGGTCCACGTGTGACAGTGTGGTGCCGGGGTCCACGTGTGACTGTGTGTGGTGCCGGGGTCCACGTGTGACTGTGTGGTGCCGGGGTCCACGTGTGACTGTGTGGTGCCGGGGTCCACGTGTGACTGTGTGTGGTGCCGGGGTCCACGTGTGACTGTGTGGTGCCGGGGTCCACGTGTGACTGTGTGTGGTGCCGGGGTCCACGTGTGACTGTGTGGTGCCGGGGTCCACGTGTGACTGTGTGTGGTGCCAGGGTCCACGTGTGACTGTGTGGTGCCGGGGTCCACGTGTGACTGTGTGGTGCCGGGGTCCACGTGTGACTGTGTGTGGTGCCGGGGTCCACGTGTGACTGTGTGGTGCCGGGGTCCACGTGTGACTGTGTGTGGTGCCGGGGTCCACGTGTGACTGTGTGTGGTGCCGGGGTCCACGTGTGACTGTGTGGTGCCGGGGTCCACGTGTGACTGTGTGGTGCCGGGGTCCACGTGTGACTGTGTGGTGCCGGGGTCCACGTGTGACTGTGTGTGGTGCCGGGGTCCACGTGTGACTGTGTGGTGCCGGGGTCCACGTGTGACTGTGTGGTGCCGGGGTCCACGTGTGACTGTGTGGTGCCGGGGTCCACGTGTGACTGTGTGTGGTGCCGAGGTCCACGTGTGACTGTGTGGTGCCGGGGTCCACGTGTGACTGTGTGTGGTGCCGGGGTCCACGTGTGACTGTGTGTGGTGCCGAGGTCCACGTGTGACTGTGTGTGGTGCCGGGGTCCACGTGTGACTGTGTGTGGTGCCGGGGTCCACGTGTGACTGTGTGTGGTGCCGGGGTCCACGTGTGACTGTGTGGTGCCGGGGTCCACGTGTGACTGTGTGTGGTGCCGGGGTCCACGTGTGACTGTGTGGTGCCGGGGTCCACGTGTGACTGTGTGTGGTGCCGGGGTCCACGTGTGACTGTGTGTGGTGCCGGGGTCCACGTGTGACTGTGTGTGGTGCCGGGGTCCACGTGTGACTGTGTGGTGCCGGGGTGCACGTGTGACTGTGTGGTGCCGGGGTCCACGTGTGACTGTGTGGGGCCGGGGTCCACGTGTGACTGTGTTGTGCCGGGGTCCACGTGTGACTGTGTGGTGCCGGGGTCCACGTGTGACTGTGTGGTGCCGGGGTCCACGTGTGACTGTGTGTGGTGCCGGGGTCCACGTGTGACTGTGTGTGGTGCCGGGGTCCACGTGGGACTGTGTGGTGCCGGGGTCCACGTGTGACTGTGTGGTGCCGGGGTCCACGTGTGACTGTGTGTGGTGCCGGGGTCCACGTGGGACTGTGTGGTGCCGGGGTCCACGTGTGACTGTGTGTGGTGCCGGGGTCCACGTGTGACTGTGTGGTGCCGGGGTCCACGTGTGACTGTGTGGTGCCGGGGTCCACGTGTGACTGTGTGGTGCCGGGGTCCACCTGTGACTGTGTGGTGCCGGGGTCCACGTGTGACTGTGTGGTGCCGGGGTCCACGTGTGACTGTGTGTGGTGCCGGGCATGGACGCCGTCCAGTTCTCTGTGCAGTCCCTCCTTGTTCCAGCTTGGCTGCAGATTAGGAATGCTGCCTGCTGCCCTCCATTTCCTATTAGCTGTTTTATTTCACGGGGAATTTGCTTCCTGCATGCTGTAATTGCTGTGTGGGCACCTCCTGATGTGGGCATTACAGTTTTTAACACAATCTTTTACGCAGGTGAGAATATGCATATATTGCCCTTTCAGCGCCACATTATTTGATTGTTATTCTCAATTATTCATCATGGAGTGTGTGGAACAAAGTGAAGTATTGTGGTTAATGTTATTAGCCGGCAACTAGTGTGCAAAACGTTCCCTCCCTACCCTAACAGCAGGGTGGCAGTACCCCCCCCCCCGAAGAAGAGACCCTACGGCATCCCTTTCCCCATGCAGCCTGGCTGCAGCCTGCCGGAGGCCGGGCCGGGCCGGGCTGCAGCGGCCCGCTGTGTGTGCCATACTAATATGTGGCTTTGTTTAACTCGCCAAACCATAACTTGTGGTTCAGCGGAGACACGAGCAGATGCATCGCGTCATGACAAGCAGCCTGTTGTCTTTCTGCAGAGAAACGGCGTCTCCGAGAAGGACTCTGATCCCCGCCGTTAAAGAGCCCATCATCTGTTCCCCCTCCGGCCTGCAGGCCTGCAGAACGGAGCCACTCTGAGTGAGTGTGTGTGTGTGTGTGTGTGTGTGTGTGTGTGTGTGTGTGTGTGTGTGTGTGTGTGTGTGTGTCTCCAGTAAGTAAGACAGGACTGTGCATGTGTACACTATGAAGTTAAGTAAATGCCGGGCAGAATAAGAGCTAATCGTGCCTCACAGTAATAAAGGCAAAGTCATTAATTCTGCTTTGTCTCTTTCATTCACATTTTTTTGGGGGGGTGGGGGTGTGGGGGGGTTAGCTTACTGCAAATCGCTACTCATTGTGTGTGTTGAGGAGTTCAGACACATGCAGCACTGGATGGGGGAGAAAACTGCGATCGCTCTTTCTCCGGCGGAGGCCAAAGCCGGGTGGCGTAATGATATTCATTTTCAAACAGGAGAACATTCTAATGGGCAATTAAGATGATCAAGCCTGCCAAGCTACACGTGAAGAACGCCGTCCCGGTGCCAGCGATTACGTGTCCTCCACCCCCGTCCTCCTTCCTCCTTCCTCCTCTGGCCGCGGTTTTGTCTTATGTGTGTGCATAAGGAGCAGGGAGGAGAAGGGGGGGAGGCTCCAAAAGCACAATATAATTGAACTTTCCACATTATTTCTCGCTAATATGTGCTGCCACTTGGTCTCATTAGTGGAATGATGTGCTCTCCCGTTCTGGAATGAACTCTTTGCCCGAGTAATTAAGGCTCCTAAAGTTTCCAGTCCTTTGTTTAAAAAATTCGTCCTTGTGCTCTCCATGCCCCATCAGCTGCCTAATTAGCAGGGCCTTTGTGTGATTAAAAATTCTCACAGAGATTCCATTGGATATTTTCCTGTGTTAATGAGTGTTTGTGGACAGCTGGGAACGGGTCCGGGCTCCCTCCTTGCAGGACCTCCTGTGCATTGGGCAGACCTCTGTCAGGGCCCAGGAGTGAGAGCTGTCATTTCCGTAATGGGGATGGAAATTGGTCAAAACCATCCCGGGCACCCGCAGGAATGGAAATGCCTTGAAATATAAATGAGGATGAATATTCATATTTGTTCTACTTGGACAAAAAAAAAAGTGCTGAGTATTAATATACATGTCCATCAGTTGAAGCGGCTCTCGGAACTTGGCGGGCTGTGTCGGCCCATTAATGCAGCCCCTGGCTTCATTTGCTATTATCCTCAGATTCTTTTCTCCCTAAAGTTGGGGTCACCCTCTCCACCGAGAATTGCACATTGGAGGCTTTCCTTTTATAACAACTCCCCCACTTTGTGAGCGCGGAGGAGAGAGAGGGCTCCGGAGGAGCCAGGAAGGCATTTAATGAAGCCCACTCGGAAGTAAGGAAAGCAGGGGTCAAACCCAGACCGAGACAACGAGGCAGGATGTGCGTGCCGTCGGCGGACGGAACGAACCCGGGCGGAACAAGAAGGACGTTGGAAGGAAAGGCCCGCAGAGGGAATGGCTGACGGTGGCTCGGCTGCCTGGGACGGGGGCCCTTCAGCCTCGCCGCCCTCACAGAACCCCGACTCGGGGTGCAGTCCGGCCTCCTCCAGCAAAGTGACGTAAAGATCTTTCTGTCATACCGCCACAGGATAACACGTGTATAACGTTATGTTTTCCTCAGTGTTGAAAAATGCCATGAAAAGACCCCCCCCATGCATACCCCACACCCAAGTCTTCTATATGTAGTCAATATGTAGCCACTTGGCGCCCATCCAGGAAGTCTCAGGATCCCATCGTGTGTCAAATAAAGACATCCAGAATGGTAGCAGAGTCATACTGTTGGTGAACAATTATTTTTTGTTGTTTGTTTTGTATTTCTTTTCCAGAAACACCTTTTGTAAAGTCATGAAGCTTTCTTTGCAGCCTGTTGGAACTAGCTTAGTGTCTGGCAGACTGGAGGGTGGAGAAGTCACGGAGCATATTTACATCTTCATGCACGCCGCTGTGCTCGTCACTTTGCTGTAGCTTGTGACTAACCGTCTTTAGCTGGTCACTGAATATTCTGAATATTCTGAATATTCTGACTATTCTGACTATTCTGACTATTCTGAATATTCTGACTATTCTGACTATTCTGACTATTCTGAATATTTTGACTATTCTGAATATTCTGACTATTCTGACTATTCTGAATATTCTGACTATTCTGACTATTCTGACTATTCTGAATATTCTGACTATTCTGAATATTCAGAATATTCTGAATATTCTGACTATTCTGAATATTCTGACTATTCTGAATATTCTGACTATTCTGAATATCCTGACTATTCTGACTATTCTGAATATTCTGACTATTCTGACTATTCTGAATATTCTGACTATTCTGACTATTCTGACTATTCTGAATATTCTGACTATTCTGACTATTCTGACTATTCTGAATATTCTGACTATTCTGAATATTCTGACTATTCTGAATATTCTGACTATTCTGAATATTCTGACTATTCTGAATATCCTGACTATTCTGACTATTCTGAATATTCTGACTATTCTGACTATTCTGAATATTCTGACTATTCTGACTATTCTGACTATTCTGACTATTCTGACTATTCTGAATATTCTGGCTATTCTGACTATTCTGAATATTCTGAATATTCTGACTGTTCTGACTGGCTAGTCTGCGGCTGGCTCGCGAGGCCAGGCTCAGCTCAGTCCACTAGTCTGGGAAGGACCCCCTGAGATGGAACCGAGCCGGCCCCTGACTGCGGAACCACTCAGAAAACACATGGGGAGGACTTGGGATGATGACGTATTTGGAAAATGCCAGCGATGACGGTGCTGCTGGGAGAGGGTAGCGTCGATGCTGCGATGGGTTGTCCTCTATCACGTGACTTTTCCGTCGCCAACGAGCAGCTCCGCCATGTTGGAGGACAGCCGGTGCTTAGCAACCACCGCTTACCCGGAAGTTCTCACCGTCGATCCGTGTTTACCAGAACGACGTTTTAATCGAAAATCGGGCAAACGCGGGGAAATCAAACATGGCGGCTGTGATCCAGTCTTCCAAAAACAGTCTGCAAAATATATTTTACAAACGTTCAGCATCGCGCAGTGACGGCAACACGGTGGCCCCCTCAGGGGCGGTGTTATGGATCCCACCGCTTTTCTGGGCAAGACACGCCCTGCGTAGCATCCGCGCGCTAGGATTCTAGGAGGACACGCCCCTACTCTGCCTCTGATTCGCTAACCTTACACCTAACTCGGCCCTAACCCTAACCTCAACCAACCCAACCCACGGAGGCAACGAGTACTGGCCAATCAGAGGCAGAGTGCCCAGAAAAGCGGTGGGATCCATCATAACGCGTCCCAGGGATCGCAGCCGTGGTCCCTCCAACATGGCGGATGTGTTGCCGTCACGTGATGTGTGACGTAATATGATAATAACCCATAGAACTATATTCTTTTGTTAAATCTCTTTATTTTATTTGGTAAATTTGACATTCACAAATGCAGATGGTCAATAAAAGCCCACATATTGTTCAGTTTAAGATGGAACTTAAGTATTATTTTGAATCTCTGCAAAATGTTACAAACAGAAAGAGCCATTAAGACTGAAAATATACGAGGCCTTGAACATATGTATTTCATTTTCTTTTTGGGGGGGTGGGGGTTTCATTTTCCCCTGCTGTATTGTTTATCATTGTTTTGTTTTCGTTTTTGCTTTTGTGTTTCTGTTCTTTGTAATGTTTTGAATTGGATTTAAATAAAGTTGTATTAAAAAAACAACAAAATATTCATCAACGATATCTATACAGACAGAACCAACTGTGTGCAGACCCGGACCGAGCCGTGCCGGTAGCGGGGCTGACTGCTAGCGGAGCGAGCAGCGTGTCTGGGAACGTGGCGCTCCAGATCTCCACTATAGGATTTGCTGCTCTGGCTGATGAGGCTGATCCAGTCTCCTGCAAAGTCCTCTTGGTCTGCATAACTTGACAACATCCCCAACACAAACAAATTCCCGCTGAGCCTTGCCAGACCACAACGAGCGAGGCGGAATTTGTGGCCTGGCTTTGCGAGGCTAGCTCTGTGATCTCAGTACAAAGTACTTCACACAGTACTTATAATGTGTAAATCAGAACACAACACGCCAGGACGTGCGGTACCGTGCACGTCACTGTCCTGACCTCCAAGACAAAGCATCGTGTTTCTTGCCAGTAGCTGACTCCTGTCTGCTGGTGGCACAGGGAATAACGGCTAATGATGGGAGGAATGAAGGGGGTCTCCATCAGACAGGACAGTCTGCTGAGATCTGAAGGTCCTCAGCAGAAAGTGGAAACAGGTTTTATACACAGGTTGTTCCACCATGTGGCGCGTTTCAGAACAAGCAGCCCTGGGGTGGATTTAACAAGGGGCAGGCGGTCACAGCAAGAGCACACACCGTGTGGTAGTGACGCGCTCTGATGAGCAAGGCAGCAGAACACCTCTGGTCCATTCTGCAGGTGTTTGAATCCAGTGGGACCTCGTGGCTTGCTGAGTAGCAGCTGAGTGGCTTGATGGAGAAGACGTGTGGGCATGGAGAGGCCTTCATGGTGTCTGTCCATGTGTCCTGTGCTCTGTCTACATGGACAGAATGAGGAGAGACACCGTGTGTTTGCTGCTCTCACAAGTCCAGAGTAACATGAATTCAAGTCCATTTCATTTGTATAGCCCGGTATCACAAACGACCAGTTTGCCTCAGGGGGCTTTACAGCGACACAACATCCTGTCCTTTGACCCTCACGCCGGATAAGGAGCACCTCCCTAAAACCCTTTCAGAGGAGAAAGCTCGGGGAGAGCAACAGAGGAGCGTCTCTCTCCCAAGACGCACAACGTGCAAGGATGTTGTGTTTACACAATCTACACAATACAACACTGAAAGAGGATAACAGGCGTCCGGGCGGCTTGGCGGTCTATTTGGTTCCCTACCAACACAGGGATCGCCGGTTCGAATCCCCGTGTTACCTCCGGCTTGGTCGGGCATCCCTACAGACACAATTGGCCGTGTCTGCGGGTGGGAAGCCGGATGTGGGTATGTGTCCTGGTCACTGCACTAGCGCCTCCTCTGGTCGGTCGGAGGGGGGACTGGGGGGAATAGCGTGATCCTTCCACGCGCTACGTCCCCCTGGTGAAACTGCTCACTGTCAGGTGAAAAGAAGCAGCTGGTGACTCCACATGTATGGGAGGAGGCATGTGGTAGTCTGCAGCCCTCCCCAGATCGGCAGAGGGGGTGGAGCAGAAACCGGGACGGCTCGGAAGAGTGGGGTAACTGGCCAAGTACAATTGGGAGAAAAAGGGGGGAAAGGAAATAGAAAGAGGACAACACAATTATAATGGACTTATAAGATATACGAAGAATATGATGAGGAGGATGCCAAGCAGTGTCCAGACGCCACTGGAACAGCCCAGGACTTGAGCCACGTGACCACCATCACAATGTAGACCTGACAGGAGGACAGACTACACATGCACACAGGGGAGACTCACATCACACCATTCACACACACAGGACAAGAGAAAGGAGAAGACATCAAACAGAGAGAGAGAAAAGTCACGTGAGAGAAGAGAACAGTTTGCAATAGTTAATAATCTATACTCTATAATCTATACTCTATCATCTATACTCTATCATCTGTACCCTATAATCTATACTCTATTATCTATACTCTATCATCTATTCTCTTTCATCTATACTCTGTCATCTGTACCCTATAATCTATACTCTATCATCTATACTCTATCATCTATACTCTGTCATCTATTCTCTTTCATCTATACTCTGTCAACTATTCTCTTTCATCTATACTCTGTCATCTGTACCCTATAATCTATACTCTATCATCTATACTCTATCATCTATACTCTTTCATCCATGGTCTATCATCTATTCTCTTTCATCTATACTCTGTCAACTATTCTCTTTCATCTATACTCTGTCATCTATTCTCTTTCATCTATACTCTATCATCTATTCTCTTTCATCTATTCTCTATCATCTATTCTCTTTCATCTATACTCTATCATCTATTCTCTTTCATCTATACTCTGTCATCTATTCTCTTTCATCTATACTCTAATCTATACTCGATCATCTATTCTCTATCATCTATACTCTAATCTATACTCTATCATCTATACTCTATCATCTATACTCTGTCATCTGTACCCTATAATCTATACTCTATCATCTATACTCTATCATCTATACTCTTTCATCCATGGTCTATCATCTATTCTCTTTCATCTATACTCTGTCAACTATTCTCTTTCATCTATACTCTGTCATCTATTCTCTTTCATCTATACTCTATCATCTATTCTCTTTCATCTATTCTCTATCATCTATTCTCTTTCATCTATACTCTATCATCTATTCTCTTTCATCTATACTCTGTCATCTATTCTCTTTCATCTATACTCTAATCTATACTCGATCATCTATTCTCTATCATCTATACTCTAATCTATACTCTATCATCTATACTCTATCATCTATACTCTGTCATCTATTCTCTTTCATCTATACTCTAATCTATACTCGATCATCTATTCTCTATCATCTATACTCTAATCTATACTCTATAATCTATACTCTATCATCTATTCTCTTTCATCTATACCCTATAATCTATACTCTATCATCTATACCCTATAATCTGTACTCTATCATCTATACTCTATCATCTATTCTCTTTCATCTATACCCTACAATATATTCTCTATCATCTATAATCTGTCATCTATACCCTATAATCTATACTCTATCATCTATACTGTATCATCTATTCTCTTTTATCTATACCCTACAATATATTCTCTATCATCTATAATCTGTCATCTATACCCTATAATCTGTACTCTATCATCTATACTCTATTATGTCTACTCTGTAATATGGGAAGAGAGGGAAAGTCAAAGCGATAGTAAGGCCTGCACAAGGAGAAACTGTTGAACCTGGGATACTGGGGAAGTTTAATTACAAAGAGAAGCGATGGATAGATTCCTTAAGAGATCATTATAAACACAGACAGGAGTAATGAGCTGCGCAGCTGATTATATTTCTATTTAAAGACCCGGATCTCCAGAGCACGCAGCTAATGACGGGACATCTTACGGAACAATTTACACCTTAAAGGGCACGTTTAGCCTCGGAAATAAGGGACCAATGAAATTCTTCAGGAACAAAAGGATGTGAAAATTAGTTCTTGGCCCCTTTCAGTAAGATTTTCATAAGTGGCCCGATTGTTCCAGATTGACCCGCAGTGAAGGTTAAAGAGATTGGTGTGATTATCAAATAATAAATCAGCCAGTGATTATTATTTTTTTGCTGGGCTTGTAGGACACATCTGTCGAGGTTGACTCCGTATTTTGACTAATATTCTGTCTCCTCTGAAATAAGATGTCTCTTCATTGTGATGTTGTTTGGTGCAGAAATACTAAACTCTGAACATGTTTAGGTGTTGGCAACACGGTGGCCCAGTAGTTAGTGTGGTTGCCTCGTAGCAAAAAGGTCCTGGGTTCAAACTCAGGGGTAGTCCAACCTTGGGCCGGGTCATCCCGGGTCGTCCTCTGTGTGGAGTTTGCATGTTCTCCCCGTGTCTGCGTGGGTTTCCTCCCACGGTCCAAAGACCTGTAGGTCAGGTGAATCGGCCGTACTAGATTGTCCCTAGGTGTGAATGTGTGTGGGCCCTGTGATGGCCTGGCGGCCCGTCCAGGGTGTCTCCCCGCCTGCCGCCCAGTGACTGATGGGATAGGCTCCAACATCGCGCGACCCTGACTGGGATAAGCGGCTTGGATACTGGATGGATATGTAGGCGTTTGTGTGTTTGTTTTTTGGGCCATGGCTGGAGTTTACCTGCATGCCCCCTCGCGGGCATCTTTCTAGACTTAGGAGGTTTCCTCCAGTCCTGACGGGGTTAAATTTCCCTGCACAGACTTTGGGTGATTTGTTTGTTTGTTTTTAATTAAAATCTAATGGGGCTTTCTTAGGGCCTGGCAACTCTGCAGCGCTGCCCACTGATTGGGGGATATTTAATAAGCTGCACAGCCAAAAGTTGTTTCATTAGGTGTGTAAAGGGCCGATAACTCAATAGCCAGCAGCCAAACCTTCCCCCATGTCAGTTTCCTGCTTCTTTAATCTGTTTTTCATTCTGTCTGGCATGCTGTTGCAGGTCAAGGGGCTTCACAAAACAGGAAAATCATTTATCACCATCGGGCCTCCACAGAACCTGGGACCCGGAGTGAACCGGCTGAAGCTGAAGACAGCAGACACCTTGGTTCGACCGCAAAGCACTGTTGACCTTACTCCTCATATGTGTTGTGTGTGTGTGTGTGTGTGTGTGTGTGTGTGTGTGTGTGTGTGTGTGTGTGTGCGTGTGTGTGTGTGTGTGCGTTTCGCACAGGGTGATGTGATGTGTCTAGTGCAGTAGTGCAGTACTTAGAGGAAAGATGCATGCTTGCTTACAGCTTGCTGCTGCTGGCTGGCCCTTGTGGCGAACAAGGAAGCAGCCCAGTGCGTAAGCCTTCCCCCGCCAGTACAGAGCCTCTCCTTCGCCAAGACCTCTGCCAGGCCTCCTCATGGCCACACATGGTAACTGGGTGCCTCGCGGCCTCAGGCCAACTTGGTAGGGGATCTCTTAGCTGCAGTGGTCCACAGAGGCTGTTCATGAGCAACCACTGCCCCACTGCCTTGTGGGAAGTATATTGAGGCAAAGGCAAAAGGAGCACACCTAGCAAAAAGCAACGTGTTTGGCAGCACACATTAGGCGGTTCTGGAGTTTCTGGCAGCCTCCTGCAGTCATGATGGGTGGCTGGTCATCCTGGGTATAAGCCCTTGCCAACAGGACCAACCTGCCGTGGCAAAGACAGTGCTACTGAGGACTGTGCACCCCCTGTGGCACTCTAAAAACGTCCTTGCGTAAGTCTCCACCTCTGACCATGGTGCACAATAGCTGGCCTTATATCCGGTTGAAGTGTGGTGGCATTGGGGTGTCTGGCGATGGGAGCAGGGCAGAATTGGCCCGGGAGCTCCTAGTCAGAGCCCTGCACATCAGCGGCATGGGGTATATGGTCGCTAGCGGCTGGGATTGAGTGGCAGCTGCTTTCGGAAGACCCCATGTGACTGAGCAGCCCTATTTCGGGACCACACTGCTCACCCCAATCGGTTCTGTGCATAACTGTAGTCCACTGACTTCCAGTTTCTACTGCAGTGGGGATTCCAGTTTCCTCTTTGTTGGCATGTGCTGTTGACAATGGCATATTTTTCGCGATGCCTGCAAGATTTACCATGGATAAATGTCAACCACATGCGCACACCTGTCCACACTTTCACCTGCCCCTACCAGCAGACGGGGGGAAAGTTTCAAGTTGTACATGTCAAGTTACGTCCACAATTATGAGGATGAGTACACACCGATTTTTAGAGTAAACTGTATAAGGACATTATTACAGTAGTCGAGTCGAATGAGGATAAATGCATGGACAAGTTTTTTTTTTTTTTCAAATCCTGCTGCGACATAAATCCTTTAATCGTTGATATTTTCTTCAGGTGACAGTAGGCTGACTTTGTAATTATCTTCATGTGGCTATCTAAATTCAAGTCTGGGTCCATGACTACACCAAGATTTCTGGCTTGGTTGGTGGTTTTAACATTACCGATTGTAGCTGAGCACTGGCTTTGGATTGTTCTTCATTGACTCCTAAGTCAATTACATCAATTTTATCTTTGTTTAACTGAAGACAATTTTGAGACATCCAATCGTTGATTTGTTCAATGCACTTTGCTCAGTGCTTGTACGAGATAATAGTCCCCTGGTGATATGGTTATGTAAATCTGTGTCATCTGCATAATTATGGTAACATAATTTGTTGTTTTTCATAATCTGAACAAGTGGGAGTGTATATATATATATATATATATATATATATATATATATATATATATATATATATTGTGTGTGTGTGTGTGTGTGTGTGTGTGTGTGTGTGTGTGTGTGTGTGTGTGTGTGTGTGTGTGTGTTAAACAGAAGCAGCCCCAGAATGGAGCCTTGGGGAACTCCACAAGTTATTTTTGTACGCTCAGGTTTGTCTTTATGCATGCTCAATATTCCAGGTAAGAAAATCATGGATGGATGAATCTGTTCATCTGAATACAATGTTTATTGACAGATGGGTTTTATCACTCATCTAAGTGACCTCTTCAGTCGAAACTGACTGAAGTTCTTTGATATGCTAGGATTTGTAATTACCTATAGACACGAAGTAGTCCCTGTCCTTTACGTAGGATTTAAACCAGTTTAGTGCTGTGCCAGAAAGTCCCACTGAGTTTCCCAATTGGTCTAGTAATATACTGTAGACAACTGTGTTAAATGCAGCACTGAGATCCATTAGTACCTGGACTGAGATTCTGTCACTATCTGTGTTTAAGCAGATGTCATTAAATACCTTAACAAGAGCAGTCTCAGTGCTGTGGTGTGGTCAAAATCTTGACTGGAAGACATCAAAACTGTTGTTTAGTGCCAAAACGTTGTTCAGCTGCTGGAAAACAGCTTTTTCAATTATTTTACTTAGAAACTTGAGGTTTGATACCAGCCTATAATTGTTCAATAGGGAATTGTCTAGATTATTATTTCTTTTAAGAGTGGCTTGATGATTGCAGTTTTCATGGCCTGTGGGGAGAGACCTGAGAGAAGAGATATGTTGACAATTTGTAGAGGGTTTGAGGCCATGCAATTAAATATTTTTCAGAAAGCCTGTTGGCAGAATATCAAGGCAACAGGAGGAGGATTTCAGATGTTGTATAATGTCCTCCAAGTTTTTATGGTTAATAGGATCACATTTTGTCGTGCTATTTGAATTGACTTTAGGTGGACGCAGGGACAACACATGCCTTGTACCTGTCATTGAAGAAGGAGGCAAATTCATTGCAGGCCCTGGCAGATAGGAACTCAGAGGTTATTGCCACATGACGGTTTGTTAGCTTGTCGACAGCAGCAAACAAGGCACGTACATTATTATTGGTTTCTGGCAATGATGTCAGAGAAGTAGGACTGCCTTGCACTTTTCCGTTTCAAACTATAAATGCACAGTCTCTCTTTATCGATGTCGTAACGAACAGTAAGATTTGTTTCTCACCAGCTGCATTCAGCTGTAAGACACCTTTTTCTGTTGTGACCAGCACGGCACTTTTCGTACCACTGACCACCTTCACTTTGGTGGGTGCAATGGAATCGATTTCATCTGTAATTTTAAAATTAAATTTTTCTACAAGACAAAAAAAGTTTGCCACAAAAGTAAGGCGATTTTGGCGTTAAAAAATATGAATCATCCTAAGGTCTTTGTATATTTTGAACGTTTGATAACTCGGTTGCTTCACAGCAACAGGTGCTGGGTTCGAGCCCCGGGGTAGTCCAACCTAGGAGGTCGTCCCGGGTCGTCCTCTGAGTGGAGTTTGCATATTCTCCCCGTGTCTGCGTAGGTTTCCTCCGGGGGCTTCGGTTTCCTCCCACAGTCCAAAGACATGTAGGTCAGGTGACTCTGCCATACTGAATTGTCCCTAACTGTGAATGTGTGTGTCTGTGTGTGGGGGGGGGGTCGGCCTGGGGGCCTGTCCAGGGTGTCTCCCCGCCAGTGACTGCTGGGATAGGCTCCAGCATCCCCGCGACCCTGAGAGCAGGATAAGCGGTTTGGATGATGGATGGATGGATGGATGAATGTTTCTACAAGCTCACTGACTTAGACCCGAGAGAGGGTGGGTGTGGAAGAGAAAGCCTGAATAAACATTTCACCGGCGCTTTCAATGACATATATATATATGGTGATTGCCTCTGTTTGAGCATTTGTGTGTAGGGAGATAGTACTCTCAAAGGGGGAAAAAAACAGCAACGATCAGAGGGAGCGACAGTAGTCACCACAACCTTAGAAATGTTCAGATCCGTGGAGATAATGAAGTCCAGAGTGTGGCCCTTGTTGTGTGTGGGCTCCGTCACATGCTGAGTCAGTCCATAGTCATCAACAACACATGACAGTTCGTTAGTTCCTCTGTCCTGGGGGTTGTTAGCATGGATGTTTAAGTCACCAGCAACAACTACATTGTCAAATTCAGTACAGGTTATAGGCAGCGGTTCAGTTAAGTCATGAAAAACATTTGCATTATATTTAGATGGCCAGTAGATATTTAGGAATATAACTCGAGACGAGGACTTCAACCGAAGAGCCACATATTCAAAAGAAGCAACATTTCCATAAGGGATCTTCTTGTATTGGAGCTAATCATTTAACATTATGGCAACTCCCCCTCCGTTCTTATGCTGTCTGGTTTTGCCCACAAAACTGAAGTTGGCAGGGGCTGACTCAATAAGAACAGTTGTGCCGTTGTCTTGGTCTAACCAAGTTTCAGTTAAAACAGAAAACTGAGATTGTGCTTGATGATAAAAGACATTGATTAATTTTTTTTTCCGACCAAAGACCTGATGTTAGTGTGTTAAGAGTTTTACCCGCCCAACGTTTTGCGACAGGTCATGGCTGCTGGTGTACAACTGGAGTCAGATCAGATAAAGTGCATGTGGTCTCTGAATACATGTAGTTCTTCCTGAAGCTGGTCAAACCAGGAATTTCAGACCTGGGAGTTGCTCCTCGCTGTCTAAGGTGGGCTGTATCAGCAGCAGTGGGTCCAGACCCAGTAAGCAGAGGGAGACATGAGCTGAAGGGGGGGGGGTGATGATGAGTCAAGCCCTGCCACAAATCTTCTGAAGAGTTCACAATGTTAGGCTTGCACGCCATAGTTTGGGAAAGCCTCCTAGACGAACATGGGAAGTTCAGCTGCGTGCAGATCCAACGGCTCGTTCAGTTTACATGGATGGCCCGTGATGTACATCTGCAGCTTTGCCAAAACCTGAACACAGCAAAATATGGCGGACTGGCACATCTTCGTTTGCTCATAATTGTCTTTAATTATCACTTGAATGCTGTGCTAGTAGGCAAATGCCAGACCAGACAACCTAGCAGGTACAAGTCTGGCTTCTTCCAGTTCTGGTGGGGATAGATTTACTGCAACTTCAAAACGGAGTGTCCAGGAATTAATCGCTTCCTCGCCCTCTCAGGTTACCGGGGCTGGGAATGCCAGGTGTGGCTGTGTCGGTGCTGGTTGTAGCAGCAGTTGTTGTTGATGTTGTTCTTGTGGCTGTTCAGCCTGTTGCTCAGGTCTGGATGTTGTCGTTAACTTGTTTAAGAGTACAGCATCCGCAGGTCTCTACTCAGAAGCCATGTGGAAAAGCCAGATGAAAGATGTGACACAGGAGGCGAAAGCGTTCATAATCCTTAACACCCTTGCCACCAGTAGACACTGGTCAGTGTTATTAAAGAAGCGACATGTTGTTTCCCACAGCAGTGCAACACAAAAGACATGACACATATCCAAAACGCCCCAAAAACAGCACCACCAAAAACATACAAAAACAGATGGAACAAAGCAAAAAAACACAAGCAGTTAACACCCAGTCCAAAAACGTCACTGTCCAGAGAACGAACGCCAGCCACCATGACTGTCGGAACTGCCGGTCTGCATGGGCTAGCAGTTAGCTTAGCCTGCCCCACTTCCGCATCCTGCCAGACCGCCCTAAGTGTTTCTTCTTCGGGCACAGCTACAAGCAGGGCCGTAATCCCTGGGCCCACTGGACACAGCACACCAGGCTCCCCCAGCTGATCCAACATCAGCTCTCCCAGCCAGACACCCTCGACACACCTCCCCGCACTCCACACGATGACACCAAAACCGCCACAGTCAATGCCTGGTGAGGCCACCGCCAGGCCGACCTCGGTGTTATCAGAACTGCCGGTCTTCATGGGCCAGAAGCTATCTCAGCCTGCCCTGCTTCCGCATCCTGTCAGACCGTCCCCGGTGTTACCTCCTCGGTCGTAGCTCCAGGCAGGGCCGTGGTCCCTGGGCCCACAAGAATGCAGCAGACCAAGCTGTCCCAGCCGATCCAACGCCAGCTCTCCCAGCCGTCAAACGAAGACAAATCTTAAACGCAGACGTGGACAAAGACACTGCATGGGCGGTACTGGGTGAGGCCGCCACAGACGTGAGTTTGCACCGCCATCTTCCCACACTGGTACTGGGTGAGGCCCATGGATGTATTATAGTAGAACTGGATACCGGATCTAAAAATGGTGCCTGTTCATTCCTATGAGAATTGCTCGCCTGGCGCATACGCCGAAAAAGTTTCTGGCTTCCGGGTTACTTCCGGGTTACTTCCAGGTACATGGGGCACACTGAATATGCACAGTAGTGCTACTCCCATCATGCCTCTGGGCTATGAGAAGGCTCGTACACAGCCGTGCCGTCATGCAGAAAAAAATACAAAATAAAAGATTTTTCTGGGCTTTGGAATTTAAAAAAAAAGATTAAAACCCCATGGTTCAAAAATATACAATACAAAGAGTAATAATTGACCATGATTATAGCTGCAGGTGTCCTGTCAACAGTTTTACAGGCGTCTCTTTTACAGTGGTGGTTTATGGGGGGGAAAGGCTTTTTGGGCAGCAGGGGATTTTTCGCTGCAATACCGCGAGTGACCACTGGAAAAAATGGCTGCTGAGCGGCGGGGCGCGAATTTACGAACCCTACTATGGCCACGCCAAGACCCCGAAAGGACACGCCCGCCTCTATTTCTGATTGGTCCGTCACAACACGTCACCCCTATGCGTGATTTTTTTCGTACCCGTTTTCCGGGAAGTCTGCCTCTGATTAGGTAGTACTCGTTGCCTCCGTTGGTTAAGGTTAGGGTGGGGTTAAGGGATAGGGTTAGCCAATCACAGACAGAGTAGGGCGGGTCTTGGCGTGGTCATAGTAGGATTCGCAAATTCGCCGGCGGGGCCGTATCCAGTTCTGCTACAATACATCCATGGTGAGGCCGCTACAAACGTGAATTCGCGCCGCCATCTTCCCACACCGGAAGCGGAAAGAAATAATAAGCTTTACAACCGAAAGTGTGAACACTAGTGTAACCGGTTATTTTCTTGCCCGGTGCGGGATTCGATACGGGGTGTACTGCACCACAAGGCGACGTCACTAACCGCTCGGCTAAAGGGTCAGACCCGTTAGCTAGGGGCTAACGTGTCTTATTAGTAGTTTACACTAGCACCTTTTTCTAACGGTGGAAATAAACAATTTCTCCGCTGCAGTGCGCTACATGCACTAGGCTATGTGACGTAGTTCCGCTTCGAAATAGTACTGCAGTACGTTTCCGCTGCCTTTGTTTACATCGCGCCGGCGCTGAGCTAGCTGGCTAGCATGACAGTGTGCTCATCACCGTGAGTCTACCCAGACAAAAGTCCAAGGCCGAGCATTTTCAAAAACAACAAAATCAATACTCGCAGCGTTGCTGTGTCCCACTTTAGTTTAACGGCACACTGAGTTTCCATGGCTTTCCAGTCCATCCTGAGCGGGGAAGACAGGGGCTGGTAAACATACGCCGGGATCATTTCACCACCACGCCTCACACTCAGGTCTGTGGCAGACACGTCTCCCCTGGTGGTCGAGGAAGGCTTGTTAAAGGTGCTGCGCCGACGCTGGTTGAATGGCGTGGCTATAGTGTTGAGACACCAGGGACGGCGCAGTGTGTGGGGGAGCAAAACGGCCCGTTGATCCGGTCCCTCCTGAGGAGCAACACGATAGCACAAGGGATCACGACCACTGCTCTGTCCCTGAACCGTCTGCACCGGACATGTCCTTGTCATCTGTAGAAGACGAAGACCTGAGAAAGGAACTGCAGGAGTTGCGTGTCCAGCGAGGGTTTGGCTTACTGCGGTTTGCAGGCTCCGACGCCGACATCCGGTTCTGTACCCGGTAACTTGAGTGTAGCCTAATGTTCGTTTACTTTGGCCACGGGGAACCCTGAACCTGTGCTGCCTCCACGAGTCACGCTGTGTGCCCGCTGTTTCTACTATATTGTAGCGAATTCGGGGGACAACGCAACCACAGGAGCTGCCACGGCCGGGAAGCGAACCCGTATCGCCCGCACCGCAGGAGACATCGCTAACCGCTAGACTAAAGGGTCCGACCCGCCAGCCAGCGGCCAGGGTGTCTTCTTATTCATGCACGTTACACTATATTTAACGATGATGCATCGATGGTTAAAATAGTCTACACATACAAACACCCTATCCGAACGCTGACTTGGGCAACATACGAGATGACAGGATACTTCTTACAATTAACATGATTTCGGTGACTGTACATGGTTTTATTGCCTGATGTATGACTTTTGTGAACAGATTTGCAAGCTATGACCACCTGATGGCGTTCTGGTTTTTGATTGAGCCTTCCATTTAGCTATGAAATGGTAACATTACTGTAAACTACTAATAAGGCACGTTAGTCCCTAGCTAACGGGTCTGACCCTTTAGCCGAGCGGTTAGTGATGTCGCCTTGTGGCGCAGTACACCCCGTATCGAATCCCGCACCGGGCAAGAAAATAACCGGTTACATTACGTTAGCTAACGTTAGCTAGCTAGACGACAGCTTTAATAATGCTAGGTAGCGTTCGCTAGATACCTACTGCTAGTGTTGTGCAGCGCAACGGAACAGTGGCTAACAGCCTGCCAAGGCTAATATATATTAACGCTGGTTGAGAATATGTTACAGCGCTGTTGGAGCAAGAGAATCAACAACTGATAAAGCATTAACCATCGGTAGACCGGAAACACATAAGCAGTATTGGGTGGAATGCGGAAATGGTTGTGCAGAGAGCGCATTGCCTCAGAAAAACAACCTCGTTTCCGAAACATTCCAGGGCTTTTGGTTGTGTGCATGTATACGATGATAGTTTGGTTTTTTGTTGTTGCTGGAATCCTTTTTTAAGGCATCATGGCTTTAGGGTAAGTGCTGGCACCACCCAACTGGTTCCCCTGGTAAAGATACTAAGTGCACCATCTTGCGAAGGACACATCTGGGGTGGTGTCAGAGGTTATTATGAAGCTTTATTGCCTCTTCTTTTCATTTGCTGTGTGCTGACATAGAATGCAAAACATGCACACTGACTGAGTTGTTAAAACCTTCATCATACGTAGACTATGAAAACAGCTGTCCGCTTTATGTATACTGTGTCAACACTTATTGTGTCACCTGCGTTGTGCTAGACTGTGTGCTACGCCAAGTCCAGTTGCACTCGGTTCAATTCCTTTGGATAACCATGATCTGGATGAATGAGAACATTCCCGGACTGTGCGCTAGATTGTTGTGTGCTACATTGTGTGCTAGATGATAGATCGTGTGTACCAGATTTTGTGTGAGATTGTGTGCTACATTGTGTGCTAGATGCTAGGTCGTGTGTACCAGATTTTGTGTGAGATTGTGTGCTACATTGCTTGGTCATGCTGTGGTAGTAGTGTACTGGACAAACACCAAAAAGAAAATTATTTAAAGCAGAAACCCAATCAGAGCTCCAGTCCTCTTTTCGTCCACCTGAAGAAACCTGCCTGGCCAACTGTCTCCAGGCACCGTTTTTCATCCTGGGTAGATAGCAGACTGTTTCATTTGCTATCAGAGATCTGTGCCACAGTGATGTTCCCCACCTCCATCTCGCCGTCCCTCCGTCAGAGAGGACTTGTGAAGAAGCCCTTAATAAGGCCACAAGTATGCATTTAGGTGTTGAACTTGGTCAAACCCACTAATCCTTGTAGACTGAGTCCGCCCACTGATTTAGATTGCCATTATGTGTTTCATAAGCGTCCCAGTCTGAGCTGTTCTGTTTAAAAAGAAGAGGCGGGTGCAGCAACGGGGGGGCGGGGGCGGGGGGGGAGACAGGAACGGCCCTTTCATTACTGTTCCTCCCTCTTTATGCAGAGTTTAACAGGGCAATGGAGATGTTCTCTCTCATCAACTCTGTTATACCTGAGATGAAAGGCTAGTTACACCCTCCGATGATGATGATGATGATGATGATGATGATGATGATGATGACCAGGGCTCCCCTACGCGCTGTCATTTGATAGGCTGTAGGAGCCCGCCGTTAGAACCCTGCAGATATTGTAGCCATCACACCTAATTGAGCAGAGGGGCCGTCAGTGAAACAAAAGGTTTAATAGGGGAGAGATTAACCCCGCCTCCGTGTGACCGTGCAGACGACGCACACGCGCGCCAACGCTTTACACGTCGGGATGACGTCATCGCCCAGCTGCAGATCGCCTCAGCTTGAAGTGATTTCTAAATGTGTAACGGGAATGAGGGAGGGCGGAGGGCCCGTAATGGAGGCAGCAGCCGGGAGGAAGAGCCCCTCTCTCCGGCTGTCCGCCCTGCTCCCTCTCCTATGTCGCTCTCTGCGTCAGGGGTGATAAGTTGATGTCTGATGAATGTTATTAATTTCAATGAGCGAGCCAATTAAAAATTAACTTTTATCTAATTTGATAGACATAATTTGCGAGTTCAAACTGAAAATTCTTAATTAATAATGTGCTATATTTAATTTTCTATCTTCTTCTTTTTTTTTTTTTTTTTGAATAATGGATTTACAGGATTTAAACTTTTTCTTCCCATTGCAGGATGCTGCTCGGCTCACGTCATCCGGTTTCCCCTCGGGAGGGTGCATACAGCAGTACCCCCCATTCCACCGCCGGACATAGATAACCCCAATACCTACACGTGTGACTAAAGGTCATTAATACTGCAGCTCAAACCACTGAAACCATCTCCTCTATGTTTCCTGAGGACGCTCACTACTGTAACCTATACCACAAGACCCCCTGGCCGACCGCCAGGGGGTCCCCCCCCGGGGGTCCCCCCCCTTTGCTCGGTCGGCCAGGGAGTCTTCTGGTAGGTTACACTAGTATTAGATAGATAGATAGATAGATAGATAGATAGATAGATAGATAGATAGATAGATAGATAGATAGATAGATAGATAGATAGATAGATAGATAGATAGATAGATAGATAGATAGATAGATAGATAGACAGACAGACAGACAGACAGACAGACAGACAGACAGACAGACAGATGATAGACAGACAGACAGACAGACGCTAGCTAGCTAACTAGATAGACAGACAGACAGACAGACAGACAGACAGACAGACAGACAGACAGACAGATAGACAGACAGACAGACAGACAGACAGACAGACAGACAGACAGATAGACAGATAGATAGATAGATAGATAGATAGATAGATAGATAGATAGATAGATAGATAGATAGATAGATAGATAGATAGATAGATAGATAGATAGATAGATAGATAGATAGATAGATAGATAGATAGATAGATAGATAGATAGATAGATAGATAGATGGACAGTCAGACAGACAGACAGACAGACAGACAGATAGATAGATGATAGATAGACAGACAGACAGACGCTAGCTAGCTAGCTAGCTAGCTAGATAGACAGACAGACAGACAGACAGACAGACAGACAGCTAGATAGATAGATAGATAGATAGATAGATAGATAGATAGATAGATAGATAGATAGATAGATAGACAGACAGACAGACAGACAGACAGACAGACAGACAGACAGACAGACAGACAGACAGACAGACAGACAGACAGATAGATAGATAGACAGACAGACAGACAGACAGACAGACAGACAGACAGACAGACAGACAGACAGACAGATAGATAGATAGATAGATAGATAGATAGATAGATAGATAGATAGATAGATAGATAGATAGATAGATAGATAGATAGATAGATAGATAGATAGATAGATAGATAGATAGATAGATAGATAGATAGATGCACACACGCACACACACACACACACCCCAAGTTGTGTGTGTATCAACTGAAGGAGTTTGAAAGTCAAAAGAAGCCAGGTCGTGTCTTTATAATCCACCCCGGGCTTTATATTACAACTTAATTTGACGTTGTAATATTGGAATGTGTCTATAATTGTAAAAGTGTAATAGACTCTAATAGAATTTCATTCTGAACCCTGAATGGTCTACGCCGTCTCTGCTCAATTTGAGTGGAATAATGATTTTTAATGTCCACACACAGCTTCCTGTGACCTTATTCAATCTGGGGGCTGATCAGGAAATATATTGATTCAATTACACAGCTGATGACAAGCGAGCAGCGGAGAGGCAGCAAAAAAAGGTCAGCATATATTTGAAAATGTAAATCTTAACAATGTCTTTTGGGTTTGCTGAAAAAGGCTATTATCAAATGTCATGTGGTTCCAGCGGCGTCCCCTCGCCCCCCGGACCGGCACGAGCCCTGCACGCGGCCCGTCGTCTGCTGGCCGAGCAGCGCCACGCACGCGTCCGGAGCACGTCTTCCATCTTAGCAGCTAGCTGTGGTTACAGAACTAATCGTATTTCTGAACAATGGATGTGTCCCACTTGTCCTTTCGGCGAGTTGTTGGTGACCTCGAGGTAATATGTCGTCACATCCGGTGGTCTGGGTAAATTAGCCATGCACGCCGGCAACTCCAGCACCCAGCACAGCTCTCGAACCCACCCTCCCCACGTTACATGCACACCACACCCGGGCTCCGGTAATTATTTGTTTGGTCATTAAAAACTCATTAAAATTAGATTTTTCATTTACATACCGCTGCGTGTTGCATCATGGATTATTAATTGAAAATAAATAAATGAATGCAATTAGAACAATACGCAGTGTAACATATGCACCTACACACACGCCCGGCTGGTGCTTCTTGTGACTTGGAGGGAGGCAGACAAGTCGCGGTGTGGAGGAACACTGTGGCCCCGGAACCTTCCGGTAGCCATGGGCAACATCCGGTTGATCATTGCCTGCTCTGTTTCCTGTTTTATTTTGAAGTACTCACTTGTCTTGTCATTTCCGTTCCTGCCCTCCTGTGTCCTGCACTCTTTCCTGTTTATCCCACTCACCTGTTCCCCACTGCCTCATTAACTCCCTTGCGCGTGTGTGTGTGTATATATATATTGTATTCACACACACACACACACACACACACACACACATTCGGGGGACAACGCAACCACAGGAACTGCCGCGGCCGGGACGCGAACCCGTATCGCCCGCACCGCAAGAGACATCGCTAACCGCTAGACTAAAGGGTCGGACCCGCGAGCCAGCAGCCAGCGTGTCTTCTTATCCATGCACGTTACTGTATATATATATATATATATATATATATATATATATATATATATATATATATATATATATATATATATATATATATATATATATATATATATATATATATATATATATATATATTCATCATCGCTTTCCAGCATTTTCCCTAGAGTTAATCTCGGTGGCTTTGCACTTTGCTTGTTCTCTAGTTTGTGGATCTTTCTGCCTACTCCCTGCCTGGACTTGGTGGTTCGATTCGGACTGATGACCTGTTCCGATTCTGATTCTGATTCTGTGTACGACTGCCTGGCTGTCCAGTGAAGACCTTGTCTAATTGAACTCTGCCTTGTGTCCCGAGTCTTTCTCTGCATCTGAGTCTCTGTTCTACCCAGACACGGTGCACGATGGGCGACCCTCTGAAAGAGTCTACAGCAGAGAGGGGTTGTGCTGGAAGGGCGTGGCTGAACCGCATGTGATAGGTCAAACCCTAGCATATGGATGCACGCTCAGTGCATGGTCAGGGTTCGAGGTCGTGGCCGGTGTGTTCCAGCCATGATCAGTGGTGGTGTTATAGGTGAATTCCTGCATGTTAAGTGACCATCTGCAGTTTTCTGTAGTGGACCTAGTAATATTTGCTGTTGAAGTGTAGTGAAGTACATCACAAGACATGATTAAGCCTCCGTCCTTCGGATGAGACGTTAAACCCAGGTCCTGACGCACTGTGGCCATTAAAGACCCCATGGCACTTACCATAAAGAGTAGGGGGTTCCCCGTTGTCCTGGCAACAATCCCAACCTGGCTCTCTCCATCTGACCACCTGATCATCCCCCATGTCATTGGCTCAATGATTCCCCCCTCTCCACCCCCAGCTGATGTGTGGTGGGCGTTCTGGCGCAAAATGGCTGCCGTGCTTCACCCAGGTGGTGCTGCACATTGGTGGTGGTTGAAGTGAGTTACCCCCTTCACTGTGAAGCGCTTTGGGTGTCTATGTAAATATAAATGGAATCCATTGTTAGTATCATTAAGCTACTGTAACCTACAAAAAGACTCACTGGCCGACTTCACGAGGGTGGACCCCCTTCAGTCCAGCGGCTAGCGACGTCGCCCTGTGATGCGGCACACCCTGGATCAAGTCCCGCAGCCGGCGGAAATATGCTCGCTTACACTACGTCCGAATAAAGGCAGTTGCAAGGACAATGCTTTCCACTCATATCTTGGGATGTTTGTTTAGACAGAACTCAATTTAACTGTAATTACATCTGTTCTAATTATCTGTTAACTCCCCTCCTCTTGCATCTGTTTCTATCTGCGGATGTCTCTCGTGATTCTAAGACTCAGTCTGAACTGACAGGCGAATTCACAAAGAATGGATTGCGGCCGCTGATCGCGCCATGAGTTGCGCATCACTTGCAACCTCTATCTGCCCCATCTCAAGGTGCGATACACCACAGATATTGTGCTAATGATATTACAGTGCAAACACGCCCAGAAAGTGTTGCATCCGAGTGCAATTTGCGCTAGTTTTGTGTCTGATTGCAATTATCCATGTGATAATTCAATTCAATTCAATTCAATTTATTGTCATTAAAAACAATGTGCAGGCACATGTTAAAAATGAAATGAGGGCTGTGGCTTCACCAAACAGTGCAAGACAGACACACACAAACACAGCAAACACGGTATAAGAAAGCATAAAGTATACATTATGACTTTGCACCAAGAACACAGTAGGCAGGCTCAACGTCATCCTTGACGTCACCAAGTATAGCATGACTTGTTAGATAGACCTGGCAACCTGTATCTGCTGCCATGATCACTGGAAAGTCGGGGCATGACACCCCTTATACATGTGTAACGGAGCACATTTCTGCCCGCTGCGGGATTCGATCCGGCTTGTACTGCACCACGAGGCGACATCGCCGACCGCTCGACTAAAGGGGGCCAGTGCGGCTTTTTGTAGGTTCCACGTGCACTCCAGCTGTCTGAACACGCTGATGATTCCGCTCTTAACTGCGTGCGGCTGTTAGCGCTGGTGTTTGTGAGTTGCACCGAGACTGATCTGCTAATTTTGCACCAAATGTATGCATGTTACCTAATTCCGTCAGTCGGTCAGTCAGTCGGTCAGTCAGTCAGTCGGTCAGTCAGTCGGTCAGTCAGTCAGTCGGTCACTGGCGTTTGTAGGGCTGGCCGGCTGGTCTGGCCCAGCCAAAACAGCAAGGCAGGTTTACGGTGGTGCTGACCAGAAGGGATCAGAGTTCCACAGCTGAAATAAAAACACCAACACATTCCCCGACAGGATAAAACTGTTGAAGACATTTCCCCCCTCATGTGCTTTTTATTTCACTGATTAAAATCCTATTCGCTGCTGTCACTGCTCGCCTTTGATAAATTGTGAAAAAATTGCCTCCCCCCCCTCCCCCTCACTGGCAAATAGCAAAAGCAAGCCGATTAAAAAGGGCAGTTTTTCTTAACCCACAGCCTTGTCTCACATCTGTATGTGTTTTGTGGTGTGCATCATCTTATGACAGAACTGGAGTAATATTCCATCCCACTGCTAACAAATATGCATCATCCTCACCCCTGCACTAGAGAGCTGCTGTTAGTGCTGCTGCTGCTGCTGCTGCTGTCGTTGTAGTCACTTCACATTCCCACCATTTTCAGTTCTAGGGATTGGTAAATGTGCAGCCTCGTTTTTTTTCGAATCACTTCATTAATTAAATGGGATTGGGAAAGGTTCTGAGCTAATGGATTAGAATGAGGCTGGGCTGGTTCACGACTGTTTACCGGAGGTCACATTTCATTTGCTGCCTATGTCAAGCGACCAGCAGCGGGGGCCTCAGAGGCAATCTAATCAATGTCTGTGTGCCGTAGCCCTCGAATGAATCCATTAAAGTTATGTGGATGCATCCTGCTGGGGGGGAGGGGGGGCAGTCTCCTGATACCTCTGATAGAAATTAGCCATGAATTAGGAGAGAGGCTGGGCTCATTCTGGACGCCGGCCAATGCAGAATTAATAGGCCATCGGAGCCTCTAGTGTGTTAAATCCCATTTGTTCGCCCATGCTTCATGAAAGCGTCTCCTCTGTTGCTGCAGGCTTTGGCATGAGACCCCTGGCATGCCCACCACAAACTTCACTCATTAAATAAAGTTCTCAGAGGAGACATGGCAGGGAGGGCTGGAGAGAACGGCCATGGAATTGCAGTTGAAGGCTGGTGATGTTGGTGGAGTGGGGGGTTCGGGGGGGCTGGGCTGCGCCAGGGTGGAGTGATTGCATTTGGGGTTTGGATGAGCTTAGTCTGTGGCCAGGAATTGAGAGCTAAGAGGGCTTTAGCAGGACACTGGGGGACACTAGTCATGTGGGCCTCTTCAGCATCAACTTCATGCGATGACCGCTAATCCAACAAATTGGTCTTCAGTGTTTTCTGTGTTTAAGTGGTGGGAACCTCTGGAGGGAAAAGAAAGAACTTCTAAAGATGCCTGAACCTATCAGAGGGAAAGCTTCTACCTTGGAAATGGCACAAGCAGTTGTGACACACAAACTTTATTCGTGGTATGCTTGAAAACACACAGCAATGGATAAGATTATTATGGCCCATCTACTTTACTGAAAGGGTAACGGCTCCTGGCATGGCCTGACTCAGAAACCAAGTCACAGCTTCGGTTGTGTTGTGTAGGAACTTTCCATGTTTCAATGAATTACTGCTCACAGCAAAGCTGCTATCTCTCACCATGAGGTTTTGTACGTCACTGCTTTTCTGATCTCCTTCTTTTATTTTGAGCTTCTAAAGGACCAATTAGTTTAGACTTCTTTTGAAAAACAAACTTGTTTTCAAATGCTAATACTTCTAACTTAAGAAAAAGAGTCTTTATTCATCGCACAGCTACACACTCCACACATGCACAAGCACGCAAAAATGTTGCTTCTGCGTTTTCCTGTGCTGTTGCCCTTCCTCCAGGGGCAGCCAGCAGCAGTGGGCAGCCCTTTCCTTTGATACCCATAGACCAGTTCCAGAGAGACATCTATGACGTGGTCAGGGACAGGACAGGAGAGTGCTCTGTGGGTTTTTATTGGGGCTCTTTGTCGTTGGAGGAAACCCATGTGAGCATGGTGAGAACATGCAAACTCCCAGGCAGACAGCCACTGCACACCGACAGGGGAGAACATGCAGCTCCACCAGTGCCAACACCGCCCCAGGTGGGACTCGAACCCAGGACCTTCCTGCCCCAGGAGGGACTTGAACCCAGGACCTTCCCGCCCCAGGAGGGACTTGAACCCAGGACCTTCCTGCCCCAGGAGGGACTCGAACCCAGGACCTTTCCGCCCCAGGAGGGACTTGAACCCAGGACCTTCCCGCCCTAGGAGGGACTCGAACCCAGGACCTTCCTGCCCCAGGAGGGACTCGAACCCAGGACCTTCCCGCCCCAGGAGGGACTTGAACCCAGGACCTTCCCGCCCCAGGAGGGACTTGAACCCAGGACCTTCCCGCCCTAGGAGGGACTCGAACCCAGGACCTTCCCGCCCCAGGAGGGACTCGAACCCAGGACCTTCCTGCCCCAGGAAGGACTTGAACCCAGGACCTTCCCGCCCCAGGAGGGACTTGAACCCAGGACCTTCCTGCCCTAGGAGGGACTTGAACCCAGGACCTTCCCGCCCCAGGAGGGACTCGAACCCAGGACCTTGCTGTGAGGCAGCAGTGCAAGCACTGTTCCGCTGTGCAACACAACTTGTGGCATAGCATAACTATGCAGTATTAATATCACATCAGTGGTGAAGACAATCCACCGTCCGCAAGAGGACTACGACACTACCATCAGCAGCTCTAGTATGTCTTTATTATTGAGGATACATTTGGGAACCAGTTAATTTCCAGTCGACTCAAAAGTAACGCTTTGAAAACCACAGAGGTGGAGTGACGATCCAAACTGCTGATTGAAAGCAGTCCATGAAAAAGGACTAGCTAGGATGCCACTGAAGGCTGCTGTCATTTTTAATTTCACTGTGAAACATTCAGAAAAATTCTTAAAAAAAACAAAAAACAAATGTGTTTTATAATTAACCACTGATTGGATCTATTGTTTCTATTCTATTTATAAGCATTTGCCTACTTTACCTCTGGACGTTGCTTCATTGGCAGTCACTCGGAGTCGAGTATGACTGTCCTCTTTGTGGGTCCTCAAGTGGGCATAGAGGCCAGTCTTGGAGCTGCATAACGGGAGGACACCTGTGCATGACAGCTTTTTATTTGGAGAGGCTGACGCACCTGCAGCCACCACACAGAACCAAGAACGACTGGGGACCACCCTCTGTTGCAGCCTTCATCCACCTTCACTGCCCTTGGGACCTGCAGACATCTTCTGTCAATTCCACCGTTGTTGGATTGTGCTTCCTCTGGAACCTCCCTCTTGACCTGTCTGCCTTGGGTGACCCTACCAGGAGCCAAGCTCCAGACAGCATAGCTCTTGAGATCATTGGTACACACAAGCGTCTCCACCAGGGCAAGGTGGCGATCCAGGAGAGGTAGACATTGCCTATACTTCAACAGTGTGCAGATCTTCTATATCCTTTTCCTACCCCGACCTATTGTGCCTACATGTACTTCAGATGGTCCATGGAGAGAAGCAAGACAATTTGTCTAGAGACCAAGCTGCTGCTGTTGGAGCCTGTGTGTGCGAGCAACTGATTGACTCGACTCAACACGACCGATAATAAACTCTAAATGAACTGCCCCCCACCCCCACCCCCCAAAATAAAAATAAGATCAAGCAGTCAATCAAACAAACATGAAGCTGGGCAGTGCAGGACCATGGTCCCAAACCAACAAAAGAACAGAGAAGTGTGCATGCTGAACCAATGAGAGGACCATTACCAGTCAACCGTCCTGTTCGCTGGGCAACAACAACAACAACAGCAATTCCCAGAGTCCACTTGTCCTCCGTGGTCTTAATTTACATTGAGTCTGGGCTTCGGTACATAAGACTGCTAGAGGTCAGCGGGGGTGTTTATACATGCACACACACCCTCACGCAACGCAGGGAGAATGATAAGCGGAATATTGTTCCCTTAACCCAGAAACAGCTACTGACCTTACACATCGTTAAGATTATTAATAACCGAGATCAAGATAAGACGTAATGGGCATTTCTGAATGGATTTTACAAATGTATTGCTACGAAATCCAAAGATGGCCTGGGCGAGTGTGGCCGGTGAACGCTACCTCCGTGGCTAATTAACAGATTAAAATCCGCTTCACTGGACAGTCAAAAATATAAACACCCAAAATTCTTGAGTGTACACAAACTGTGTGCCCATGCTCCCTACATGGACACGGAATTGCAAGTACACACATGTGTGCGCACACACACACACACATGAAACCGCTCACACTGTCTGCTGGTGCAGACACACGGTATGGAAATGAGCTCCAAAATGGCTCTCGTGGCTGCCCTCTTCCTCCAGTGCCAGAGTCACGCATCATTGTCAGCAGCCAGCAAAACAAGATGAAATAAAATTCTAAGCCGTCCTGGCAGTCAAGGACACCATTCCCTCACCGTAATAGCCTGTATCGCCTAGCCACTCCATGTGTAGCTTTTCTTCATTGCTCTGGGCTTTTATTCCTGGCAATAAGCTCTTTATCACTCCTCAACACAATTCATTTAAAACCACCGTCAAGAAGGAATCAAACCTTAAGTAAGAGGATTCAAAGTCAATGTGTTATTGTTAAGCAAAGTAGCATTACTTCATTTCCATAATGCACCCGGGCAGAGATGCCAAATAGGTAATGATAAAGAACAGTACACACAAAAATATAAACAGTTAATATTTTCTCATTTCACGTCCACAATCTAAATGCAGCTATTTCTCCGTCCAGGTTATTTGCTCCGTCCTCCTTCCCTGCGTTGGCCTCTTCCTCTGCCCAAGAACCACATTGTGTCTCGCTTACTTGTCTCTCTGCCCAGGACACCTATGATTTAGCAATTCTTGACATATCCATTACACCTCACAGATTGGCTATTCTGCTTTCCCTGTGTCTTGGCAACCTATAGAAATGACATGCACCTTTCTATTTTTCCTCTAGCGTCCTCTATTCACGCGGGCTGCATTTAGAGAGCAGTGCATTCTAATTCCAGGACTGCCCTCCTGCTATTAAGTGGAGAAACATCCATTTTGACAGCCTCTTTTGAAACCATGTGTAGAAATGAAATGCTATTTTGTGATTTTTTTTCACTTGTTCTGTATTGCTTGATGCTGGATGGACGTGTGCAGCTCTTCAGCCGGCGTCACACCGGATCACATCTTGTTCTACCTTCAACATTATGGTCGGGGCAACGGCTCCGTCACCATCATCTTTAACCCGGTGGAAATGAATGCTGAGGGGAAATAATTCTATGTAAGTGTGACGCCCACGGATGACTAGACTCGCTGACCCTTGGCTAACGGGTCGGACCTTTTAGTCAACCGGTTAACGTAGTCGCCCGTAGTGCAGGAGACCCGGGTTCGCATCCTGGCTGTGGCGGTTCCCGGCTGCCCCCTGAATTTGCTACATACGCAGCATTATTTTCTTTCACATCTGGTCCATCATCACCTCCGTTAGCTCAACATTTATCATTTGCATTACTGTCATCCCAGTTCCAATCTCAGTGGCACCTCTGCTCCCTCCCAGTGACATCTGCATGGAGATCAGCCTTCATCCCCACGCATTCGCTGTTCTAATAAGTCTGAGGTTTTTACGTTCCTGCCTGTACACATTACCTGATTCAGAGGTGGGGGAAGTTCGTTAGGCTTGCCCTTCACTAGCCCATTAAGGGATTCTGTAAAGCAAAAGCTTGTGGCCAAAAGGTCACACATGAATCCAAGAACCTGGCTCTGATCCCCAATACCAGCAGAACTTGTCCCACTTATGCTCAACCAAACCCCAAACATGGACTCTGGTACAAGTCTGCCTGAGTCTATGGAATTTGATTTTGAATCTGCCTTTAGCATAAGACTTCTAGAGCCCAAGCTAAATTCAAAATTACATTATGCCTTGGGACAACATTAAATGCCTCTCTTCACAAAGATACCTTGTGATTTCTGCAATTTCCACAAGATGTTTTAATTCACAATACTTTTCCAATGACCTCGATGGGGGGGGGGGGTTACGAGTGGCGTTAGTTGAACATGGTCACATGGCAGTTTTACTCCATGTCCAGACTTCCCTCCTGCTGCAGCTTTGTATTTAATACACCAACCTGATCAGCAGGGGGATTAAGCCTGATGAGGAGCACAGTCCTAAAACCGAAACAAATTAACAGTAATAAGCATGTCAACAAATGGCTAATAACGTGTCAACTGTCCTGCCTGTAATCTCCCTCTGGAAAACACCGTTCTCCAACTGTTATTGTAGAGCGCAGAGATGTTCTAGTATCAATAATCTCCATTGGTTGAGGGCCATGGGTAACTCACATGGAGCAGGATTAGGACTGGTGGGTTTCTATCTCAGGTAGGCCATTTCCTCACCAGGGTCCTGCTTTTTATGCCAGACCCCTTGGCAAATGTGGGACCGCCGGACGAAAGCGAGGTTAAAGCAGAGGGAGAAATAAAGCAGAGCACTGCGCTGACATCACGGCCACAGCAGGCGGTGCAGCACATAAAAGACCCCGCTAACTGTTCCTCTGGCCCGTAAATTCAACTAATTAACAGTGACGCTTCGCCTTCCAGCTCCTATGGCCATGCTGTAAACCCTGTATGAATGTTGCCTTGGCCCCAGGATGTAATCCCTCTAACAATTTGCAGACCATTGTCACATGAAGAAACAGGGAAATGGGCATTTATCAGCTCTGATAGATGTTGAGCAGAGTCTTTTTTTCTATTTCACCTTCTGCTTGCTTGTGCTGTGGCCATCAGTGCTACCCTATTCACACCAACAAAAACGGAAATAATAATAATGATAACAATAGCATCACTTCAATCTCACTTTCAGTGATTATATTGTTCCACGCGTTTCCGTTTCTACTTAAATTATATTTAACTTCATCTACTGTCCCCCACAAACAGGATTACTGGTACTTATCTGAAATGAAAGTGCAGTTTAATAACGAGAGTGGAAAATCCAGTCCGTTGCAATAAAGCTGAAACTAATTCATTTTAATGGCTGTCGGCGCAGAGTGTTTCTATTCTTCTTCCCGGGCCCATTTCCACTGCAACAAACTGTAAAAGAAAGGAGGCAGGAGGCCGTTTGTGTAATCTGCTGCAGCCTGACATGAGTGTGGCGGAGTTAAAAGATCAGAGAAATTGAGAGAAATCTTCATCCACGCTCGCCCTTTCCAGCGCCTCTTCAAAGAAGCTCTAAAAGGCCGGCTTAAAAGCAGCCCGCATCATCAAACTCCGCAACTCTCCTTAAGTGTCTTGAAGCGGGTGGAGGGTGCGGGGCTGGACGGGGAGGACTTCAGGCCGGAGAGAAAGTGCTGGATGCCCTCGTGCATCTTAAGTGGTCAGCAGTTTGAGCCTGTCCGTGCCTCCTGTTCCATTATGGAATAGTAACACAAGGGCCTGTTTGTTCGCCAAACACAATTAACAAGGTTTCTGCTGCACGTCAATACTGCTATTTGCATAGGGTATTGATCCGGAGTCCTTATAATCACAAAATGTTAATTGCACCAATTAATTCTCAATCTGTTTGTGCCGTTGTCTGGCCACCTTGAGCCCTGAAGGTCAGTGTGAAAATGAACTGCTCTTTGATTCTCCTCCAGGATGGGTTTTTTCCCAAGACAACACAGTCTTCTACTCAGAAATCCAGACGCCCAGCCAGCCTGTGTTGTCATTCCTGCAGAGTAGCAGCTAATGGGTCTGAAATCCTGTGATCTGTAGTGTCCTTTTAAATAAGAGTATGTTTTTTTGGGGGGTTTTTTTTGGGGGGGGGGTCTCATTTATTTACCAAGGCTGTCTCCTCCCTTATGACAAACCAGGGGCTATTTACACCCTCACATACACAGAATCTGCCTTATATTGACTAATAAGTCATTTTCTGAGATGATGTGCGTTGTCTGTGGGCCTCCCTCTGCCTGGACTCTGTTGTCTGTGGGCCTCCCTCTGCCTGGACTCTGTTGTCTGTGGCTCTCCCTCTGCCTGGACTCAGTTGTCTGTGGATCTCCCTCTGCCTGGACTCTGTTGTCTGTGGGCCTCCCTCTGCCTGGACTCAGTTGTCTGTGGGCCTCCCTCTGCCTGGACTCAGTTGTCTGTGGATCTCCCTCTGCCTGGACTCTGTTGTCTGTGGGCCTCCCTCTGCCTGGACTCAGTTGTCTGTGGATCTCCCTCTGCCTGGACTCTGTTGTCTGTGGGCCTCCCTCTGCCTGGACTCAGTTGTCTGTGGGCCTCCCTCTGCCTGGACTCTGTTGTCTGTGGGCCTCCCTCTGCCTGGACTCAGTTGTCTGTGGGCCTCCCTCTGCCTGGACTCTGTTGTCTGTGGGCCTCCCTCTGCCTGGACTCTGTTGTCTGTGGGCCTCCCTCTGCCTGGACTCAGTTGTCTGTGGGCCTCCCTCTGCCTGGACTCAGTTGTCTGTGGGCCTCCCTCTGCCTGGACTCAGTTGTCTGTGGATCTCCCTCTGGCTGGAGTCAGTTGTCTGTGGGCCTCCCTCTGCCTGGACTCAGTTGTCTGTGGGCCTCCCTCTGCCTGGACTCAGTTGTCTGTGGATCTCCCTCTGCCTGGACTCAGTTGTCTGTGGCTGTCCCTCTGCCTGGACTCAGTTGTCTGTGGGCCTCCCTCTGCCTGGACTCAGTTGTCTGTGGGTCTCCCTCTGCCTGGACTCAGTTGTCTGTGGGCCTCCCTCTGCCTGGACTCAGTTGTCTGTCGATCTCCCTCTGCCTGGACTCAGTTGTCTGTGTGCCTCCCTCTGCCTGGACTCAGTTGTCTATGGGCCTCCCTCTGCCTGGACTCAGTTGTCTGTGGGCCTCCCTCTGCCTGGACTCAGTTGTCTGTGGATCTCCCTCTGCCTGGACTCAGTTGTCTGTGGGCCTCCCTCTGCCTGGACTCAGTTGTCTGTGGGCCTCCCTCTGCCTGGACTCAGTTGTCTGTGGGCCTCCCTCTGCCTGGACTCTGTTGTCTGTGGGCCTCCCTCTGCCTGGACTCAGTTGTCTGTGGATCTCCCTCTGGATGGAGTAAGTTGTCTGTGGGCCTCCCTCTGCCTGGACTCAGTTGTCTGTGGGCCTCCCTCTGCCTGGACTCAGTTGTCTGTGGATCTCCCTCTGCCTGGACTCAGTTGTCTGTGGCTGTCCCTCTGCCTGGACTCAGTTGTCTGTGGGCCTCCCTCTGCCTGGACTCAGTTGTCTGTGGGTCTCCCTCTGCCTGGACTCAGTTGTCTGTGGGCCTCCCTCTGCCTGGACTCAGTTGTCTGTCGATCTCCCTCTGCCTGGACTCAGTTGTCTGTGTGCCTCCCTCTGCCTGGACTCAGTTGTCTATGGGCCTCCCTCTGCCTGGACTCAGTTGTCTGTGGGCCTCCCTCTGCCTGGACTCAGTTGTCTGTGGATCTCCCTCTGCCTGGACTCAGTTGTCTGTGGGCCTCCCTCTGCCTGGACTCAGTTGTCTGTGGGCCTCCCTCTGCCTGGACTCAGTTGTCTGTGGGCCTCCCTCTGCCTGGACTCAGTTGTCTGTGGGCCTCCCTCTGCCTGGACTCAGTTGTCTGTGGGCCTCCCTCTGCCTGGACTCAGTTGTCTGTGGATCTCCCTCTGCCTGGACTCAGTTGTCTGTGGGCCTCCCTCTGCCTGGACTCAGTTGTCTGTGGGCCTCCCTCTGCCTGGACTCAGTTGTCTGTGGATCTCCCTCTGCCTGGACTCAGTTGTCTGTGGGCCTCCCTCTGTCTGGACTCAGTTGTCTGTGGGCCTCCCTCTGCCTGGACTCAGTTGTCTGTGGATCTCCCTCTGCCTGGACTCAGTTGTCTGTGGGCCTCCCTCTGCCTGGACTCAGTTGTCTGTGGATCTCCCTCTGCCTGGACTCTGTTGCTCCACCGTGTTGCTCCGTGTGAGAACATGACCTGCTGCTCCACTGTCTGTCTGAGATGATCTGAATAAGAAGTCAGAGCTGTCTGCTCTACCACTGCTCTGTCTCTGATAGTAGACAGGCCTGCCTCCCCCTCTCCCACCCCCCCATCTCTGTCTCTCTCTCTTCCCCCTCCCCCCTCGCTCTCTCCCCCTCGCTCTGCTGTCTCTCTCTCTGTCCTTCCCCCTCTCTCTCTCCCTTCCTCCCCTCTCTCCCCCCCCTCTCTTTCTCTCTCAGAAAGAACGCTACCATGTTGAGTTGTGATAATATTGATATTTACGGTAGCTGTGTGTCATCTTTTCAGCAGAGAAGGTGTGATGAGCCGTGTGGGGAAGGTGGGAACCCCACAACTGAAAGCTTCAGGATAAGTACTGAAAACAATCCATCTGTACAGTGCATATGCATGGTACTTTAAAGGGAACGCTTACTTCATGGATTTCTTCTCCTGATAAGTTTAGTGCAGGTTCTAGTTTATTTACCCATGTTGATTAGTCCCTCCATCGATTGCTGCCCCCTCTATCTTGATGTGGTCAGCAGCATGGACACATTTAGAGGTTATTCAACATGCTTCTTCCCCGTCTTATCTGTTCATGTCTGTCTGGAGGGACGCTGCTACCAGTCGCCGTCATCCATGCCTGAACACAACCAAATGACAAATGAGCCGCCCTGTGTGAAAGATGAATTTCCCTCCACTACACCTGTGCTACGCCACCAAATGAGAGGGCTGATTGCCTCCAATTGCATATTCAAAACGCTTAATTCCTCCATTAAAAAACCTATTTACATGAATTAGGGACAATTAGCATTTTCAGACCCACTTCAGCTTTGTTCGCCCCCCTCCATTAACATTTGAAAGTGTCGGCTGCCAGACACAAGAAAGCCCCTCCATCTGATGGGTGTTGAACCCCCTATGATGGCCTGCCCGCATAGACTTTTTTATCTGCACCGCCATACTGGAGGAGCAAGCCTGGCCCTGGGTCCTCTCATTATGTGTAATCAACAAAAGCTATTGATAAAAGACAAGAAAGCAGAGGGTAAGGGGGGAGTCCAGCAGACACAGCTAAGGTGCAGTTTCCTTATTTGCTACCACTCTCGACAGATGAATCACATGTGCCCCTCCTCACGACAGAGCTTCATGGCAGTCCACTCATGCTGTCATTTCAAAAACGCAGGGGAAGGAGTGGGGGGGGGCAAATTGCCTATCGCTTAATTGCCATGGTAGTTGGGTGGTAAAGTGTGAAGAACAGAATGGTTAGATTGCAGTATACACGTAGTATTTCCTCATGACTCACCATCATCAAGCCTCGCAAGTCATCAAATTAACCCTCCTGCTCTGCTTTTTTACTTTTTATTGGCCACAAATGACTGAGTCTGAGTCCAGCCACTGACCTATCCTTATGATGAGCCTATTGATGGGGAATGGTTTCTAATGAAGATCACAGGGGCTGTCTCACTCTCGGGGGGTGGGGGCATTTGAAAATGAGGCCTCACATCCTGTGAATCATGCGTAATACGTTTTATTGCTGTACTTACACGGAGGGAGGAGAGCTTGTATGATGATTATATTCACTCTTGAATTCATAGTAAGATCCCTCTGAATCACACGAACCTGCTGTCTACACATGTGTGGTGTGTGTGTGTGTGTGTGTGTGTGTGTGTTGTATATGTACTCGTTTTTAACTGTGATCATTGCCAGAGAACCGAGGAGATGCCAGATTGACCTAGCTGCCCTTTCTGAAACCTGCTGGGCAGACGAAGGACAGCTGAAGGAGGAGAAGGGTGTTTACACCGTCTTCTGGAAAGGAAAAGAGGCTGATAAGCCCAGGATCCACGGTGTTGGATCTGCAATCAGGAACCAGCTGATCAGCCAGCTCTCCGAACTTCCTGTTGGGATCAGTGAGGTCTTATGACCATCCGCCTGGTGCTTGCCAACAACCAGATGGTAACAGTTATGAGTGCTTATGCCTCTACTTTAGACTCTGGACAGGAAGTTAAAGAGACCTTCTATGCCTGCCTGGACGACACACTGTCAAGAATCCCCAGGGAGGATACGGTTATTCTCCTAGGGGACTTCAATGCCAGGGTCAGCCGAGATCACCACCTTTGGAAGGGCACTATATGAGAAGATGGTATTGGGAACATCAACTCTAACAGAGTTCTCCTTCTCAGCAAGTGTGCTCAGTATGACCTCACCATCATCAACACTCTTTTCTGTCAGAAAACCAAGCTCAAGACATCTTGCAGGCACTCCCACTCCAAACAGTGGCATCTCATTGACTATGCCATTGTTCGAGCCACGGACCGCTGAGAGATACACATCAAGAGGGCCATATTTGATGCTGATGATTGGTGGACTGATCATCACCTCATCCCCTTTACTATGTCCATAAAACTGAAGAGGAAGAGGAGGGTTCAAAAGAAACCTTTCCAGCCAAGACTGAACCTTGAGAAGCTGGATGAAACTGCCACCCAGCAGCGTCTGCAGGCCTCTCTTGGGGAAAGCCTCCAACAGGAATATCTTGATGACATCGAATAACACTGGAGCCTGCTCAAATCCACCATCCTTGATAATTACAAAACCACCCTTGGGTACATGTCCAGAATAGATCAGGACTGATTTGATGAGAACGACATAGAAATAGGGCAGCTCAACTGTTCAAAAGAGGAATGACATTTGTGCCTGGCAGTACAACATCAGCTACAAGACCAAAAGACTGGCCCACTCAAGAGCCAAGGCTGATGCCCAGCACAAGGTGAGGGAGCAGAGCTTAAGGACTCTTGGTGGATTGAAACATTTCTGGAAATCCAGAGACTGGCAGACTCAGGTGACTCAGGAACTCTTCAACCGCAACAGCAGAGCTGAATTTGACATCACCAGCTACATCCCACAAAGTCCCATCAGAGAAAACATCAGGGAACTTCTTGACATGGCATCCATCCATCCATCTATCCATCCATTAGCCGAATTGCTTATCCTGCTCTCAGAGTCGTGGGGATGCTGGAGCCTGTCCCAGCAGTCATTGGGCAGCAGGCGGGGAGACACACTGAACAATAAGGCTACCAGTCCATATGGGAACCCAGCTGAGCTCCTGAAGGAAGGTGGACCAGAGCTCCTGTACCAAATCCATACCCTACTCCTTAAGGTCTGGGAAAGGGAACAACTAGTACCTTCAGAGGTCAGGAACATTCAGATAGTGACTATATTCAAGAAAGCGGATAAGGCTGAATGTGGAAACTAAAGGGGCATCTCACGCCTGTCAACAACTGGCAAAGTGATTGCATGTGTCCTCGCAAACTGACTGCTACCACTGTCCAAAGAAGTACTTCCAGGATCACATTGTGGCTTCTGCCCATCCAGACGTACAGCAGACATGATCTTCATAGAACACCAGCTCCAGGAAAAATGCCAAGAACAAAAACAGTCTCTGTACATAGCCTACATAGATCTAACTAAGGCCTTTGACATGGTAGACCACCAGGCTCCTTGGAGCATACTATCAAGGCATGGCTGCTCTGATAAATATATCCAAATATTGAGGCTTCTACACGATGGCATGTCAGCCGCTGTCCTCAGTAACAGCAGCTCCGAGTTTGAGCTCTTCACAGTGGAGACACGGGTCAAGCAGGGCTGTGTCATTACACCCACCCTATTCACTGTCTTTGTTGCTGTCATACTCGAACCTCATCGGTCAACAGCTTCCACAGGGGATCCCAGTCCTGTACAGAACAGATGGCAGGCTCTTCAATCTTAACCAATTCAAGGCTAAGACCAAAGTCAGCAACACCACCATCTCAGAATTCCAATAAGTAGATAACAATACCGTCACGTCCAGGGCATCCTGAATGCTTTTGCCAAGGCATACAGAGCCATGGGCTAAGCCATTATCATCAAGAAAACCCAAGTCCCGCATCAAGCTCCACCCAACCTGTCATGTATCCAGGCTACCATGATAGTGGACAACACCCTCCTGAAAAATGTTGGCTGCTCTCCATAAGGGAAGTCTCTCTTCAGAGGCTAACATTGACTCTAAATAAACCATTGTCAATAAACCATTGTCTGAGTTATGCCAGTGGAACCTACACTAGACTCTACAGAGCTGTTGTCCTCCCCATCCTGCTGTATTTTGTCAAATTATGGACCCCTTCCAGCAGGCACCTGGAGGCTCTGGAGGTACACCACCAAAGAGCCCTACAGAGGACTCTGAGAATCATCTGGGTGGACAGTAGGGATGGATATCAACAACCGGTACCAACCAGTCCTGGACAAACGGTGCTGCTATCAGTGCTTATGTGACGTTAATTCATTCTAACATAGCTGGCATCTTCAAATTCCTAACCGTCCCCTAATGAACGATGGATTGATGACGAAGCTGTCGGCGTCAGGCAATTATGTTTGATGTTGCGTAACTGTGTATTTACATTCTGTGCTCTCCAGTCATAGCTGACAGGGCAAAACGTTCATAAGTGTGGGCTCACTTTACTAAATGTAATGAAAATGCAGCTAAATGTAATATATGTAAAAAGGTAGTTCAAAGAAAGCTGAATCAGTTCATCTGGACACAATGTTTATTGAGGGAAACGTCTCATCACTCATCTAAGTGACCTCTTCAGTCTCACCTGACTGCAGGTACCCCCACCCTTATAAACAATACAGTGACTGCAGGTGTCCCACCCTTATAAACAATACAGTGACTGCAGGTACCCCACCCTTATAAACAATACAGTGACTGCGGGTACCCCCACCCTTATAAACAATACAGTGGCATAACGACCGAAAACAACAACCGTTACATATGCAAACTGCCATGATCATTAACTAGAGTTTCGATGGACATGTGTACTATTCACAGAGGATTGGGGAATAGTTGCAATCACAGAATTGTAAGATGGCGACAGATTTACTTTTACCCCCCACCCCTTGGTTCAGGGATGGTCATCCCCTCGTCACATACATGGCCTCTTTGACTCCCCGTTTAAACCAGTGTTCCTCCCCATCAAGGATGTGTACATCCTCATCCCTGAAAGAGTGGCCACTGGCCTGTAGATGGTGCAGACTGTGGAGTCCTGGTCTGACGTGTTAGCTGTCCTGTGTTGTGTCATCCTCTTGGCCAGCATCTGTTTGGTTTCCCCAATGTACAAGTCATTGCAATCCTCCTGACACTTAACAGCATACACTATATTGCTCTGTTTGTGTCAGCGGACCCGATAATGGAGGACGTGGAAAAGAGGGCTCTGATGTCCTATCCAGGAACACCACCATGCCACCACACTGGTTTAGATTTGTGGACGACACCTGGGTTAAAATTAAATCTAGGATGTACCACATTTCACCAATCACATTAACTCTCTGGACACCACATTAAGTTCACCAGGGAGGATGTGAAAAATGACAGGCTAGCCTTCTTACACTGTGAAATTATAATTGGTGATGGGGGACATTTTAATGTTGATGTTTACCATAGGCAGCACAGTGGCGCAGTGGTTAGTGCGGTCACGTCACAGCAAGAAGGTCCTGGGTTCAAGCCCAATCTTGGGGGTCGTCCCGGGTCATCCTCTATGTGGAGTTTGCATGTTCTCCCCGTATCTGTGTGGGTTTCCTCCGGGTGCTCCAGTTTCCTCCCATAGTCCAAAGACATGTAGGTCAGGGGAACTGGCTGTACTAAATTGTCCCTAGGTATGTAGTATGTGTGTGTGTGTGTGTCGGCACTGTGTGATGGTCTGGCGGCCTGTCCAGGGTGTCTCCCCGCCTGCCGCCCAATGACTGCTGGGATAGGCTCCAGCATCCCCACCACCCTGAGAGCAGGATAAGCGGTTTAGATGATGGATGGATGTTTACCACAAACCAACACATACTGATCAGGACTTAAGGTTTGACTCTCATCATCCACTGGAGCACAAACTAGGAGTCATCATGATGCTGTACCACCAAGCTGACAATGTCCCCACTGACACAGCGGCCAGGGGAGGGGAGAAATCCCACATTAAACAGGCCCTGGTTAAGTGTGGTTGTCCGAACTGGGCGTTTGTCAAAGCCAAGAAGACGCCCACACAGAGCACCAGCTCCATGAGAGGAGAAGGGCACCAGCTGTCTAAGCGTAAACCAGTGGTGATTCCATGTGTGGTGGAAGTGTCGGAACAGTTTAGATCCGTATTTTCCAAACGCCGCGTCTCAGTTGCTTTTAAATCTCAAAACACACTGCACCAGCAACTGGTCCGCCCCAAGGATCGGGTCACCCGGCACAAACAGAACGATATAGTGTACACTGTTAAGCGCCAGAAGGATTGCAGTGACTTGCACATCGGGAGAAACAGAACAGATGCTGGTCAAGAGGATGACCCAACACAGGAGAGCCAATACATCAGACCAGGACTCCACAGTCTACACCATCTACAGGCCAGGACTCCACAGTCTACAACATCTACAGAACAGGACTCCACAGTATACACCATCTACAGGCCAGGACTCCACAGTCTACAACATCTACAGAACAGGACTCCACAGTCTACACCATCTACAGACCAGGACTCCACAGTCTACACCATCTACAAAACAGGACTCCACAGTCTACACAATCTACAAAACAGGACTCCACAGTCTACACCATCTACAGGCCAGGACTCCACAGTCTACACCATCTACAGGGCAGGACTCCACGGTCTACACCATCTACAGGCCAGGACTCCACAGTCTACACCATCTACAGACCAGGACTCCACGGTCTACACCATCTACAGGCCAGGACTCCACAGTCTACACCATCTACAGAACAGGAGTCCACAGTCTACACCATCTACAGAACAGGACTCCACAGTCTACACCATCTACAAAACAGGACTCCACAGTCTACACCATCTACAGAACAGGACTCCACAGTCTACACCATCTACAAAACAGGACTCCACAGTCTACACCATCTACAAAACAGGACTCCACAGTCTACACAATCTACAAAACAGGACTCCACAGTCTACACCATCTACAAAACAGGACTCCACAGTCTACACCATCTACAGGGCAGGACTCCACGGTCTACACCATCTACAGGCCAGGACTCCACAGTCTACACCATCTACAGACCAGGACTCCACGGTCTACACCATCTACAGGCCAGGACTCCACAGTCTACACCATCTACAGAACAGGACTCCACAGTCTACACCATCTACAGAACAGGACTCTACAGTCTACACCATCTACAAAACAGGACTCCACAGTCTACACCATCTACAGAACAGGACTCCACAGTCTACACCATCTACAAAACAGGACTCCACAGTCTACACCATCTACAAAACAGGACCCCACAGTCTACACAATCTACAAAACAGGACTCCACAGTCTACACCATCTACAAAACAGGACTCCACAGTCTACACCAGGGGTCTCAAACTCAACTTACCTGAGGGCCGCTGGAGGTAGAGTTTGGGTGAGGCTGGGCCGCAAGTATTCCAAAAAAAAAAAAAGTACAACCGATCCAATGTTCTCAATCTTTTTTTTATTTATTTTTTATTTATATATACAGGTGATCAAAACAAGACAGGTAACAGTACAAGTGCAGGAACAAAAACGAACAGTGTGAGACAAAAAGGGGACACCAGATTCTGTTATGACAAGATGGAATACTAATAAGCTAATAAGCTAAAAAAAAAAAACAACAAAAACAAACAAGCTATCAAATAAGCTCATTGACCTGCAGTGCAGGTCAATGAGCTCCATTTGAAGCACAGGAGGGGCATCTTGCACATCAAAGGAGAAGGGGTCAGCAAAAATTTGAAAAGTGGCTCTGTGTGTCTTGAACTCTGCAAACCTGTGATCAAATTGCTCCTGTAGCTTCACAATGGCATCAGCATACTTCTCACCACTGAATGGTGTGCTTGCATCCATGAGTGCCTTGCATGCTGGGAAATGGCAGAAGTTTGTCTGAGAGAGCTGGGCTTTCCATAACACAAGTTTTGTGGAGAATGATCTCACGTTGTCATAGGCAGCACTGACAAGCTGCCCCTGGTTTTGTAATTTCTTGTTCAGTACATTCAGCTCATGTGTGTTGTCAACAAGGAAAGCTAAGTCCATGAGCCATTTGGGATCACTTAGCACAGGAACAGCCACCCCAGCCTTCTCCATGAAGGCTTTCACTTCTGCTCTCAACTCAAAAAACCTCTTCAAGACGTTTCCCCTGCTGAGCCAACGTACCTCAGTGAAGTAGAGCACATCCTCATATGCTGACTCTATTTCCTCCAAAAAGGCGCGGAACTCCCGGTGCTTTAAACCCCTGGATCTGATATGGTTGATGCATTTCACAACGACAGACATCACATTGTCAAACTTCAGGCATTTGCTGCAAAGGGCCTGCTGATGGATAATGCAGTGCAGAGCAATGGCCTCCTCCACACCCTCCTCTTCCAGTTTTTTTTTAACAAGTGCCACCACTCCATTTCTCCTCCCTGTCATTGATGGCACTCCGTCGGTTGTTATTCCAGCAAACCTCTTCCATGGCAAACCCACATCCACAATGGCATCACACAGCTGGCGGAATATCTCCTGAGAGGTGGTCTGGCCATGCATTGGAATCACTGTGAGCAACTCCTCCATCACTTCACAACTGTCGTCAACACCACGGACATAGATTGCGAGCTGCGCAGTGTCAGTGATGTCTGTGCTCTCATCAAGAGCGACTGAGTATGCACAGAAACGTTTGGCTTTCTCACACAGTTGATCATATATGTTACCTGACAGGTCAGAAATGCGCTCTGCCACTGTGTTGGCTGCAAGGCCGATGTTGCTAAACTGACCCTTCTTTTCCGGACAGACTATACTTGCAGCCTGTAACATGCACTTTTTAACAAACTCCTCTTCTTTGAATGGCTTTCCCGACTTAGCAATCATCTCACTCACCACGTAGCTAGCTAGCTTCGACTGCTGCATCATTATCTTTGCTAGCTTTCTTGAAGAAATCTTGTCGCTTCAGTAAACATGTTTTAAGATTGGCGACCCGTTTCTCTCTCTCATCTCCCTGGTATTTTGTATACTCATCATCAGCATGTCTAGTTGAGTAATGACGTCTGATGTTGTATTCCTTGTGCACCGTAACTTTCTCGGTGCATATAAGACACGTCGGGCTGCTTCCTCTGTGCTCAACAACAAAACAACATGCCGTCTCCCACTTTTCCTGAAATTGTCTGTGCTCTTCACCAACTTTTCTCTTCACGGCAGGTTTTGAGAAAGACATAACTGGGGCTTGCTGACAGGATATATTTTCCTTCCACTTGGTGTCGCTCCGGAATCAAGTTTCAACCAAGTTTCAACCGTTGCTAATTCGTGCTGCCCATTATGGTGCGTTCAAGTTGTGCTCGGAAGTCGGACTTTCTGAGGTCCGAGTTGGACATTTCAACCGGAAGTCTGAAATCCGAGTCGTTCCAATTTACAACTTCCAACGTAACGGGAACGCACCGTGACTTGACAACAAACGCGACACCGGAAGCTGTCATGAGCCTGCGCTATGGTAGCTCATAAGTGAAAAATAAAAGCCCAGGGCAAGCGCGGGCCGCACTAACACTAAACTTTGATGTCAAGTAGGGGGCCACAAAATAACGTCCCGCGGGCCAATTGCGGCCCGTGGGCCGCGAGTTTGAGACCCATGGTCTACACCATCTACAAAACAGGACTCCACAGTCTGCACCATCTACAGAACAGGACTCCACAGTCTACACCATCTACAAAACAGGACTCCACAGTCTGCACCATCTACAGAACAGGACTCCACAGTCTACACCATCTACAAAACAGGACTCCACAGTCTGCACCATCTACAGAACAGGACTCCACAGTCTACACCATCTACAAAACAGGACTCCACAGTCTACACCATCTACAGAACAGGACTCCACAGTCTACACCATCTACAAAACAGGACTCCACGGTCTACACCATCTACAGACCAGGACTCCACAGTCTACACCATCTACAAAACAGGACTCCACAGTCTACACCATCTACAAAACAGGACTCCACAGTCTACACCATCTACAAAACAGGACTCCACAGTCTACACCATCTACAAAACAGGACTCCACAGTCTACACCATCTACAGACCAGGACTCCACAGTCTACACCATCTACAGGCCAGTGGCCACTCTTTCAGGGATGAGGATGTGCACATCCTTGATAGGGAGGAACGCTGGTTTGAACAGGTAGTCAAAGAGGCCATCTATGTGAAGAGGGAACGACCACCCCTCAACCAATATTAATAAATGAATAGTTATGAATGTTAATGTTAATGAATAGTCTAAGCAAACATAATAAGGTATGACTATAAAAATTAGTTCATGTCAGCATGATGAAAACTCATGTCATGACTCGTGGTAAAAAACAAATAATGTTGTAACTTAATGGACAATATATACATTACAATGTTTTAATAATGTCATGTCAGACTTGAAAAGGTCACAGACGATGACTTCTGGGGGCTGAGGAGTTCATCAGTCTAATGTGCATTCTGTACACATCCACCCTATGCATGTTAAGCGGCAGGCAGGCTGCATGAGGCCAGATTCTGCCCATCCTTCAAAAGCAGGTGGACCACTTCAGAATTCAACAGGAAGATTTACAGTTTGTGACCATTACAGAAAGTCTGGGGTTACCTAGCTTTTTTTATGGGGGGGGGGGTTCCCCCTTTTTCTCCCCAGTTGAACTTGGCCAATTACCCCACTCTTCCGAGCCATCCCGGTCGCTGCTCCGCCCCCTCTGCCGATCCGGGGAGGGGTGCAGACTACCACATGCCTCCTCCTATACATGTGGAGTCACCAGCCGCTTCTTTTCACCTGACAGTGAGGAGTTTCACCAGGGGGATGTAGCACGTGGGAGGATCACGCTATTCCCCCGCAGTTCCCCCCCCCCACCCGAACAGGTGCCCCCAACCGATCAGAGGAGGCGCTAGTGTAGCAACCAGGACACATACCCACATCCGGCTTCCCACCCACAGACACGGCCAGTTGTGTCTGTGAGGGGCACCCGACCAAGCTGGAGGTAGCACAGGGATTCGAACTAGCGATCCCTGTGTTGGTAGGCAACGGAATAGACCGCTACGCTACCCGGACACCCTGGGGTTACCTATCTAAATGTTACCAGGTGCAATAAATAAATAAATCCATCCATCCATCCACTGTCCAAACCGCTTATCCTGCTGTCAGGGTCGCAGCATGCTGGAGCCTATCCCAGCAGTCATTGGGGGGCGGCGGGGGGGGGGGGGGACACACCCTGGACAGGTCGCCAGGCCATCACAGGGCTCATAATCCCAGTTCATATAAAGCTGGCTGGTTTCTCCCTAATAACTGAGTGAGAAGATACACCCGTACTGTGAGGTTCTTGTTTAATTGTTGTCTTGTACACAGGACAGTGGTGTAATGGCATTCCTCAAGGAGGCCACGATAATGGACCCTAGATTCAAGGGAAAGGTAAAAAAAGCTATGACTGAAGAAGGCAGCAGTGAGGGATGTAATTAATCATCAACATGTAAGTTCTTTGAGAATGTGTGCCATGTTTATTACAAGGTGTGTTTTCATTTTGAATGTAGTAATTACATAGCAACGTTAATAATCCCTCTCAGCCGTCAGAGAAGGATGATGAGGTGACGGTGCAGGCTCAAGATGGGGAAGAGAATGAAGAGGAGGAAGAGGAAGATGTAAGCTAGACATAATTTTGTGAAACCTATGCTGGGTTCTAATAAAAATTTAATAAGCCTGACTACAATAATATGGTACATTTTATCCTTCAGCCTCCCGTTTCCCAGGAAGCCAGAGTCTCTGCACTAGAAGAACGCGCCACAAAAGAAGACCAAGAGCTGAGGAGGAGCCTCGTTCTACAGCAAAGATCAAGACTGAAGGGTCAGTCTACAGAGGCCCCCCTCCTATCACTACCTCCCTCAGAAGACCCTGCCCTCTGGTGGTGGGGTAAGGAGGATACTAGTCCTCTTCTCTCGCAGCGCTCCACCACGTACCTCTGCGTTCAGGCCTCCTCAGCGCCGTGGGAAGGAGTTCTCCACTGCTGGGAACACAATCATTAGGGAGCTTCTCCCTGACAAGGTCAACATGCCCGTTTTCTTATAAACAAAAACTTGATGCTTTTTTGGGGTTGGCCAAATGACACTGGCGAGATGCCAGAATTCTCCTCTAAATTGTTCTGTTTATTGTTCTGTTCTGTTTTCAGCTATTGTCTTTATGTGTTTCTGTGAGCTTCCAAGAAGCTCAAGGACTGTAGTACTTTGGTCCTTTGTAATGTTGTTTAAGTTTAGCTTCTGGTAGTGAAGCAGCATTAAGGCACATCACCACCAGACAGCAAGAAGGTCCTGGGTTCGAGCCCCAGGGTAGTCCAACCTTGGGGCACATCCCGGGTCGTCCTCTGTGTGGAGTTTGCATGTTCTCCCCGTGTCTGTGTGGGTTTCCTGTGGGGCTCCGGTTTCCTCCCACAGTCCAAAGACATGTAGGTCAGGTGAATCGGCCGTACTACATTGTCCCTAGGTGTGAATGTGTGTGTGTGTGTGTGTGTGTGTGTGTGTTGGCCCTGTGATGGCCTGGCAACCTGTCCAGGGTGTCTCCCCACCTGCCGCCCAATGACTGCTGGGATAGACTCCAGCATCCCCGCGACCCTGAGAGCAGGATAAGCGGTTTGGATGATGGATGGATGGATGGATGGATGGATGGATGGATGGATGGATGTACATGTGTAGCAATTGCTCCTCCCACATTACATATACAGGAAACTCAGGAAACAGTTTAACTTGTTTCTGAAAAGAATTAATAATAACATAAACGTTGGCTCTTGTCACATCTTTTCATGTCTTTATTTTTGTACCAAATTATGGAGGTGGTATCATAAGAGGATCGATAAGTATCAGTATCGACACCGATGTCAGTATCAGTAAAGTTTTAACGATGCCCATCCCTAGTGGGCAGACACACCAACACCAGCGTTCTGGAGGAAGCGAACATGGACGGCTTCACCACCCCAATAATGAAGCACCAACTTTGATGGACAGGCCATGTCAGTCAAACGTCGGGCACACGTCTTCCCAAGAAACCCCTGTATGCACAGCTGGAGGAGGAAGAGCATGCCCCCGGTGGGCAGAGGAAAGGCTTCAAAGACAACATTAAGACCAGTCTCAAGAAGTTCCACAAAGCACACAACACCTGGACAGACTCAGCCAACTGAACCAACATGGCTCCAATACAGCGGTTACAGTTTGGCAAACACAAGCCAGAACAGACCCTGTAACTACTGACCTCACAGTCTCTAAAGCATCCCCTTAATTCTTAGGTTAAGTCTTGTGGTTTGAAAGCGCGCAGTTAGCAGTTCAAAAGCCATGTGCTAGAAACAGTTAGACACTAACGTAATGGCTGACTTTCACACTTAAACGAAGGGTTCACGTGTGTGTGTGTGTGTGTGTGTGTGTGTGTGTGTGTGTCACAGTGGTTAATATGCATGTCTGTGTGCTCACAGTACCTGTGTTCTGCTCTGCGGTTGGGCAGGGAGGGCTGTGATGGAGGCCACTGCTCTGGGAAAGAAGCTGTTCCTCCGTCTATTGGTGCAGGATCTCTTTGTCCTGCGATGCAATGATGCTGCTCGCTTTCTTCATCAGTCTGCTGGCACAGATGATGTTCAGTTTTGGGACCTCCATCCCGACAATGTGCTGGGCCACCTCCACCACACCATGCAGGTCATTTTGCTCCGCTGGCATACCACACAGTGGCGCAGGTAGTCGGGGTGCTCTCAGTAGTGCTCCTGCAGAAGCTTAGCAGCAGTTTCTGTGGGAGCTGGTCCAGTTTCAGCTTCCTGAGGAAGAAAAGTATTTGTTGGGCCTTTCTGACCAGGTGTGAAGTGTTGGAGGTCCATGTCAGCTTTTCTTTCTTTTCTTTTTTTCTGACACAGTGGCTCCAAGGAACTTAAGGTTTAGGTTTAGGTTTAGGTTTAGACTTGGGTTTAGGTTTGGGTTTAGGCTTGGGTTTAGGTTTAGGTTTAGTCTTGAGTTTGGGTATAGGTTTAGGTTTAGGCTTGGGTTTGGGTATAGGTTTAGGCTTGGGTTTAGGTATACTAGGTATCTCATTATGTTGCACACAGGAGGAAATGTGCAATGCTGATTTGGAAATACCTTTTTAACAGATTGCGTCATTATTCTTAATTAGCAGCAGGGTCATATAAGGGCATATTAAGTTTCACCTTGGGGGTATTTTCAGTTGTCCCCACAGTTACTGTTATGTTGAATGAACAAGAAACAGACTATGACAGAGGAGCACAAATGAAAACAATTCAAATGCACACACTCACACACACACACACACACACACACACACACACACACACACACACACACACACACACACACACACACAAGTCACCCTATACTTATAGGGACCCCTCATTGACTACATTCATTTCTTAACCCTAACCTTAACCATCATAACTACATGTCTAACCTTAACCCTTACCCTAACCTTGACCTAACCCTTACCCTAACCGTAACCTATTTCTAGCTTTAACCTTTAACTAATCCTAATTCTAACCTTAATCTAATCCTAATTCTAACCTTAAACTAATCCTAGCTCTAACCTTAACCTAACCCTAGCTCTAACCTTAACCTAATCCTAGTTCTAACCTTAGCCTAACCCTAGCTCTAACCTTAACCTAATCCTAGCTCTAACCTTAACCTAACCCTAGCTCTAACCTTAACCTAACCCTAGCTCTAACCTTAACCCAACCCTAGCTCTAACCTTAACCTAATCCTAGCTCTAACCTTAGCCTAACCCTAGCTCTAACCTTAACCTAATCCTAGCTCTAACCTTAACCTAACCCTAGCTCTAACCTTAGCCTAATCCTAGCTCTAACCTTAACCTAACCCTAGCTCTAACCTTAACCTAACCCTAGCTCTAATCTTAACCTAACCCTAGCTCTAACTTTAATCTAACCCTAGCTCTAACCTTAACCTAATCCTAGCTCTAACCTTAACCTAATCCTAGCTCTAACCTTAACCTAATCCTAGCTCTAACTTTAATCTAACCCTAGCTCTAACCTTAACTTAATCCTAGCTCTAACCTTAACCTAACCCTAGCTCTAACTTTAATCTAACCCTAGCTCTAACCTTAACCTAACCCTAGCTCTAACCTTAACCTAACCCTAGCTCTAACTTTAATCTAACCCTAGCTCTAACCTTAACCTAACCCTAGCTCTAACCTTAATCTAATCCTAATTCTAACCTTAACCTAATCCTAGCTCTAACCTTAACCTAACCCTAGCTCTAACCTTAACCTAATCCTAGCTCTAACCTTAGCCTAACCCTAGCTCTAACCTTAACCTAATCCTAGCTCTAACCTTAACCTAACCCTAGCTCTAACCTTAACCCAACCCTAGCTCTAACCTTAACCTAATCCTAGCTCTAACCTTAGCCTAACCCTAGCTCTAACCTTAACCTAATCCTAGCTCTAACCTTAACCTAACCCTAGCTCTAACCTTAGCCTAATCCTAGCTCTAACCTTAACCTAACCCTAGCTCTAACCTTAACCTAACCCTAGCTCTAATCTTAACCTAACCCTAGCTCTAACTTTAATCTAACCCTAGCTCTAACCTTAACCTAATCCTAGCTCTAACCTTAACCTAATCCTAGCTCTAACCTTAACCTAATCCTAGCTCTAACTTTAATCTAACCCTAGCTCTAACCTTAACTTAATCCTAGCTCTAACCTTAACCTAACCCTAGCTCTAACTTTAATCTAACCCTAGCTCTAACCTTAACCTAACCCTAGCTCTAACCTTAACCTAACCCTAGCTCTAACTTTAATCTAACCCTAGCTCTAACCTTAACCTAACCCTAGCTCTAACCTTAATCTAATCCTAATTCTAACCTTAACCTAATCCTAGCTCTAACCTTAACCTAACCCTAGCTCTAACCTTAACCTAATCCTAGCTCTAACCTTAGCCTAACCCTAGCTCTAACCTTAACCTAATCCTAGCTCTAACCTTAACCTAACCCTAGCTCTAACCTTAACCTAACCCTAGCTCTAACCTTAACCCAACCCTAGCTCTAACCTTAACCTAATCCTAGCTCTAACCTTAGCCTAACCCTAGCTCTAACCTTAACCTAATCCTAGCTCTAACCTTAACCTAACCCTAGCTCTAACCTTAGCCTAATCCTAGCTCTAACCTTAACCTAACCCTAGCTCTAACCTTAACCTAACCCTAGCTCTAACCTTAACCTAACCCTAGCTCTAACTTTAATCTAACCCTAGCTCTAACCTTAACCTAATCCTAGCTCTAACCTTAACCTAATCCTAGCTCTAACCTTAACCTAATCCTAGCTCTAACTTTAATCTAACCCAAGCTCTAACCTTAACTTAATCCTAGCTCTAACCTTAACCTAACCCTAGCTCTAACTTTAATCTAACCCTAGCTCTAACCTTAACCTAACCCTAGCTCTAACCTTAACCTAACCCTAGCTCTAACTTTAATCTAACCCTAGCTCTAACCTTAACCTAATCCTAGCTCTAACCTTAACCTAATCCTAGCTCTAACTTTAATCTAACCCTAGCTCTAACCTTATCCTAATCCTAGCTCTAACCTTAACCTAATCCTAGCTCTAACTTTAATCTAACCCTAGCTCTAACCTTAACTTAATCCTAGCTCTAACCTTAATCTAACCCTAGCTCTAACTTTAATCTAACCCTAGCTCTAACCTTAACCTAACCCTAGCTCTAACCTTAACCTAATCCTAATTCTAACCTTAATCTAACCCTAGCTCTAACCTTAACCTAATCCTAGCTCTAACTTTAATCTAACCCTAGCTCTAACCTTAACCTAATCCTAGTTCTAACTTTAATCTAACTCTAGCTCTAACCTTAACCTAATCCTAGCTCTAACCTTAACCTAACCCTAGCTCTAACTTTAATCTAACCCTAGCTCTAACCTTAACCTAACCCTAGCGCTAACCTTATCCTAATCCTAGCTCTAACCTTAACCTAATCCTAATTCTAACCTTAATCTAATCCTAGCTCTAACCTTAACCTAACCCTAGCTCTAACCTTAACCTAATCCTAGCTCTAATCTTAACCTAACCCTAGCTCTAACTTTAACCTAACCCTAGCTCTAACTTTAACCTAATCCTAGCTCTAACCTTAACCTAATCCTAGCTCTAACCTTAACCTAATCCTAACCTTAATCTAATCCTAGCTCTAACCTTAACCTAACCCTAGCTCTAATCTTAACCTAATCCTAGCTCTAATGTTAAACTAATCCTAATTCTAACCTTAACTTAATCAAAGCTCTAATTAACCTACTCCTCGCTCTAGTCTTAACCCTCACCCTAACCTTAACCTAATACTAGCTCTAACATTAATGCTAAACCCATATCCAACCCTAAAATAGACCCTTTTCCTCATGGGGACCCATAAAATGTCCCATAAGGTAAGTGGTTTCGGGATTTTTTATCCTAATGGGGACCAAATATCCCCATTAGGATAGAAAAACCTGACACACACACACACACACACACACACACACACACACACACACACACACACACACAAATGCACTACATGAGTTATGATGCATTAAATCTATCACGGCAATGTGATGTCTATCATTTGTTTTGTCAGTGCCAAGTTGCAGACTGCCGCCTCCACCTCTCTTTTAAAAGACATTTTCCCTCCTTTCTGATATCCGTTTTCACATATTTTCTGCTAAATCACTAAATGTTTTTTGTACAGTCGAACAATATCGTGTTATAATTGGGCATTTCTAAAATAAATGTGCAGCTATGTCAGGGGAAGGCCTTTGTGTGTACAGCAGTGTTAAGTGAGCGGCAGTGTTTAGTCCTGGCACCCCCCACAGGATGTGGAAGTGAAACATCACCGCTTCCTCTCAGATCTGAACCAGCACAACTCAACTGCCCGTGCAAATGACTCACACAAGGTCTCAAGACACTTGATCCGTCCAGCACCTCGTCAAGCTGAACATTTGTGTTCCCCATGATGGGGTTAAGAACTTCGGGGAATGATGTGCTCTGCCTTGGAGAAAACACTGGAAAAGAGGGCCGCTCATACCCACTGCTGCACTGGTCATGTAATAAGCCAGGGCATGAAGGTGTCCCCCCGGCCTGATGAAACGGCATTCTTCTTCTGCACGTTGCTGTTGCCCCCGTACAGTATGCTGAGGGTGTTGCGTCATCATCTGCAGGATTGTGTGTTCTGCTGTGTAAAGCGCCTGCACACCGCCACAGAATTAAACTACCTTACACACCTACATAAGTAAAGGTCGGGACAGCATCTGCAGAGGTGGCGCTAACAGGACGGGAGGCGTCCGGGAGACAGGCGTCCTGGAGAGAGGTGTCCTGGAGACGGGCTTCCTGGAGACGGGCGTCCTGGAGAGAGGCGTCCTGGAGACAGGCGTCCGGGAGACAGGCGTCCTGGAGAGAGGTGTCCTGGAGAGAGGCGTCCTGGAGACGGGCTTCCTGGAGACGGGCGTCCTGGAAACGGGCGTCCTGGAGAGAGGCGTCCTGGAGAGAGGCGTCCGGGAGACAGGCGTCCTGGAGAGAGGTGTCCTGGAGACGGGCTTCCTGGAAACGGGCTTCCTGGAGACGGGCGTCGTGGAGAGAGGCGTCCTGGATACAGGCGGTCCTGGAGACAGGCGTCCTGGAGACAGGCATCCTGGAGACGGGCTTCCTTGAGACGGGCGTCCTGGAAACAGGCGTCCTGGAGAGAGGCGTCCTGGATACAGGCGGTCCTGGAGACAGGCGTCCTGGAGACAGGCATCCTGGAGACGGGCTTCCTTGAGACGGGCGTCCTGGAAACAGGCGTCCTGGAGAGAGGCGTCCTGGAGAGAGGCGTCCGGGAGACAGGCGTCCTGGAGAGAGGCGTCCTGGAGACGGGCGTCCTGGAGACAGGCGTCCTGGAGACAGGCGTCCTGGAGAGAGGCGTCCTGGAGACGGGCTTCCTGGAGAGAGGCGTCCTGGAGAGAGGTGTCCTGGAGACAGGCGTCCTGGAGAGAGGCGTCCTGGAGACAGGCGTCCACACGCCTGCCTGCGCTGCACCGCCTCCATGTGGAGGCCTGCTCGTTCAGCCTTCATTCCCGCTCCTCTGTCCCTGTTTGTCTTTTGACACGCTTAGCGTCAGTTGTTGTCTTACTCTCCTCCAGGTGAACTGACTGAGCCTTTGGGCATGTCTGACGGTCTGTGGTTATGTAAACCCCGTCACCGCTACACACGTCACTGTTTCCCAGTCAACAGAACGACCGACGCCGTCATTTCGACCGTGTTCGAAGTTTAATGACCTGGTGGGAAAAGAAAGGATACAGACCCGCCGCGCCCTCGGTGCTCCTGAAGCTGCGTGCTTACATTAAAATGGGTTTTAGATCAATTACACAAAGGAATGTGATGATAAGATGATCTCCCTACAACGACCCGGGGCGCTCAAAACGATCGCGCGTAATTTGCGCGTCATCGTGCGCGTCACTTGTGTTGTCGCGTCATTTCCTTCGCGACGTTCAGTTCTTTTTCGTTTTTCGTGTCACGTTGTGTAGTTGTTGTTGGTTTGTTAGCTTGGCAACGTGTGTCTCCGTTTTGTTTGTCAGGTCATGTTTTCACCTGTTGCAGTCGGACCACGGCTCCCTGAGGTTTGAACGGTTTAGAAATAGGATTGTACTTGTTAAAATGTTAATTTTGGGTGTCAGTCGTTTCCTAACAGACATGTTATTCGTCCGTCGCAGCGACGAGGACCATCTCGTCACGCTGCCCCTGGTGGTTGACTGACGACTTGCACGATGATTAGAGTGAGGAAGAGCTGCGCAACAGCCATGCCAGGCAGGCATGTCTCAACTGGCTGTGTGTCTTGGCAGCGGCCCGCGGGGGTTTCAGGTAGGGGTGAGCTCCCGGCCCCTTTCAGGGGTACTGTGGTATTACCACATGGAGGCGCTCGCAGTGTCCTTTCACACGGGTGCCCTGCTCACAGACCCGTCCACGTGACAGTAAGAACGAGGTCTGTGTGCAGGACGTGTCCTGCAGTGCTGCAGCTGGGCGGAGCTGCGCTGACCTCCGGCAGCCCAGCCAAGATGTCCGTGACTCAGGGTGCACCAAAGGACAGTCCAGCGCCATCGTCCCACGGGGCTTCATCTTTATATGGCGCCTCCTTGCATGCACTTCCCTCCCGGGGCGCTTCACTCCGACACGGACAAAGGCCCGTGGAGTCGGTTATTATGGTGGCTGGCTCTTTGTTGTCTCATGCACACAGGGGTTTCATGGGGGCTTCAGGGGGGTTTCATGAAGGTTTCTTGGGGGTTTCATGAGGGTTTCTTGTGGGTTTCATGAGGATTTCATGAGGTCTCATGGGGTTTCATGAGGGTTTCTTGTGGGTTTCATGAGGGTTTCTTGTGGGTTTCATGAGGATTTCATGAGGTCTCATGGGGTTTCATGAGGGTCAGATGAGGTTTCATGATGGTTTCTTGGGAGTTTCATGAGGATTTCATGAGGGTCTCATGGGGTTTCATGATGGTTTCTTGGGAGTTTCATGAGGGTCTCATGGGGTTTCTTGGGGGTTTCATGGGGGTTTCATGAGAGTTTCTTGGGGGTTTCATGGGAGTTTCATGAGGATTTCATGAGGGTTTCATGGGGGTTTTGTTGTGGTTACACCGCCCCGCTGCCTCCCCGGCGCGTTATTCTGAAACCCACTGCTTTTCTGGGCAAGACACGCCCTGTGTAGCGTTCAAGCGCTAGGATTGGCCAGGCGTCCGTGCTCGCGCTAGGCACGCCCACAAGTCTACTCTCTATTAAAATGAGTGGAGGGTTTGAGATCTTTGACCAACTCCGACGCAAACCGTGTTTGTTTTTGTGTGATTGAATACACTTTTCCACACGTTTTGTGTGCCCTTATTAACAAGTAGTGGTTATCGCCATCAGCCAACTACTTAATACAGGAAAAAGGACTCCCTTTCAGGACCTGTTGCTGCATGATATTATATCAGTATCGTAGCGACTGTTGACGACAGGCTGACGCTACTCAAAGCCACGTGGTTTTTTGTTAGCTTCGCTATTTCTTCCACAACAGGGCAAGTGATTAAGTGATTGTTCGGTATTGTGTAATTGGTTGATCGCGATAATCGCAGTTTGTTAATAAGCACACACAAAACATGTGGGGGTGACAAATTAATAACGCTTTAATCAGAGAGGACACCAGAATACCTTTAGCCTATTCTTTATTAGAGGTCGGGTAGCACAGGCGTTAAAGTCACTACGATACTGATATAATATCATGCAGCAACAGGTCCTGAAAGGGAGTCATTTTTCCTGTATTAAGTAGTTGGCTGATGGCGATAACCACGACTTGTTAATAAGGGCACACAAAACGTGTGGAAAAGTGTATTCAATCACAAAAAAACAAACACGGTTTGCGTCGGAGGTGGTGAAAGATCTCAAATCCTCCATTCATTTTAATAGCCAGTCGGCTCGTGGGCGTGCCTAGCGCAAGCACGGACGCCTGGCCAATCCTAGCGCTTGGACGCCTGGCCAATCCTAGCGCTTGAATGCTACACAGGGCGTGTCTTGCCCAGAAAAGCAGTGGGTTTCATAATAACGCCTCCCCGGCACGTTCAAGCCACTCCCCCAGCTCGGACGTGCCGGAAACATCCGAGCGCGCGCTGCGCTGCACCAGGTGTTTGCCATCATCCACCAGGCACACCTGCGGCCATCAGACAGCCCTCTACGAGAAGCCTGCCAGAACGTCTCTCCGTGCTTCGACGTACTGAACCCTGCGGACTCTCCCTCCACGGCTCCCCGCGTCTCCCTCGCTCCTCGCCTCCAGCGACCTTCACGTCTTCCCCCGGCCCTCTCCAGCGATCTGCCTCCGTGCCTCTCTACCTGGACCCCTCCTATTCGGACTTGACTTCCTGGATCTCGGACCCGGATCGGACCCTGACTCACCCTTTTCGGATCACGGACTGGACTTGTTTGCCAGGTGCACGCACATTATTCAACACCTCCTTGTCATTTACATACCACACCACACATAGGCTAAAAACACTCACACATAGTCATATCCGCAAACTGCTGGACACCACAACATAGTTTATTCACACACCCCACTAACAGAACGTTATTGCACCATACATCCCCCCATCTTAGATTCCCCTGTTATTATTTTGTGGCAGTTTATTTTAATCTGCATTAAAATTGCCTTCGGGTTTCTTAGTACTCTGTGTCCGTCTGCCTTTGGGTTTTGCTACACTGGTCCCTGGTCTTCATTCATGAGTCGTAACAGGTTTCATGGGGGTTTCTTGGGAGTTTCTTGGGAGTTTTATGAGGGTCTCATGGGGTTTCCATGAGGGTTTCATTGTTACGGTTTGTGGAAGACCAGGCAGAGATAGAGTTAGCCGAAACTGGCGTAATTTATTAATAGTTCATACAAGGTCAACACAGGAGGAGCAACTTGGGAAACAGGAAGTCCAAAATGAACCGAAATGTCCCTTTAAAAGGTCCAACGAGAAAACATGCACGGCCACGAAAAGAGTCCAGTAATCCACTTTGCATGTAATCCACAACAAACAGAGAAAGTACAAGAAAACTCGCTGGCAATCCAAATTGAGAACGCGGCAGGATGATTCCACAGAGAAACACTCCACAGAGAAAATAGTAAAGCAAGGGCTGAGATAAACTCGGAGAGAATGCACAGGGAGGGAAGAGTAACCACTTCAACGAGGAGGTTACGGCACGAACTTGCAATGAGCTCTGGGAGACCAGCAAACTTAAGCCCAGCCCAGACGAGCTGATTAGCTGCAGGTGCGGGACGAGCCGACAAGCTTCAGGTGTTAGACGGAGCGCGACTGGCTCGTTCCCGTTGACAAGCGTGCAGCTCCCTGGCAGCGCGCTCAGAGGTCCCGGGCGTACCAGCGAGATCACGTTGGGAAGGGTGCACGGCTGGGCGAGCCGTAACAGTACCCCCCCCTCCACGGAAGCCACCAGGCGACTTGCCAGGCTTGTCGGGATGGGAACGATGAAATTCCGTGAGCAGCTCAGGGTCCAGGATGAGCTGGCGGGAGACCCAGCTACGTTCCTCCGGACCGTAGCCTTCCCATTCCACCAAATACTGGAACCCCCGTCCTCGGCGCTGGACGTCCATCAGCCGGCGGACCTTCAACTGGGGGTGCCCATCCACGATCTCGGGGAGAGGCGGAGCTGGGGCCGGAGGCATCAGAGGACTGTGGGAGTCAGGCTTAACCCGAGACACATGAAAAACCGGATGGATCTTCATGGAGGCCGGAAGCTTCAGACTGACCGCCGTGGGACTGAGCACCTTCCTGATCTCAAAGGGCCCGGCGAACCGGGGGTTCAGCTTCTTCGCGGTGGACTGAAGCGGGAGGTCTTTCGAGGACAGCCACACCCTTTGGCCTGGTTGGTACGTAGGCGCTGGGGACCGGCGTCGGTTGGCTCCCCGACTGGCGCGCTCAGCTGCCCAGAGCAGAGCAGCTCTGGTCACCTCCCAGATGTGACGACACCGGTTCAGATGGGTCTGCACGGAGAGAACTGCCACTTCCGACTCCTGTGCAGCAAAGAGAGGCTGCTGGTAGCCCAGGGACACCTCAAAAGGTCAGAGGCCGGTGGCAGAGCTGACCAGGGAGTTGACGGTATACTCGACCCAGGGAAGGAACTGGCTCCAGGAGCTGGGCTTCTTGGCGGCAACCCACGGAGGGCAGACTCCACGCTCTGGTTCATTCTCTCCGTCTGCCCGTTAGTCTGTGGGTGATATCCAGAGGAGAGACTAACAGAGGCACCCAACCCCTTACAAAAAGCCCGCCACACCTGGGAGACGAACTGGGGCCCTCGGTCCGAGACGACGACCAGGGGAAGGCCGTGGAGACAGAACACGTGGCTCGTCAGGAGGTTTGCCATCTCAGAAGCCGATGGGAGTTTTGGGGAGGGCCCCCAGGTGCACTCCCTTACTGAAGCGGTCCACCACTGTCAGGATCACAGTGTTACCCTTGGAGGGAGGCAGTCCGGAGACAAAATCCAACGCCACATGGAACCAGGGCCGGCTTGGAGTTGGGAGGGGCTGCAGCAGACCCGTGGGTGCCTGGTGAGAGGCCTTGCTGCGAGCACAGACGGAGCAGGCCTTTAAGAAGTCCCTGACGTCGTCCTTCATGGTGGGCCACCAGAAACGCCGAGCCAGGAAGGTGAAGGTGTAGTGGACGCCCGGGTGGCAAGCAAACTGACTGGCATGGCCCCACTGAAGAACCCGGGACCGGACTGAGTCAGGGACGAACATACGGCGTGGAGGCACGTGGCAGGATGGGAGCGCAACGCCTGCCTGACCACGGTCTCAATGCAGGTAACCACACCAACCACCCTGGCCTCAGGAAGGATGGGAGCCGGCTCCTCTGTAGCTGGCTCCCTCCTCGGGTGTTGTCGGGACAGGGAGTCTGCCTTCGTGTTGTGGGACCCAGGCCGATAAGTCAGCGTGAAGTCAAACCGCCTGAGGAAGCTGGCTCACCGTGCCTGCCGACCATTGAGACGCTTTGTTGCTCGGATGAACGTCAAGTTCTTATGGTCAGTCCAGATGGTGAACGGTTGTTCCGCCCCCTCCAGCCAATGACGCCACTCCTCCAGAGCAGCCACCACTGCCAGCAGCTCCCGGCATCGTAGTTCTTCTCGGCGGGGAGGAACCGGCGAGAGAAGAAGGCGCATGGATGGACCTTCTGGTCAGACGCTGGCCGCTGGGAGAGGACAGCCCCCAACCCGGTGTCCGAAGCGTCCACCTCCACGATGAACTGCCTCTTGGGGTCGGGGTGGAGCAGGACCGGGGCGCTGGTGAACCTCTCCTTGAGGGACTGGAACGCAGAGCGGGCAGCCGGGGACCAGATGAACGGCTGGGAGGGGGAGGTCAGCTTGGTGAGAGGTTCTGCCACGCGGCTGTAGTTCCTGATGAACCTCCGGTAGAAGTTCGCAAACCCGAGGAAGCTCTGTAATTCTTTCCGGGATGTGGGATCGGGCCAGTCCACCACAGCCTGGATCTTGCGGGGGTCAGCTCGGGTCTGTCCGTTCTCAACGATGAAGCCCAGGTAGTCAACGGAAGGGGAATGGAACCGGCACTTCTCTGCCTTGACGAAGAGCCGGTTCCGGAGGAGACGTTCGAGTACCCGGCGGACATGCTGGACATGTTCCTCGAGGGTCCTGGAGAAGATGAGGATGTCATCGAGGTAGACCACAACAAACTCGTCGAACATGTCGCGGAGAATGTCGTTCATGAGAGCCTGGAATACCGCCGAGGCCTTGGTGAGGCCAAACGGCATGACCAGGTACTCATATTGACCCCGGGGCGTCTTAAAGGCTGTCTTCCACTCGTCCCCTTTCCGGATCCGGACCAGATGATAGGCACACCAGAGGTCCAGCTTAGTGAAGACAGTAGCCTGGGTGAGGGGCTCAAGGGTGGAACTCATGAGAGGAAGGGGGTACTTGTTTTCGATGGTTATCTCATTGAGTTGGCGATAGTCAATGCAGGGTCGGAGGCCCCCGTCCTTCTTCTTCACGAAAAATAATCCAGTTGCCACCTGGGAGGACGAGGGCCGGAGGAGCCCCGCTGCCAAGGACTTGGAGATGTACTCGTCCATCGCAGCCTTCTCGGGGATGGTCAGACTGTACAGACGACTGCTGGGAAGGGGTGCCCCAGAGCAGAGGTCGATAGCACAGTCATAAGGCCGATGAAGAGGAAGGGATTGGGCCCGGGTCTTGCTGAAAACCTCACCTAGATCATGGTTCTCAGGGGGAACAGAGGAGGAGGGGCACGGGCCGGGAGCAGCCTGGAGACATTGGGCATGACAGGAGGAGCTCCACTCCATGATGGTACCGAAGGCTCAGGCGATGTGTGGCTCATGCTGCACGAACCAGGGGTGCCCTAGGATCACAGGGACTGGATGATGAAGAATCGAAGTTTCTCAACATGGTTCCCTACTATGGTGAGAGAGACGGGGTGGGTGCATTGGGTGACACTGGCCAGGCAGAGCTCGTCCAGCACGAAGGCCTCCATGGGCTTCTCCAGTGTCTCTAGCGGGATGTTAGCCTGGGCAGCAAACTTTGAGTCCAGGAAACACTCATCAGCTCCCGAGTCGAGGAGTGCACCCACCGTGAGCCGCTGGTCAGCCCAGGCCAGGGTAATGCTAACCAGATGGTTCTGTGGGGCAGGGCGGCTCAATAGGATCTCCCGGGGTCCCAGTGAGCCTAGTCTGATCAGATGTCCCTTCTGGCCGCAATAGAGGCATTGACCTGCCTTGAACTGGGCCTCCCGTTTGGCCGGACTAAGGCGCTTGCGCCCCAGCTGCATAGGTTCCTCCCCCGTCGTGGTCTGGGGCGCGGAGGGAGAAACGGCCACAGGGAACGTGGGGCGAGCAGGAGTCGGGGTCCTGTCAGGAGTACTGGATGACTGGGGAATGGACGGGGATCCACGCAGGGCTCGCTCGTGCCTCCTCTCCCGGAGGCATCCATCGATGCGGATGGCGAGCGTGATCAGGTCATCGAGAGAGGTGGGCTCCTCCCGGATGGCTAGCTGGTCCTTGACAGCCTCGCTGAGACCTCTCCGGAAGGTGACCCGAAGTGACTGGTCGTTCCAGCCGCTCTCAGCTGCGGCCAGCCTGAACTCCACTGAGTAGTCCGTGACACTGCCACTGCTCTGCTGGATACTGCTCAGCCGAGCACCAGGGTCCTGGCCACAGACCGGATGGTGGAATACCTTCCGTAGTTCCGCCACAAAGTCCCCGTAGGTGAGGCAGAAACTGGCACCCATGGACCAGGAAGCAGTGAACCACTGAGCTGCTCGGCCTGTGAGCAGGTTGGTCACGTATGCGACACGGGCAGCATCAGGCGTGAACATGCTGGGTTGGTGCGTGAAGACCAGCTCACACTGCATGATGAACGTGGCACAGGTCTCGAAGTTGCCATCAAATGGTCGTGGACTGGAGAGGCAGGGCTCCCGGGGAACTGGGTTGAGCCCCACAGGGTTAACTGGGGCAGCGTGCCCAGGGGGCGGGTTACCCACGACTCCAGGAGCAGGTTGGCCCGGTGGCTGGGTGGTGAGAGCCGCCGTGATGGTCTGCAACTGCCGCAGGATCTCTACTTGTTGGCTCGCCAACGCCGCCTGCTGGCTCGTTAGGTTGTCCACAGAGGCCTGGAGGGGCTGGACCTGAGCCTGAAGATCCCTCACAGCAACAGACACCGCCTCTAGCTGCTGGGAGTGGGAGTTGGTCAGTTGGATCTGCTTGATGAGAGCTGCTTGAACCGGACTGGTCGGTACGCTCTCTGTGCCGGCTGGGGTCGTCATGGCAAGTTCGTACTGTTACGGTTTGTGGAAGACCCCAAGCGCACGACACCGGGCAGAAATAGAGTTAGCCGAAACTGGCGTAATTTATTAATAGTTCATACAAGGTCAACACAGGAGGACAAGGAGCAACTTAGGAAACAGGAAGTCCAAAATGAACTGAAATGTCCCTTTAAGGTCCAACGAGAAAACATGCACGGCAACGAAAAGAGTCCAGTAATCCACTCTGCAGGTAGTCCACAACAAACAGAGAAAGTACAAGAAAACTCAGGGGTAATCCAAATGGGGAACGCAGCAGGATGATTCCACAGGGAAACACTCCACAGAGAAAATAGTAAATCCAAGGGCTGAGAGGATGCACAGGGAGGGAAGAGTAACCACTTCAACGAGGAGGTTACGGCACGAACTTGCAATGAGCTCTGGGAGACCAGCAAACTTAAGCCCAGCCCAGACGAGCTGATTAGCTGCAGGTGCGGGACGAGCCGACAAGCTTCAGGTGTTAGACGGAGCGCGCCTGGCTCGTTCCCGTTGACAAGCGCGCAGCTCCCTGGCAGCGCGCTCAGAGGTCCCGGGCGTACCAGCGAGATCGCGTTGGGAAGGGGGCACGGCTGGGCGAGCCGGAACATTCATGGGGGTTTCATGAGTGTTTCATGAGTGTTTCATGAGGGTTTCATGAGGGTCTCATGAGGGTTTCATGAGGGTTTCATGGGGGTTGCAGTGGTAAGCGTGGCTTTTGCATCCAACCTGGCTGCAGTGGAGCTGTAGGGAGTGGGAATGGTCTACAGTCCTATACCGTCTTACTGACCCCTCACTCCTTTAGCCACTCGTCTTGATAGGCCATCCGTGTACTGCCGTGTTCACTGGGTCGTTTTCCAGACGAGGTATTTTACGTCCCTTTCACGTAATGATCTGTCACGTTTCATCAGTAAGTAAGCTGCCTGGGTCGCTGCACACTGCGTTGTATCATGTGTTGTAAAGATGCAACCCTTCATGCAAATGCACGGAATGGACCCTTACACTTACACACACACACACACACACACACACACACACACACTCACGCACTGACCAACACACCTGCAAAACAACTGCAGTGCAGCCTGTTTAAATGAGCTAATCTTCTATATCCAAGGACAAGTTGTGTTATCATAATGGGGCTATTGATTATACATGACTCACTTTGTCTGATTATGATTACAATTTAACATCGACTTTCCGCATGCGATGAATTTATTCTCATGGTGTCAGTCTTGTTGACTCGTATGATCTATGATTCATCAATACCATCGATTCTCCCAAAGTTCATCCATCCATATGTGACTGGCACGTCGGTGTTTTACATAAAAAGATGGAGGAGAGGCGATCTGCATGTCAGCAAAATGTCACCGTAATTGAGCTCAGCAGTTGTTATTGTCCCTTAACAAACTTCTGACTGGTTTATAGGCGAGGCCGGGACACGAGGCATCAGTCACTCACATTAACAAGGAAACGAGCCGTGCACGCTGCGCGGACACGAGCCGTGCACGCAGCACAGACGCAGCACGTGCTGCCCTCCTGCAAACACCGTTCACTTGCAGTGTAATAGGACGCGTTGTGGCTCACAGCGGCGCCATTGTGCAGCCGCTGGAAAGACTTGCTTGATTGGCTTTTCCAGCATGTATATCTATTCTTGTATATCTAGTTTTTATTTCTTTACCGGAAGAGCACAATGACGTGAGTCACGCGTATTTACACTGCACAAAAGAACACATGAACATGAATATACCGTGCAGCCTTGACACAGATATCTGTCTAAGTTTAATTTATTATTACTATTACTTCATGGGTGGTGAAAAGACAACCAGATGATGGGCAACAGATCCACAAGGCCTAACATCTGCATCAGTATCATGTCACCTGAAACTAAACCACTTGCAGGAAGCAAGAGACAGACAGTTTGTGTGTGAGACCACAGGAAGACAACTGACCATCTGACCTACTGATTTAATGTCCACTGACCAGCTCCTTACGTCATTTACCCTCTTTCCATTGTTCATGACATGGTTTTGCACGGCACTAGTAGCCACACACTGTGGTATCAGCTAGCTAGCTAGCCAGTGTGTCACCGCGTCACTTCTGGTGTGTGTGGGGGTGAGGTGGGGGGGAGGGTTTGGGGGACAAAGTGAAAACAGAAAGAAACGGAAATGATTTAGCAGATGCTGGATTATCTACACAATGTCATCATGTGTGTATTCTTAAAAAGATGTTGTGGCGATACACATTTGAGGGTAGCTTCAGCAGGGGCTGCTGCTCCTTTAAGGCAGAAATTCAGCGTGCTGATGTAGGCACTGCTTAGAGTTTTCGGGGTGGAGCCATGTTAGCAGCAGCTAGCGGTTGGTTAGCTGGTTGCCAGGAGAGATTGTGCTGTATCGGTGTCGTTTTGTGCGGAAGCGGCAGGATTTTCCTCGCCAACCGGCAGCAGTTCGTTCATGCGGTGCTCCCCACCCGGACCTCGCCCCCGCCGCTGGAGGACAACAGGTTTGGTGCCAGGACCAAGCAGTGTCGCCCGCCATGCAGCTTCAGCGTCCAGGGAAACGCCAGGGCCGGTGCTCAGTAGCAGCTATGAGCGCCGGCGAGAACAGCGGGCTGTTGTTTATCAAGGACGCCTCATCTGGCCGCTGGTCGGCTGCTGGTCGGTTCGGGCGCTCAGCGTAGCATCCTGCCTGCATCGGCCGCGGACACCATGGCCGGCGGTCAAGGCCCCCCGATGGATGCCGCGAACGGCACGCCCATACGTACCTACGGCACCAGGTATGTGGAGGTGTGCTTCGGCTCGGACTTCGTTATGGCCGCGGTGTCGGTTCCCCTCCTGGGCGCGGACTTCCTGTGCGCCTTCAGGCTGCTGGTGGATGTTACGAATTGTCGCTTGATCGATGCTGTCTCTTTCGCTACATACCCGTGCACACTGAGAGGTGCAGGGACGCTCGGTCTGTCAAACATGCCCGCCGCCGGAGATACGTATCAACGCCTGCTCGCAGAGTTCCCTGACCTCACCACACCCACGTTCTCATCAGCGGTGGCCAAGCACGGCGTGGAGCACCATATTGCCACCGATAGCTCCCCGGTCTACGGCACGTGCTCGGCGCCTCGACTCTGCTAAGCTCGCGATCGCCAGGGAGGAGTTTGCCACCATGGAACGCCTCGGCATCGTGCGCCACTAGGACAGCCCGTGGGCCTCCCCCCTGCACATGGTTTCTAAGGCTGACGGCGGTTGGCGCCCCTGCGGCGATTTACGTCGCCTGAACAACGCCACAACCCCTGACCGGTACCCCGTCCCGCACATACAGGATTTCTCCGCCCACCTGGCGGGGGTCACCATCTTTTCCAAAGTAGATTTGGTGCGGGGCTACCACCAGGTACCGGTCCACACTCGGCACGTGCCCAAGACAGCGGTCATCACGCCATTTGGACTCTTCGAGTTCCTGCGGATGCCCTTCGGTCTCAAGGGGGCAGCGCAGACGTTCCAGCGGCTGGTGGACTCTGTGCTACGGGATATGCCGTTCTTGTTTGTTTACTTGGATGACATTCTCGTGGCCAGCGCATCCGCGGAGGAGCACCTGACGCAGCTCCGGCAGTTGTTCGAGCGGCTCGGTGCACATGGACTCATAGTCAACCCAGCCAAGTGCCAGTTTGGCCTGTCGTCCATCGACTTCCTCGGCCACCGCATCTCCCCGCAAGGAGCAGTTCCGCTTCCTGCCAGAGTGGACGCCGTCGTCAGTTTTCCACGCCCCCGCACTGTGAAGTCCCTGCAGGAGTTATTGGGCATGGTGAACTTTTATAACAGGTTCATTCCCCACGCAGCTCACCGCATGTGGCCCTTGTACGAGGCCCTGCGGGGCAAGGAAGCCAAGGGCGAGGTAGACTGGTCCCCGGGGATGGACGAAGCCTTCGACGACGCCAAGGCTGCGCTGGCCAATGCCGCTTTGCTGGCGCACCCATCCCCCACTGCCCCGATTGCCCTCACGACCGACGCCTCTGAGCAAACAGTTTAAGGACAACGAGGGGAAGTACAGCACCTTCGACCGGGAGCTCCTGGGTCTCTTCCTTGCCTCCCGACACTTCAGGTTCCTGTTGGAAGGCCGCCGTTTCACTGCCTTCGTCGACCACAAGCCGCTGACATTTGCCATGGCCAAGACCTCCGAGCCGTGGTCTGGGCGCCAACAGCGTCAGCTCTCTGCCATCTTGGAGTTTACGACGGACATCCGGCACGTGGCTGGCAAGGACAACTTGGTCGCTGACTGCCTCTCCTGGGGGGTGGCAGGGTCCGTTCACTTGGGACTCGATTACGCTGCCATGGCTGCAGGACCACCAGGTGGCCAGAAGCTGGTCCCCTGTCATCGACCACGTCTACTGAGGTGGCCCGGGCGTTCATCGGGTCCTGGGTGGCCCGTTTGGGCAAGCCGGCTGACCTTACCTCTGACAGGGGCCCACAGTTCACGTCGGAGCTCTGGACTGCAGTCGCAGAGGGGCTGGGGGTGAAGCTCCACCGCACCACAGTGTACAACCTGCAGGGCAACGGACTTTGTGAGCGGTTTCATCGGTCTATGAAGGCCGCTCTTTGTGCCAGCCTCACGGACAGCAACTGGGTCGATCGCATCCCGTGGGTCATGCTCGGCCTTCGCTCTGCCCCCAAGGAAGACCTCTAGTCCTCGTCTGCCGAGCTGGTTTACGGTCAGTCGCTGCGTGTCCCGGGTGAGTTTCTCCCGGACGCTGTGGCCCCCTGGTCAGCAGCTTCTCATCGGGCTGTGGCCCGGGACAGTGCCAACGCTTCGCTCCGATCCCTACATCTCACCACTGCCTCCCTCAGTCCTACGTCCCCAAGGATCTGCTGTCAGCCAGGTACGTCTTCATCCACCATGACAGCCACCGTACCCCCCTGCAGCCCCCCTACGACGGGCCCTTCCGTGTCCTGGAAGCGGGGCCTAAGAACTTTGTGGCGGACATGGGGGGCAAGCCGGAGCGGGTCTCGGTGGACCGTCTCAAGCCTGCCCATTTGGACCTGGGTGGGCCGGTCGAACTGGCCCTGCCCTCACGGCGTGGACGCCCCCCTTCTCAGGCCCTGGCCCAGCCTCGGCCCCTGCCCGGGCTCCGGCTCTGTCCCCTGCCCCCGTCCCCATACCCATTCAGCGCAGCTGTTTTGGCCGCCTGGTCCGCCCCCCGAGACGTTGACTGTTTCACTGAGGGCTGTTTGTGTTTCGCTGAGTACTTTTGTGTGGCATTTTTTTGTGATGGTGAATTCTGGGGGGGCCTGTGTGGTGATACACAATTGAGGGTAGATTCAGCAGGGGCTGCTGCTCCTTTACCGCAGACATTCAGAGTGCTGATGTAGGCACTGCGTAGAGCTTCCGGGGTGGAGCCATGTTTGCAGCAGCTAGCGGTTAGCTGGTTGCCAGGAGAGATTGTGTTGTATCGGTGTTGTTTTGTGTGGCGAGTAAACAGGATTGACTCGACTCGATCTCTCCGTCTCCTCATTCCTGCACTCCCACCGTATCAACATTTCATTGTTTTAAACATCACTGTTCTGGTCAGTACAGTATACCCTGACCCACCAGTCCAGACACATCACCCCTCCCCCTCAGTTCAGACACCTGACCCACCACTCCAGACATGTCACCCCCCCCCTCAGTTCAGACACCTCACCTCCCCAGTCCAGGCCACAGCGTTGGTGACAGTGAGCTGGCCTTGCAGGTCTCTGGATACCCAGCGTTACTCCACCCAGCAGAGCTGTGAAAAGGCTAATAATGCGTTATTGCGGTCCCGGTGCCCCTGTCGCCTGGCCGCGAGAGCGGCGGTGTCAGCACGTGTGATAGCGGACAGTAATGTGGAGGAGCTGGGAGCAAGAAGTCCAGCCTGCCTCCTGTGCGATGAGAGCTGAGCAAGGAGCACACTTCCGGTCCTGATGCAGAGCTCCTGACGCCCAGCTCGCCGCCACCTCATGACGAACATCTGCACAGGCACTCCAGAAGCACGCGCACACATCTGCCTGATTGATGTGTCATTACCTGTGCTTTGGTCCTGACCAGGGAGGTTCTGCTTGCCGCCGTTGATGGTTTTTATTCGGCTCGGTTTTGGCGACGTGCTTGGCGTGGTCTGCGTCTTCCCTCTGATCATGTTTAGCTCTGTTCTCTGTAAGTCTGTGTCGTGTTTTTCCATGAGCCCTGAGCAACAGGCGTTCTGCTGGCGTGCCATGCGGTGGACAATAAAGTGCTCTGAATGGGAGTCAGAGAGTAATTGTTCTCTGTTCTAATTTGTTTTTCAGACGTGTTTACCAGAATCACAGACCCCTTCACTTATCTGCGCGGGCTACATGAAAGACTATGGCCTAATTGTTTCATCATGATGTATTCATATTTAATGTGGATACATTATGTCCTTGCAAAAGAGATCTCCGCAAAGAAATAATTAGCAAATGTGTTGTGCGCATGTTTAAATGTCTCAAAGAGAATGTAAAATCATGTTGTCCGTGGCGTCTTGGGGCATATTTACCATGAGTACCCCTGCACGTCTGTTATGCACTCTTGTTCTGGTCCCTTTGTTTCCAACAAAGTTTGAGAAAATTACCCCGGAACCCAAATAGCCATCCCGCTTTCAACCCTAAACATACTGAATATTCGTCTTTGGCCCAGCCACGTGGCTCTGGTGTTGCGGGTTTACAGCTCTGGGTTTCTTTCTGGAGCGGCTGAAAAAACGTAACAAACACTGTGACACACGCAAACAGCAGAATAGTACGTATGAAAACCACACGGCAGCCAAGCTGAGGCCGCTAGCGCCACTAGTGGTAGTGGGGTGTATCATCAAAGCGCCATGGTGGTAATGGAGTGTAACATCAAAACATCTCTAGAGGCAGTGGAGTGTAACATCAAAGCGCCGCTAGTGACAGTGGAGCGTATCATCAAAGCGCCACTAGTGGTAGTGGAGCGTAATATCAAAGCGCCACTAGTGGTAGTGGGGTGTAACATCAAAGCATCTCTAGAGGCAGTGGAGTGTAACATCAAAGCGCCTCTACTGGTAGTGGAGCGTAATATCAAAGCGCCACTAGTGGTAGTGGAGCGTAATATCAAAGCGCCTCTAGTGGTAGTGGAGCGTAATATCAAAGCGCCACTAGTGGTAGTGGAGCGTAATATCAAAGCGCCTCTAGTGGTAGTGGAGCGTAATATCAAAGCGCCACTAGTGGTAGTGGAGCGTAATATCAAAGCGCCACTAGTGGTAGTGGAGCGTAATATCAAAGCGCCACTAGTGGTAGTGGTGTGTATCATCAAAGCGCCACTAGTGGTAGTGGGGTGTATCATCAAAGCGCCACTAGTGGTAGTGGGGTGTATCATCAAAGCGCCACTAGTGGTAGTGGGGTGTAACATCAAAGCGCCTCTACTGGTAGTGGAGTGTATCGTCAAAGCGCCTCTAGTGGTAGTGGAGCGTAATATCAAAGCGCCACTAGTGGTAGTGGAGTGTAACATCAAAGCATCTCTAGTGGCAGTGGAGCAGGGTTGCCAACACTCCCGGATTGGCCGGGAGTCTCCCGGACAGCAGCAAATCCAATCCGGGGGATTTTTTGACCATCTGACATTTAAAAATGTGTTAAAACTGATATGAGCGGGTTTACTGAGCGCGACTCTTATTATGAAGACCGGTGCTGCGTTACGGTTTTCAGCAGATCCTTCCTCCCAAGTGTGCCCACAGGTGGATGGGGACGTGGTGGACTCGAATGAGGAGAACTCTGCTCATACCGTGCTGAATGACTGCCAAAGCCCCTCAGCACGGCTGCCCCAGCCAACATGGCACCCTAGGCAAGGTTGTCTGTGGCGCCCCCTGGTGACCAGAAATTCGTGCTTTGAATTCACCACTAGTTTTTTCCTAAGAGACTAGAAAAGAAAGGGAAAAACTTTAGGAAGAAGCACAACTAATAAAAAATGTCAAAGACTACGTTCTTGTTATTAAACTTTTATCCAGTCAAAAACTAAAAATATATAAAAGCAATACAGTAAAACTGTATAAATAACTAAATTAAAACAAAAACCAGATGGAAAAATTACACATCATTTAGAAGAAAAACAAAGCTTTGCATGCCCTCTGCTAACATGCTCTGTTGTGAAATCGTTGGACAGGACAGTGGGACACTCAGCCGGGACTGTAGGTACAGCCTGGCAACCACCATCTAACTCAGGTGCTTTCTTTACAAGTAGACAAAGCTAGGGAGCCTGACAGTGCACCACCTGCCTGAGCTGAGGATGTGGAGCTAGATGTGGAGCTGGGTGGTGCATGACCTGCCTGGACTGAAGATGTGGAGCTAGATGTGGAGCTGGGTGGTGCATGACCTGCCTGGACTGAAGATGTGGAGCTGGGTAGTGCATCACCTGCCTGAACTGAAGATGTAGCACTGGATGTGGCGCTGGGTGGTGCATGACCTGCCTGAGCTGAAGATGTGGAGCTAGATGTGGAGCTGGGTGGTGCATCACCTGCCTGAGCTGAAGATGTGGAGCTGGATGTGGAGCTGGGTGGTGCATCACCTGCCTGAGCTAAAGATGTGGAGCTGGATGTGGAGCTGGGTGGTGCATCACCTGCCTGAGCTGAAGATGTGGAGCTGGATGTGGAGCTGGGTGGTGCATCACCTGCCTGAGCTAAAGATGTGGCGCTAGATGTGGAGCTGGGTGGTGCATGACCTGCCTGGACTGAAGATGTGGAGCTGGATGTGGAGCTGGGTGGTGCATCACCTGCCTGAGCTGAAGATGTGGAGCTAGATGTGGAGCTGGGTGGTGCATGACCTGCCTGGACTGAAGATGTGGAGCTAGATGTGGAGCTGGGTGGTGCATGACCTGCCTGGACTGAAGATGTGGAGCTGGGTAGTGCATCACCTGCCTGAACTGAAGATGTAGCACTGGATGTGGCGCTGGGTGGTGCATGACCTGCCTGAGCTGAAGATGTGGAGCTAGATGTGGAGCTGGGTGGTGCATCACCTGCCTGAGCTGAAGATGTGGAGCTGGATGTGGAGCTGGGTGGTGCATCACCTGCCTGAGCTAAAGATGTGGAGCTGGATGTGGAGCTGGGTGGTGCATCACCTGCCTGAGCTGAAGATGTGGAGCTGGATGTGGAGCTGGGTGGTGCATCACCTGCCTGAGCTGAAGATGTGGCGCTAGATGTGGAGCTGGGTGGTGCATGACCTGCCTGGACTGAAGATGTGGAGCTGGGTAGTGCATCACCTGCCTGAGCTGAAGATGTAGCACTGGATGTGGCACTGGGTGGTGCATGACCTGCCTGAGCTGAAGATGTGGAGCTAGATGTGGAGCTGGGTGGTGCATCACCTGCCTGAGCTGAAGATGTGGAGCTGGATGTGGAGCTGGGTGGTGCATCACCTGCCTGAGCTAAAGATGTGGAGCTGGATGTGGAGCTGGGAAGTGCATCACCTGCCTGAGCTGAAGATGTGGAGCTGGATGTGGAGCTGGGTGGTGCATGACCTGCCTGAGCTGAAGATGAGGGATTGTCACCAGGAAGCCCAAAGGTTGTATTGGGTGGTTGTGGAGCAAAATATTTAAAAGTGCATCTATAAAGTAAACTTGGTCGGGTAAAAAGGTCATTGTCAGTATAAATATTATGAGTTGACACTGGTATACAATAATAATCTCACATCATCTTGTCATGATAATCAAAAAGCTACATGTTTTAATGGGAATAAATTGTGTCTTTTTATCAGGTAATACAAACTTCCTGCACCAATACTGTCAAATGGGATTCAATTAACAGCTCTGTCTGTTAGGCCAGTCTTAAAGCATTCAAGCCTAGCTACTGACCACTCATAGATAGATAGACAGACAGACAGACAGACAGACAGACAGACAGACAGACAGACAGACAGAGCTATATCCAGATATTGTAGGTCTTTTAGACGTGTCACCGTCATGGACAGCAGAAGTCACTCAGTCAGGACAGGTACTGGGGTGGTGGTCTCCCCCTCAAGAACCACACGTTGATGCTGAGAATGGATGGACAGGGCCAAGTCCAACATCCAGTCAAGAAGACTATTTCACTTGTGTATAACATAATATATTAACAACGTGTGTTTATATTACATTGATAGGGGTGCATAAAAAACAAAAGTTGGGTTTTTTAAGGTCGAAGTTGTGCGCCCCCTAGAGCATCTTACGCGCCTAGTATTTGCCTCTACTGCCTATGCAGTGGGCCGGACCTGCCCGTCAGAGCCAACTCTAGGGCAGATGGCTTGAGACTTGGGAGGGCAACTAATGCCTTGTCCACACGTAAACGAGTATTTTGGAAAACGTAGGCGTTTCAATGTCTTTATGCACGCTGAGCAATAAAGGTAAGCAAACCATAGAGCGGCATCAAACCACCTGAACACAAGGTAACCCCATGAGGGTGATTCAAACCGTCTGAACACAAGGTAACCCCATGAGGGTGAGTCAAACCATCTGAACACAAGGTAACCCCATGAGGGTGATTCAAACCACCTGAACACAAGGTAACCCCATGAGGGTGATTTAAACCATCTGAACACAAGGTAACCCCATGAGGGTGATTCAAACCACCTGAACACAAAGTAACCCCATGAGGGTGATTCAAACCACCTGAACACAAGGTAACCCCATGAGGGTGATTCAAACCACCTGAACACAAAGTAACCCCATGAGGGTGATTCAAACCACCTGAACACAAGGTAACCTCATGAGGGTGATCAAACCACCTGAACACAAAGTAATCCCATGAGGGTGAGTCAAACCATCTGAACACAAGGTAACCCCATGAGAGTGATTTAAACCACCTGAACACAAAGTAACCCCATGAGGGTGATTCAAACCTCTGAACACAAAGTACCTGGGGGTACCTGCAGGCGGGTGAGACTGAAGAGGTCACTTAGATGATGATGAAACGTTTCTGTCAACAAATGTTGTGTCCCGATGAACTAAGTCAGGTTTCTGTGCTAGATTGTTCTACACGTGTGTGATGTCTTGAGCTGACGCATTTGGAGGACAGTAGGGGGAGCTAGAGGACAAGATAGGATGTAAGTGACTGTAAGAGCTGAGAAGGTTTGTGACGTGGGTGGTTGAAGTAAAGAAGCGTATGCTAACAGACGTGTGTCTGTTAGCAACACAACATATTGGCGACGATGGCTGTGAATGTGAACCCAGTGCCACCTTTCCTCCTGTCTGCGGGTGAGCCTTCAATAAGCTTTTCCAGCTGGCTACGTGCTTTTGAAAGTTATCTGCGAGCTTCGGCGGAGGAAATGTCAGAAGCTAGAATGCGCGCGCTTCTCATCCACAGCCTCGGTGCTGAGGGGCAGAGATTATTTTACTCACTGACTTGCGAAGATGAATCTTATGATGCAATGGTAGCTGCACTGATGATGTTGATCCATCCTGCTGTTAAGGTGGTGGCTGAAAGATACAAGTTTAGACAACGGAGTCAGCATCACGGAGAATCAGTGGCACAGTACGTGTCCGCGCTGAGAGAACTCGCTGCTACGTGCGACTCTAAAACGTTTGAGGAGGACGTGCTACGGGACCAGTTGGTGGAAAAGACCAACTCCAGTCGGATAAGAGAGCGTTTGCTGCTGGGGGGGCCCTAACTCTGGAAAAGGCTGGGACTATTGCTGGACTAATTGAATCCATCACATCTAATGCTAAAATCATGGACCGGGAACTGCGGCTGCAGCGCCGCCCACGGCAGCTGTGGGTGTGCAGCCGGTGGACACAACCAGGGGACCGCCAGCGTCCACGAGAGACAACGCCACGAGACAAGGGCTAACATGCTTCAGATGTGGCGCACGCGACCCCGCTGCAATAACTGCAGGAAACAGGGGCATTTTGCAAAGGTGTGTAGGGGGCCAAAGAGTAACTGAAATTACAGATGATGTGGAACAAGTAGAGAGCACTGTGCCTGAAGTGACTATATTAAATGTAGACACTGTAGCTCGCACTAGGAATAAGATAATGTGCACAGTACAGATGGCTGTTGAGGGGCAGACAACACAAAATGTGGAACTTACGCTGGACACGGGCTCTGCCGTTTCAACCCTTCCCAATGCAACGTTAATGCAACTTTCCCCAAACGCCCCACTGAGTACACCCACACTGAAACTTGTGAGTTACGGAGGCAATCCTGTTCCTGTGAGTGGAACTCTACATGCCACTGTGTCATACGCCAGTACAAGTATGAGGAGTGAGATATATGTTACACACTTGGACACGGCCATTCTAGGCAGAGACTTGTTTGCTGGACTTGATATGCAGTTAGTGAATGGTCAGGTTGCAAGTCCGACCTGCTCCCCAGTCACACGTTACCCAGATGCTGTTTCATCCATTTCAGAACAGAGCAATGGGGAGACACTGAGCTATGCAAAAGGATTTGTTCACAAAATCAAAGTGCGCACAGATGTGACCCCAATTCAGCAAAGACTGCGCCGCCTACTTTTTGCAGTGAGAGGTGCAGTTACACAGGAGCTTGAGAAGCTTCAAAGACAGGACATTATAGAGCCTATCGAGTCATCAGAGTGGGTTTCCCCTATTGTAGTGACTGCAAAGAAAGGGGCAGCTATTAGGTTATGTGTGGACTTAAGGGAGCCTAATAAGGCTATAGTGGTGGACAGCTACCCTCTCCCACACATGGGAGGAAATGTTTTCAAAGCTCAGAGGGGGAACTGTTTTCTCCACACTGGACCTGCAGAGTGCATATCATCAGGTACTGCTCCATGAGGACAGCAGAAATCTCACAGCTTTCATCACACATGAGGGTCTCTTCAGGTTTAAACGTGTCCCATATGGACTGGCTTCAGGGCCCAGCTGCTTCCAGCGGATGATGATGACCATACTGAAAGACTTACCCGGGGGCCAATGCTACTTGAATGATGTGATCGTCCATGGGAAAACCAGGGAACAACATGATGCCCATCTCCGAGCACTGCTCCAGGCCATCAATGCATCAGGACTGAAACTGAACATGGCAAAGTGAAAATTCAGGCAGGAAGAGCTTGGCTCCCTGGGCCACAGGGTGTCAGCCCAGGGAATACAGCCAGACCCCTGTCATGTGGAGGCAGTGTTGCAGGCACCTGCCCCCAAGGATGCCTCTGGCCTCCGCTCCTTTCTGGGGCTCACTTCATGGTATGCATTCATTTCCAACTACTCCTCAGTGGCGGAGCCTATGCGCAGCCTGTTGCGAGGAGATGCTGCATATGTCTGGACCACAAGTGCACAGCAGAGCTTTGAAACAGTGAAACAGTTGATTGTACACAGTCCCGCGCTGACCTTGTTTAACCCTGATCTGCCTATTATCGTAACCACTGACACTTCAGATTATGGGGTTGGGGTTGTGCTGACTCAAATACACCCAGACAACTCCGAGAGAACAGTGGCGTTCGCGTCACGCACACTTTCGTCAGCAGAGCGGAAGTACTCCACGGTGGAGAAAGAAGCTTTGGGGTGTGTCTGGGCTACAGAGAAATGGAGGACCTACCTGTGGGGCAGATGCTTCACGTTACGTCCAGACCACATCCCCCTCACTACACTACTGTCCTCTAAGGGGCTGGACAGAGCTGGTATGTGTATAGCTAGGTGGTCGGCTAGGTTGCTGTTGTTTAATTATGACATGCAGTACAGACCTGGCACAGAAAATGTGACAGCTGACTGTCTGTCCTGGCTCCCGTTGCTAACTGCTGATCAGGCAGGGACAGGACGACGAGCTGGAGGTGGTGGCACTCATCGGCAGCTTCTCAGCTGTGTCTGCAGATGAATTCAAGGAGGCCTGTCAAGCATGCCCTGTTCAGTCACAGCTGCACAAGTTCATCGCTACAAGATGGCCACACTCAGGTCTGGATCCAACACTGACACTCTACTACAGACTGAGAGTAGAACCATCCATAGTGGATGGATGTGTCCTGCGGGGAGACCACCGTCTACTGGTGCCACAGCAACTGCAGCCACAACTGATACGACTGGCTCAGGAGACACATCAGGGCATCGTCAGAACGAAACAACGTCTCAGGGACCTCTACTGGTGGCCTGGAATGGATGCACAAGTAGAAGCCACAATCAAATCTTGCCTCACATGTCAGCAGCATGACAAGACAGCTGTTACACATACTATGCCTATGCAACCTGTTCCATTCCCAGATGCTGCATGGGAAAAAGTAGCAATAGACATTGTAGGCCCTTTTGAGTCCACAGCCCATGGTTGCCATTTTGCTATTACCCTCATAGATTACTTTAGCAAGTGGCCTGAGGTTGCATTCATGTCCCAAGTTACTTCTGCATCAGTGATCCACTTCCTGTCTACAGTGTTCAGCAGGGAAGGAAAAGAGTTAATCTCAGAAAATGGTAGTCAACTGATTTCACAGGAAATTGAATCTTTTCTCAAGGACAGGGGAATTACACACAAAACGCTCCTCACTCTACTAACCCCAGGCCAATGGGGAAATTGAGAGATTTAATCGATGTCTGAAGGATAGTCTACTGACTGCGAAAATAGAAGGAAAGGAGTGGACAGCATCAACCAGAGACTTTCTCCAGGTCTACAGGGCAACCAGGCATGCCACCACTCAATGCTCCCCTGCAGAGGTGTTGCACGGACGTCAGATGCACACCAAACTCCATGTGACAGACCTCCACCAACCACAGCCTGTCACATCCCTTCAAGCACAAAACGCAGCACAAATAGTGAAAGAGAAGCAGAAGAAGATGGAGTATGCAGACAAGAAGAGAAGGGCAAAAGCAGTGCACTTTCCTCCTGGGTCTTGGGTCAGAGTTAGGAGACCAGGTATACTACGCAAGAGACAGTCAAAGTACTCTTGCCCTCTTCAGTTGCATGAGCAAAGAGGCCAGTACACTTACAGACTGTCTGATGGGCGCACCTCACATCAGCCCTACCCCTTCAGGGTCACGCAGACCCTGGGCAGGCCCTTCCTTCCGAGGGGCCTGACATAGACTGTAGCCGAGTACAGCCTGACCCACTACATGCTCAGCCCCCTCTGCAAGAGGTCAGGGTCAGGAGGCCGCCGGCTTGGGCACAGGACTATGTATGTTATGTGAGGACGGTAAACTAAAACAAGAGTAGCCTATTGTTGGTATGAAACTGTTATTTCAAAACTGTTATTTTTAATGACCAAGTAGTGTCTACATGAGACTGTTATTTCGAAACTGTTGTCATATGGTCACGGTATTCTGTTGTTATTGTAAGACTGTTCATAGCTTATACAGTTCAGCATAAGCACCACATTGATTATATAGTTGGTGATGGAAATGTTATCTTTTGCAAAGGGGATATGTGATGTCTTGAGTTGATGCAGTTGGAAGACAGTAGGGGTTAGGGTGGCATTGGTTAGGGTTAGCTGTTGGTTAGGGTTATATCATCAGCTCTTGGTTAGGGTTATATCATCAGGGGTTGGTTAGGGTTATATTGCCGTCTGTTGGTTAGGGTTATATCATCAGGTGTTGGTTAGGGTTAAATCGTCAGCTGTTGGTTAGGGTTATATCATCAGCTGTTGGTCAGGGTTATATCATCAGCTGTTGGTTAGGGTCAGGGGTTAAAGTGGGATTTGGTAAGTGGGGGATCTCTGTATTAGAGAGGTGGCAAAAGTGCGGGAGTGATAGGTAGCTAGCTAACGTTAGGCTAGCTAACCACTAGTCCAGTAGTCCCGACGTTAGCATTGTTAGCTTATCATAGCTACTGGTAGCTAACGTTTGCTAGCTAGTTGGTTATTTGAATGAAAATATTGCATGGCCAGAGCTAAGGTTGGACAAACATAACTAGCTAGCTACCGGTAACGTTACCGGACGCTACCGATAGTTAGCTTGCCTAGCAGCATTCAAACAACTAGCCAGCAACGTCAGCAACCAGCTAGCAACGTTACCGGGTGGAAGATAGCTAGTTAGCTAGCTAGCTAGCTAACGTTACGTTCGCTAAACCACAGCAGAGCTAGACAAAACTATTGGAAATACTATTGGAAATACACTGAAGATACTCACTCTTTATGCCCCCCAATCCAAGACAATAGTGCAGGTAGCAGGTTGACGCTCTCTCGAGTCTTGTCTGCCTGGTGCGGTGAACTGACCCTGACCCGTGAGTGTGAAGCCAGTCTCTTCTGATGTCAAGTCTCGTGAAGCCAGATAGCAGGCAGGTGCGGGTCACGTGAGGACGCGATATCATTCAAACTTTTAGAAAAAAGTAAAGTAGTATAAAAATAGAAGAACGACTTTATTTGCGATTTATTTTGTAATGCTTGTGAATTGGCTGCATCGTGTTTTTTGTTTTAAATTTTACTGTGACAAAAAGGTTGAAATTACTCCTGTCTACAGAGCGCCGGATCTCAGCTCCGGTTGACTTGGGGGAGGAGGGGAAGTGCCGGTGCCGGGATCCGGGTAGCTCCGGCCATCTTTAATCACTGGTTAGGGTTATATCATCAGCTGTTGGTTAGGGTTATATCGTCAGCTGTTGGTTAGGGTTATATCATCAGCTGTTGGTTAGGGTTATATCATCAGCTGTTGGTTAGGGTTATATCATCAGCTGTTGGTTAGGGTTATATCGTCAGCTGTTGGTTAGGGTTATATCATCAGCTGTTGGTTAGGGTTATGTCGTCAGCTGTTGGTTAGGGTTATATCATCAGCTGTTGGTTAGGGTTATATCATCAGCTGTTGGTTAGGGTTATATCATCAGTTGTTGGTTAGGGTTATATCATCAGCTGTTGGTTAGGGTTATATCATCAGCTGTTGGTTAGGGTTATATCGTCAGCTGTTGGTTAGGGTTATATCGTCAGGTGTTGGTTAGGGTTATATCATCAGCTGTTGGTTAGGGTTATATCATCAGCTGTTGGTTAGGGTTATATCATCAGCTGTTGGTTAGGGTTATATCATCAGCTGTTGGTTAGGGTTATATCGTCAGCTGTTGGTTAGGGTTATATCATCAGCTGTTGGTTAGGGTTATATCATCAGCTGTTGGTTAGGGTTATGTCGTCAGCTGTTGGTTAGGGTTATATCATCAGCTGTTGGTTAGGGTTATATCATCAGCTGTTGGTTAGGGTTATATCATCAGTTGTTGGTTAGGGTTATATCATCAGCTGTTGGTTAGGGTTATATCATCAGCTGTTGGTTAGGGTTATATCATCAGCTGTTGGTTAGGGTTATATCGTCAGGTGTTGGTTAGGGTTATATCATCAGCTGTTGGTTAGGGTTATATCATCAGCTGTTGGTTAGGGTTATATCATCAGCTGTTGGTTAGGGTTATATCATCAGCTGTTGGTTAGGGTTATATCATCAGCTGTTGGTTAGGGTTATATCATCAGCTGTTGGTTAGGGTTATATCATCAGCTGTTGGTTAGGGTTATATCGTCAGCTGTTGGTTAGGGATATATCATCAGGTGTTGGTTAGGGTTATATCATCAGCTGTTGGTTAGGGATATATCATAAGCTGTTGGTTAGGGTTATGTCGTCAGCTGTTGGTTAGGGTTATATCGTCAGCTGTTGGTTAGGGTTATATCATCAGCTGTTGGTTAGGGTTATGTCGTCAGCTGTTGGTCAGGGTTATATCATCAGCTGTTGGTTAGGGTTATATCATCAGCTGTTGGTTAGGGTTATGTCGTCAGCTGTTGGTTAGGGTTATATCATCAGCTGTTGGTTAGGGTTATATCATCAGCTGTTGGTTAGGGATATGTCATCAGGTGTTGGTTAGGGTTATATCATCAGCTGTTGGTTAGGAATATATCATAAGCTATTGGTTAGGGTTATGTCGTCAGCTGTTGGTTAGGGTTATATCATCAGCTGTTGGTTAGGGTTATATCATCAGCTGTTGGATAGGGTTATGTCGTCAGCTGTTGGTTAGGGTTACATCGTCAGCTGTTGCTTAGGGTTATATAATCGGCTGTTGGTTAGGGTTATATCATCAGCTGTTGGTTAGGGTTATATCATCAGGTGTTGGTTAGGGATATATCGTCAGCTGTTGGTTAGGGTTATATCATCAGCTGTTGGTTAGGGTTATGTCATCAGCTGTTGGTTAGGGTTATATCATCAGCTGTTGGTTAGGGTTATATCGTCAGCTGTTGGTTAGGGTTATATCATCAGCTGTTGGTTAGGGTTATATCGTCAGCTGGTGGTTAGGGATATATCATCAGCTGTTGGTTAGGGTTATATCATCAGCTGTTGGTTAGGGTTATGTCGTCAGCTGTTGGTTAGGGTTATATCATCAGCTGTTGGTTAGGGTTATATCATCAGCTGTTGGTTAGGGTTATATCATCAGCTGTTGGTTAGGGTTATATCATCAGCTGTAGGTTAGGGATATATCGTCAGCTGTTGGTTAGGGTTATATCGTCAGCTGTTGGTTAGGGATATATCATCAGGTGTTGGTTAGGGTTATATCATCAGGTGTTGGTTAGGGATATATCATAAGCTGTTGGTTAGGGTTATGTCGTCAGCTGTTGGTTAGGGTTATATCATCAGCTGTTGGTTAGAGTTATATCATCAGCTGTTGGATAGGGTTATGTCGTCAGCTGTTGGTTAGGGTTATATCATCAGCTGTTGGTTAGGGTTATATCATCAGCTGTTGGTTAGGGTTATATCATCAGCTGTAGGTTAGGGATATATCGTCAGCTGTTGGTTAGGGTTATATCGTCAGCTGTTGGTTAGGGATATATCATCAGGTGTTGGTTAGGGATATATCATCAGGTGTTGGTTAGGGATATATCATCAGGTGTTGGTTAGGGATATATCATCAGCTGTTGGTTAGGGATATATCATCAGCTGTTGGTTAGGGAGATATCATCAGGTGTTGGTTAGGGATATATCATCAGGTGTTGGTTAGGGATATATCATCAGGTGTTGGTTAGGGATATATCGTCAGCTGTTGGTTAGGGTTATATCATCAGCTGTTGGTTAGGGTTATGTCGTCAGCTGTTGGTTAGGGTTATATCATCAGCTGTTGGTTAGGGTTATGTCGTCAGCTGTTGGTTAGGGTTATATCATCAGCTGTTGGTTAGGGTTATATCATCAGCTGTTGGTTAGGGTAATATCGTCAGCTGTTGGTTAGGGTTATATCATCAGCTGTTGGTTAGGGTTATATCATCAGGTGTTGGTTAGGGTTAGGGTTATATCGTCAGCTGTTGGTTAGGGTTATATCGTCAGCTGTTGGTTAGGGTTATATCATCAGGTGTTGGTTAGGGTTATATCGTCAGCTGTTGGTTAGGGTTATATCATCAGGTGTTGATTAGGGTTATATCGCCGCCTGTTTGTTAGGGTTATATCGTCAGCTGTTGTTTAGGGTTATATCATCAGCTGTTGGTTAGGGTTATATCGTCAGCTGTTGCTTAGGGTTATATCATCAGCTGTTGGTTAGGGTTATATCATCAGCTGTTGGTTAGGGTTATATCATCAGCTGTTGGTTAGGGATATATCATCAGCTGTTGGTTAGGGTTATATCACCAGCTGTTGGTTAGGGTTATATCGTCAGCTGTTGGTTAGGGTTAGGGTTATATCGTCAGCTGTTGGTTAGGGTTATATCGTCAGCTGTTGGTTAGGGTTATATCATCAGGTGTTGGTTAGGGTTATATCGCCGCCTGTTTGTTAGGGTTATATCGTCAGCTGTTGTTTAGGGTTATATCATCAGCTGTTGGTTAGGGTTATATCGTCAGCTGTTGCTTAGGGTTATATCATCAGCTGTTGGTTAGGGTTATATCATCAGCTGTTGGTTAGGGTTATATCATCAGCTGTTGGTTAGGGATATATCATCAGCTGTTGGTTAGGGTTATATCACCAGCTGTTGGTTAGGGTTATATCGTCAGCTGTTGGTTAGGGTTAGGGTTATATCGTCAGCTGTTGGTTAGGGTTATATCATCAGCTGTTGGATAGGGTTATGTCGTCAGCTGTTGGTTAGGGTTACATCGTCAGCTGTTGCTTAGGGTTATATAATCGGCTGTTGGTTAGGGTTATATCATCAGCTGTTGGTTAGGGTTATATCATCAGGTGTTGGTTAGGGATATATCGTCAGCTGTTGGTTAGGGTTATATCATCAGCTGTTGGTTAGGGTTATGTCATCAGCTGTTGGTTAGGGTTATATCATCAGCTGTTGGTTAGGGTTATGTCGTCAGCTGTTGGTTAGGGTTATATCATCAGCTGTTGGTTAGGGTTATATCGTCAGCTGGTGGTTAGGGATATATCATCAGCTGTTGGTTAGGGTTATATCATCAGCTGTTGGTTAGGGTTATGTCGTCAGCTGTTGGTTAGGGTTATATCATCAGCTGTTGGTTAGGGTTATATCATCAGCTGTTGGTTAGGGTTATATCATCAGCTGTTGGTTAGGGTTATATCATCAGCTGTAGGTTAGGGATATATCGTCAGCTGTTGGTTAGGGTTATATCGTCAGCTGTTGGTTAGGGATATATCATCAGGTGTTGGTTAGGGTTATATCATCAGGTGTTGGTTAGGGATATATCATAAGCTGTTGGTTAGGGTTATGTCGTCAGCTGTTGGTTAGGGTTATATCATCAGCTGTTGGTTAGAGTTATATCATCAGCTGTTGGATAGGGTTATGTCGTCAGCTGTTGGTTAGGGTTATATCATCAGCTGTTGGTTAGGGTTATATCATCAGCTGTTGGTTAGGGTTATATCATCAGCTGTAGGTTAGGGATATATCGTCAGCTGTTGGTTAGGGTTATATCGTCAGCTGTTGGTTAGGGATATATCATCAGGTGTTGGTTAGGGATATATCATCAGGTGTTGGTTAGGGATATATCATCAGGTGTTGGTTAGGGATATATCATCAGCTGTTGGTTAGGGATATATCATCAGCTGTTGGTTAGGGATATATCATCAGGTGTTGGTTAGGGATATATCATCAGGTGTTGGTTAGGGATATATCATCAGGTGTTGGTTAGGGATATATCGTCAGCTGTTGGTTAGGGTTATATCATCAGCTGTTGGTTAGGGTTATGTCGTCAGCTGTTGGTTAGGGTTATATCATCAGCTGTTGGTTAGGGTTATGTCGTCAGCTGTTGGTTAGGGTTATATCATCAGCTGTTGGTTAGGGTTATATCATCAGGTGTTGGTTAGGGATATATCGTCAGCTGTTGGTTAGGGTTATATCATCAGCTGTTGGTTAGGGTTATGTCATCAGCTGTTGGTTAGGGTTATATCATCAGCTGTTGGTTAGGGTTATGTCGTCAGCTGTTGGTTAGGGTTATATCATCAGCTGTTGGTTAGGGTTATATCGTCAGCTGGTGGTTAGGGATATATCATCAGCTGTTGGTTAGGGTTATATCATCAGCTGTTGGTTAGGGTTATGTCGTCAGCTGTTGGTTAGGGTTATATCATCAGCTGTTGGTTAGGGTTATATCATCAGCTGTTGGTTAGGGTTATATCATCAGCTGTTGGTTAGGGTTATATCATCAGCTGTAGGTTAGGGATATATCGTCAGCTGTTGGTTAGGGTTATATCGTCAGCTGTTGGTTAGGGATATATCATCAGGTGTTGGTTAGGGTTATATCATCAGGTGTTGGTTAGGGATATATCATAAGCTGTTGGTTAGGGTTATGTCGTCAGCTGTTGGTTAGGGTTATATCATCAGCTGTAGGTTAGGGATATATCGTCAGCTGTTGGTTAGGGTTATATCGTCAGCTGTTGGTTAGGGATATATCATCAGGTGTTGGTTAGGGATATATCATCAGGTGTTGGTTAGGGATATATCATCAGGTGTTGGTTAGGGATATATCATCAGCTGTTGGTTAGGGATATATCATCAGCTGTTGGTTAGGGATATATCATCAGGTGTTGGTTAGGGATATATCATCAGGTGTTGGTTAGGGATATATCATCAGGTGTTGGTTAGGGTTATATCGTCAGCTGTTGGTTAGGGTTATATCATCAGCTGTTGGTTAGGGTTATGTCGTCAGCTGTTGGTTAGGGTTATATCATCAGCTGTTGGTTAGGGTTATGTCGTCAGCTGTTGGTTAGGGTTATATCATCAGCTGTTGGTTAGGGTTATATCATCAGCTGTTGGTTAGGGTTATATCGTCAGCTGTTGGTTAGGGTTATATCATCAGCTGTTGGTTAGGGTTATATCATCAGCTGTTGGTTAGGGTTATATCATCAGCTGTTGGTTAGGGTTATATCATCAGCTGTTGGTTAGGGTTATATCATCAGCTGTTGGTTAGGGATATATCATCAGCTGTTGGTTAGGGTTATATCATCAGCTGTTTGTTAGGGATATATCATCAGCTGTTGGTTAGGGTTATATCGTCAGCTGTTGGTTAGGGTTAGGGTTATATCGTCAGCTGTTGGTTAGGGTTATATCGTCAGCTGTTGGTTAGGGTTATATCATCAGGTGTTGGTTAGGGTTATATCGTCAGCTGTTGGTTAGGGTTATATCATCAGGTGTTGGTTAGGGTTATATCGCCGCCTGTTTGTTAGGGTTATATCGTCAGCTGTTGTTTAGGGTTATATCATCAGCTGTTGGTTAGGGTTATATCGTCAGCTGTTGCTTAGGGTTATATCATCAGCTGTTGGTTAGGGTTATATCATCAGCTGTTGGTTAGGGTTATATCATCAGCTGTTGGTTAGGGATATATCATCAGCTGTTGGTTAGGGTTATATCACCAGCTGTTGGTTAGGGTTATATCGTCAGCTGTTGGTTAGGGTTAGGGTTATATCGTCAGCTGTTGGTTAGGGTTATATCATCAGGTGTTGGTTAGGGTTATATCGCCGCCTGTTTGTTAGGGTTATATCGTCAGCTGTTGTTTAGGGTTATATCATCAGCTGTTGGTTAGGGTTATATCGTCAGCTGTTGCTTAGGGTTATATCATCAGCTGTTGGTTAGGGTTATATCATCAGCTGTTGGTTAGGGTTATATCATCAGCTGTTGGTTAGGGATATATCATCAGCTGTTGGTTAGGGTTATATCACCAGCTGTTGGTTAGGGTTATATCGTCAGCTGTTGGTTAGGGTTATATCGTCAGCTGTTGGTTAGGGTTATATCGTCAGCTGTTGGTTAGGGTTATATCATCAGGTGTTGGTTAGGGTTATATCGCCGCCTGTTTGTTAGGGTTATATCGTCAGCTGTTGTTTAGGGTTATATCATCAGGTGTTGGTTAGGGTTATATCGCCGCCTGTTTGTTAGGGTTATATCGTCAGCTGTTGTTTAGGGTTATATCATCAGCTGTTGGTTAGGGTTATATCGTCAGCTGTTGCTTAGGGTTATATCATCAGCTGTTGGTTAGGGTTATATCATCAGCTGTTGGTTAGGGTTATATCATCAGCTGTTGGTTAGGGTTATTTCATCAGGTGTTGGTTAGGGTTATATCGTCAGCTGTTGGTTAGGGTTATATCATCAGGTGTTGGTTAGGGTTATATCGCCGCCTGTTTGTTAGGGTTATATCGTCAGCTGTTGGTTAGGGTTATATCGCCGCCTGTTTGTTAGGGTTATATCGTCAGCTGTTGTTTAGGGTTATATCATCAGCTGTTGGTTAGGGTTATATCGTCAGCTGTTGCTTAGGGTTATATCATCAGCTGTTGGTTAGGGTTATATCATCAGCTGTTGGTTAGGGTTATATCATCAGTTGTTGGTTAGGGATATATCATCAGCTGTTGGTTAGGGTTATATCGTCAGCTGTTGCTTAGGGTTATATCACCAGCTGTTGGTTAGGGTTATATCGTCAGCTGTTGGTTAGGGTTAGGGTTATATCGTCAGCTGTTGGTTAGGGTTATATCGTCAGCTGTTGGTTAGGGTTATATCATCAGGTGTTGGTTAGGGTTATATCGCCGCCTGTTTATTAGGGTTATATCGTCAGCTGTTGTTTAGGGTTATATCATCAGCTGTTGGTTAGGGTTATATCGTCAGCTGTTGCTTAGGGTTATATCATCAGCTGTTGGTTAGGGTTATATCATCAGCTGTTGGTTAGGGTTATATCATCAGCTGTTGGTTAGGATTATATCATCAGGTGTTGGTTAGGGTTATATCATCAGGTGTTGGTTAGGGTTATATCATCAGCTGTTGGTTAGGGTTATATCATCAGCTGTTGGTTAGGGTTATATCATCAGCTGTTGGTTAGGGTTATATCATCAGCTGTTGGTTAGGGTTATATCATCAGCTGTTGGTTAGGGATATATCATCAGGTGTTGGTTAGGGTTATATCATCAGCTGTTGGTTAGGGATATATCATCAGCTGTTGGTTAGGGTTATATCGTCAGCTGTTGGTTAGGGTTATATCATCAGGTGTTGGTTAGGGTTATATCATCAGCTGTTGGTTAGGGATATATCATCAGCTGTTGGTTAAGGTTATATCGTCAGCTGTTGGTTAGGGATATATCATCAGCTGTTGGTTAGGGATATATCATCAGCTGTTGGTTAGGGTTATATCATCAGCTGTTGGTTAGGGATATATCATCAGGTGTTGGTTAGGGTTATATCATCAGCTGTTGGTTAGGGATATATCATCAGCTGTTGGTTAGGGTTATATCGTCAGCTGTTGGTTAGGGTTATATCCTCAGCTGTTGGTTAGGGTTATATCGTCAGCTGTTGGTTAGGGTTATATCATCAGGTGTTGGTTAGGGTTATATCATCAGCTGTTGGTTAGGGATATATCATCAGGTGTTGGTTAGGGATATATCATCAGGTGTTGGTTAGGGATATATCGTCAGCTGTTGGTTAGGGATATATCATCAGGTGTTGGTTAGGGATATATCATCAGGTGTTGGTTAGGGATATATCGTCAGCTGTTGGTTAGGGTTATATCATCGGCTGTTGGTTAGGGTTATATCATCAGCTGTTGGTTAGGGTTATATCATCAGCTGTTGGTTAGGGTTATATCATCAGCTGTTGGTTAGCGATATATCATCAGCTGTTGGTTAGGGTTATATCATCAGCTGTTGGTTAGGGATATATCGTCAGCTGCTGGTTAGGGTTATATCATCAGCTGTTGGTTAGGGTTATATCGTCAGCTGTTGGTTAGTGATATATCATCAGCTGTTGGTTAGGGTTATATCGTCAGCTGTTGTTTAGGGTTATATCATCAGCTGTTGGTTAGGGTTATATCGTCAGCTGTTGTTTAGGGTTATATCATCAGCTGTTGGTTAGGGTTATATCGTCAGCTGTTGGTTAGGGTTATATCATCAGCTGTTGGTTAGGGTTATATCATCAGCTGTTGGTTAGGGTTATATCATCAGCTGTTGGTTAGGGTTATATCACCAGCTGTTGGTTAGGGTTATATCGTCAGCTGTTGGTTAGGGTTAGGGTTATATCGTCAGCTGTTGGTTAGGGTTATATCGTCAGCTGTTGGTTAGGGTTATATCGTCAGCTGTTGGTTAGGGTTATATCGTCAGCTGTTGGTTAGGGTTATATCATCAGGTGTTGGTTAGGGTTATATCGCCGCCTGTTTGTTAGGGTTATATCGTCAGCTGTTGTTTAGGGTTATATCATCAGCTGTTGGTTAGGGTTATATCGTCAGCTGTTGCTTAGGGTTATATCATCAGCTGTTGGTTAGGGTTATATCATCAGCTGTTGGTTAGGGTTATATGATCAGCTGTTGGTTAGGGTTATATCATCAGGTGTTGGTTAGGGTTATATCATCAGGTGTTGGTTAGGGTTATATCATCAGCTGTTGGTTAGGGTTATATCATCAGCTGTTGGTTAGGGTTATATCATCAGCTGTTGGTTAGGGTTATATCATCAGCTGTTGGTTAGGGTTATATCATCAGCTGTTGGTTAGGGATATATCATCAGCTGTTGGTTAGGGTTATATCATCAGCTGTTGGTTAGGGTTATATCGTCAGCTGTTGGTTAGGGTTATATCGTCAGCTGTTGGTTAGGGTTATATCATCAGGTGTTGGTTAGGGATATATCGTCAGCTGTTGGTTAGGGATATATCATCAGGTGTTGGTTAGGGATATATCATCAGGTGTTGGTTAGGGATATATCGTCAGCTGTTGGTTAGGGTTATATCATCGGCTGTTGGTTAGGGTTATATCATCAGCTGTTGGTTAGGGTTATATCATCAGCTGTTGGTTAGGGTTATATCATCAGCTGTTGGTTAGGGTTATATCATCAGCTGTTGGTTAGCGATATATCATCAGCTGTTGGTTAGGGTTATATCATCAGCTGTTGGTTAGGGATATATCGTCAGCTGTTGGTTAGGGTTATATCGTCAGCTGTTGGTTAGGGTTATATCGTCAGCTGTTGGTTAGTGATATATCATCAGCTGTTGGTTAGGGTTATATCATCAGCTGTTGGTTAGGGTTATATCATCAGCTGTTGGTTAGGGTTATATCATCAGGTGTTGGTTAGGGTTATATCATCAGCTGTTGGTTAGGGTTATATCATCAGCTGTTGGTTAGGGTTATATCATCAGCTGTTGGTTAGGGTTATATCATCAGCTGTTGGTTAGGGTTATATCATCAGCTGTTGGTTAGGGATATATCATCAGCTATTGGTTAGGGTTATATCATCAGCTGTTGGTTAGGGATATATCATCAGCTGTTGGTTAGGGTTATATCACCAGCTGTTGGTTAGGGTTATATCGTCAGCTGTTGGTTAGGGTTATATCATCAGGTGTTGGTTAGGGATATATCGTCAGCTGTTGGTTAGGGATATATCATCAGGTGTTGGTTAGGGATATATCATCAGGTGTTGGTTAGGGATATATCGTCAGCTGTTGGTTAGGGTTATATCATCGGCTGTTGGTTAGGGTTATATCATCAGCTGTTGGTTAGGGTTATATTATCAGCTGTTGGTTAGGGTTATATCATCAGCTGTTGGTTAGGGTTATATCATCAGCTGTTGGTTAGGGATATATCATCAGCTGTTGGTTAGGGTTATATCATCAGCTGTTGGTTAGGGTTATACCATCAGCTGTTGGTTAGGGATATATCATCAGGTGTTGGTTAGGGTTATATCGTCAGTTGTTGGTTAGGGTTATATCGCCGCCTGTTTGTTAGGGTTATATCGTCAGCTGTTGTTTAGGGTTATATCATCAGGTGTTGGTTAGAGTTATATCGCCGCCTGTTTGTTAGGGTTATATCGTCAGCTGTTGTTTAGGGTTATATCATCAGCTGTTGGTTAGGGTTATATCGTCAGCTGTTGCTTAGGGTTATATCATCAGCTGTTGGTTAGGGTTATATCATCAGCTGTTGGTTAGGGTTATATCATCAGCTGTTGATTAGGGTTATATCATCAGGTGTTGGTTAGGGTTATATCGTCAGCTGTTGGTTAGGGTTATATCATCAGGTGTTGGTTAGGGTTATATCGCCGCCTGTTTGTTAGGGTTATATCGTCAGCTGTTGGTTAGGGTTATATCGCCGCCTGTTTGTTAGGGTTATATCGTCATCTGTTGTTTAGGGTTATATCATCAGCTGTTGGTTAGGGTTATATCGTCAGCTGTTGCTTAGGGTTATATCATCAGCTGTTGGTTAGGGTTATATCATCAGCTGTTGGTTAGGGTTATATCATCAGCTGTTGGTTAGGGATATATCATCAGCTGTTGGTTAGGGTTATATCACCAGCTGTTGGTTAGGGTTATATCGTCAGCTGTTGGTTAGGGTTAGGGTTATATCGTCAGCTGGTGGTTAGGGTTATATCGTCAGCTGTTGGTTAGGGTTATATCATCAGGTGTTGGTTAGGGTTATATCGCCGCCTGTTTGTTAGGGTTATATCGTCAGCTGTTGTTTAGGGTTATATCATCAGCTGTTGGTTAGGGTTATATCGTCAGCTGTTGCTTAGGGTTATATCATCAGCTGTTGGTTAGGGTTATATCATCAGCTGTTGGTTAGGGTTATATCATCAGCTGTTGGTTAGGGATATATCATCAGCTGTTGGTTAGGGTTATATCACCAGCTGTTGGTTAGGGTTATATCGTCAGCTGTTGGTTAGGGTTATATCATCAGGTGTTGGTTAGGGATATATCGTCAGCTGTTGGTTAGGGATATATCATCAGGTGTTGGTTAGGGATATATCATCAGGTGTTGGTTAGGGATATATCGTCAGCTGTTGGTTAGGGTTATATCATCGGCTGTTGGTTAGGGTTATATCATCAGCTGTTGGTTAGGGTTATATCATCAGCTGTTGGTTAGGGTTATATCATCAGCTGTTGGTTAGGGATATATCATCAGCTGTTGGTTAGGGTTATATCACCAGCTGTTGGTTAGGGTTATATCGTCAGCTGTTGGTTAGGGTTAGGGTTATATCGTCAGCTGGTGGTTAGGGTTATATCGTCAGCTGTTGGTTAGGGTTATATCATCAGGTGTTGGTTAGGGTTATATCGCCGCCTGTTTGTTAGGGTTATATCGTCAGCTGTTGTTTAGGGTTATATCATCAGCTGTTGGTTAGGGTTATATCGTCAGCTGTTGCTTAGGGTTATATCATCAGCTGTTGGTTAGGGTTATATCATCAGCTGTTGGTTAGGGTTATATCATCAGCTGTTGGTTAGGGATATATCATCAGCTGTTGGTTAGGGTTATATCACCAGCTGTTGGTTAGGGTTATATCGTCAGCTGTTGGTTAGGGTTATATCATCAGGTGTTGGTTAGGGATATATCGTCAGCTGTTGGTTAGGGATATATCATCAGGTGTTGGTTAGGGATATATCATCAGGTGTTGGTTAGGGATATATCGTCAGCTGTTGGTTAGGGTTATATCATCGGCTGTTGGTTAGGGTTATATCATCAGCTGTTGGTTAGGGTTATATCATCAGCTGTTGGTTAGGGTTATATCATCAGCTGTTGGTTAGGGTTATATCATCAGCTGTTGGTTAGGGATATATCATCAGCTGTTGGTTAGGGTTATATCATCAGCTGTTGGTTAGGGTTATACCATCAGCTGTTGGTTAGGGATATATCATCAGGTGTTGGTTAGGGTTATATCGTCAGTTGTTGGTTAGGGTTATATCGCCGCCTGTTGGTTAGGGTTATATCATCAGCTGTTGGTTAGGGATATATCATCAGCTGTTGGTTAGGGTTATACCATCAGCTGTTGGTTAGGGTTATATCATCAGCTGTTGGTTAGGGTTATATCATCAGCTGTTGGTTAGGGTTATATCGCTGCCTGTTGGTTAGGGTTATATCATCAGCTGTTGGTTAGGGTTATATCGCCGCCTGCTGATTAGGGTTATACCATCAGCTGTTGATTAGGGTTATATCATCAGCTGTTGGTTAGGGTTATATGTCAGCTGTAGGTTAGGGTTATATTGCCGTCTGTTGGTTAGGGTTATATCATCAGTTGTTGGTTAGGGTTATATCGCTGCCTGTTGGTTAGGGTTATATCATCAGGTGTTGGTTAGGGTTATATCGCCGCCTGTTGGTTAGGGTTATATCGTCAGCTGTTGTTTAGGGTTATATCATCAGCTGTTGGTTAGGGTTATATCGTCAGCTATTGGTTAGGGTTATATCATCAGGTGTTGGTTAGGGTTAGGCTTATATCATCAGCTGTTCGTTAGGGATATATCATCAGCTGTTGGTTAGTGTTATAACGCCGGCTGTTGATTAGGAAATAGTTGTGGGTTTCATCATTATTGACAGAAGAAGCGATGGCTATGTAACATCAGAGTGGACAGGCCTTGACTTTACCAGCTTACAGAGGGCAGTTGAGGACAGACAGAGATGATGAGGAATGGTTGTGGATTCAACAGCGGTACCCCCCAACGACCTCTCGAGAGGTTACTGGATAGGTGAGGTGAGATGAGGTCTTGGTTAGAGTTATATCGCCACCTTTTGGTTAGGGTTAAGGTTAGGGTTAGGGTATAATTTCTCCAGTTATAATTTTATGGTGTTGCATGCCTCTAGTGGTCATTGTTAATATACATAAAAGTCAGTTGCACCAGTCGCCATTTTAGTTGCTGCATAACTGAAGCTAGTGTGCAGTTCATCATTTTTCTGTCGGTGAAGTTGTGAGACGACATGCCTGTGAGTATTACATGACTTGACTTGTTGTATATTGATAGTTGGATGACAAATGTATCTTTCTGAGTTGTTTCTGCAGATATCTGAACATGTCTGGCAGAGCTAGTGCCTTGTTGTTCATGCTAGACTGGCTGGTTAGCGAAGTGCCCTGGCTGGTTAGCTGGTCACGTGCTCGGGTTCGCTTCAGTCCAGTTGGTGTCGCCTACCTCAAAAGACTGTTTCGTTGTTCTAATGTTTTTGCGGTCATATTTGACAATGTGGTTGCTGTGGAAAAGTCCTGGATAATATATTATCTTTGTGAACGTATACTTAGCTATAGTGTACCTGTAATATGGGAGCAAATAACCACATGTACAACTAATGGTAATCAGATGTATTGTGTTTGTATGTTTTGTTTTAGTTTTACAAAAAAGAAGAAGAAGAAAGGATTCAATGGCAAAGCTGGATAAACAAGGAAACCAAGTAAAGAAACTAAACTTTTTCAAGCCTGATATCTTTATTGGATCAACCATGTTTACTATCTGTCTAGTCTGATACTGGAACGTTAGATGACGACAGTAAAAAGGCATATTATCAAGGACTCCATCCTACACAAAAGTGTCTACAACTGCAAGCTTCATGGCTTTCTCGCCCACTTGCCATACTCATGAGATGCAATGACAAGAGGACACAGAAGAACAGAAATCAGTGGCAACAAGACCCCATTGCCCAAGCTCCAAATCTTCAAGGCTTACTAGTAGGCCGTCTTTCAGCTCCGCAGCAATTAAAGCACAAGCTCGAGCAGAGGTTGCTCGGGCTGAAGCGTCCTATGGTGCAAAAGAAGCTAATGTGCTGAAAGAAAAGGCACGCCTTGCAGCAGACCATGGCCATAGCAGCAGTGGCTTACTTACAAGTTGTGGATTCTGCAGGACAGTGTAATCTTGGATTTGTGATGGGAAAGGCCAAATTAGCACCACAACCAGCACACACCTTCTCAAGGCTGGAACTGTGTGCTGCTCTCTTTGCTGTTGAAATGGCCGAGCTGATCCTTGACATCCAAGCTATGAAGTTTTGTACAGATAGCAAAATTGTGCTGGGTTACATCCATAACACCTCCCGGCGGTTTTATGTCTATGTAGCCAACCGAGTCACCAGGAACCCGAAAGTCCACACACCCTGACCAGTGGTATCATGTAAGAACTGATCACAATCCAGCAGACCAGGCCACTAGGCCTATTCCAGCAGGTATTTAGAGACAAACGACTTGGTTCCAACAAGGTGCTGCATTCCTCAAACAAGCAGAAACAAGAGATTCTGCAGTTGAGACGGTGAGCAACTTTGAGCTTGTGGAGCCTGAGACAGATGCGGAGATCAGGTAACAAGTCATCGCCTTCTCAACCAAGGCTTTTGGAGAACATCTCAGCTCACATCGCTTTGAGCATTTTTTTTTATCTTGGAGATTAATGATTCAAGACATAAGACTCATTCAATGTTGTGGTTTCACCGCTCCGAGCTGCCTCGCCGGCACGTTTGTGCCGCTCCTCCAACTCGGGAACATCCGAGCGCTCGGTTCGCGCTCTGAGAAGACGAGCGCTGCGCTGCACCCGGTGTTTGCCATCATCCATCAGGCGCACCTGCGGCCATCAGGCAGCCCATCTGAAGCCTCCCAGAACGTCTCTCTGTGCTTTGACGTAATGAACCCTGCGGTAAACCTCTGACAAGCCTGTCCCAGTGATGCCTAGTAACCCTCTTCTCATGTCTATTCTCACGCTGTTGTTTTTTTCTCCCAGTATCTAACTCCTGTCTTCCCGTTTTTCGTCTCGCTGTTTTTGTTTCCCTCAAGACCCTCCCTCCGCGACTTCCATGACTCCCCGCGTCTCCCTCGCTCCTTATCCCCAGCGACCATCACGTGTCACCGGACCCCCCTCCAGCGATCTCCCTCCACGTCTCTCTCCCTGGACCCCTCCCTTCGGATTCGACTTCCTCGATCACGGACTCGGACTTCCTCGGACAACCCCTCGCTCTACGGGTTTGGACTTTGGTAGCCAGGCGCATGCACACCGTCACAACACCCCGCCAAACATATTTCCATTATTACACGTAGGTAAGATTTTGCAAGTTAGACACCAGCTTTCATTACACACACGTAGTATAGCACACATCTCACAAACCGACCCGCACCATACATTCCCCCCACCTTAGATTCCCCTGGTATTATTTTGTGGCAGTTTGTTTATTTTATCCTGCATTAAAATTTTCTTCGGGTTTCTCAGTACTCTGTGTCCGTCTGCCTTTGAGTTTCGCTACACTGGTCTCTAGTCTTCTTTTGAGAGCTGTAATATTCAGCTTGCCAGGGTCTACTCCAAAACTCAAAACCCAAGTGCTGAAGACGAACAATTGCAAGCAAAAATCATGGTCATCCGGTGTGTGCAGAGGGAAATCTTCAAAGAGGACATCAGTAGACTAGAAAAGGGACAAGATGTCTCCAAGAAAAGTCCCTTGTGGAAGTTAAACCTTACCATCGACCAGGAAGGGTTGTTAAGGATTGGGGGTCGCATATCTTCAACTGACCTTCCAGATGATGAAAACATCCCTACATCCTCCCTAAGAAACATCACATATCCACTCTGCTGGTGCATCATTATCACAAAGAAGTAGCCCACCAAAGTCGTCATCTTATATGGAAGGAGCCTTTCGCTCTGCTGGAGTATGGATTATTGGAAGTAGAAGGCTGGTCTCTAACGTGATCCATAAATGCATCACCTGTCGAAAACTGCGAGGAAAGACAGAGGAGCAAAAAAAATGGCAGACATACCAGCCGATCGACATGCCACTGAACCACCTTTCACCTGGGTTGTTTTAGATGTCTTTGGGCCATGGAAGATCATTACACGCCGCACCAGAGGTTGAAGTGCTGAGAGTAAGCTCTGAGCAGTACTGGTTACTTGCTTGGGAACCAGAACTGTCCACATAGAGGTAATAGAGTCCATGTCTACTTCAAACTTTAGTAATGCTCTGAGAAGATGTTTTGTCATCCGAGGTCCCTCCAAACAACTCCGGTCTGATCGGGGAACAAATTGTATTGGTGCCTGCAAGGAGCTAAAGATTAAGTCAGGCGACTCTGAAATAAGAAACTACCTCTTAGACGGAGGATGCTCCTGGACCTTTAACCCTCCCCGTCCATCACGTATAGGTGAATGCTGGGAGAGGCTGATCGAGGTTGCACGACGCATCTTCGATGGTATGCTGATGCAAGCGGGACTTATTTGCCTTACCCACGAAGTGCTTACCACACTGATGGCAGAAGTGATAGCACTTATGAGTGCTAGACCACTGGTTCCTCTGTCGTTTGATCCAGAGCTGCCTACCATCCTCACGCCAGTAATGCTCCTGACCAGTAAGATGGATCCAACATCCGCTCCACATGGGGATTTCAATCTAACAGACCTCTATAAGCAATAGTGGAATCATGTCCAGTATCTAGCTGACACAGTCTGAAGCGCTGGAGACAAGAATACCTGGCCACCCTCCAACCTCGCAGAAAACTGACTGAAGAGAGACGCGATGTCCAAGTGGGAGACGTTGTGTTGCTAAAAGAAAGCCAAGTCAAACAAAATGAATGGCCCATCGGACGATCGTGAAGACCATCCCCAGTGCTGACGACAAGGTCAGGAAGGTAGAAGTCAAAGTGGTGAAACAAAGGACTGCCAAGATCTACCTCCGACCAGTTTCAGAACTCGTCCTTCTTCTTCCTAAAGAAACCTGAAGAGATGGACTTAGATTTGAATAATGTAGACTGGAGTGGTATAACAATTATTATACCAGGCGGGGCGTGTGCTGGTAATTCATATAATTTCTCCAACTCCAGGTATAATTTCATGGTGTTGAGCGCCTCTAGTGGTCATTGTAAATATACATAAAAGTCCGTTGCACCAGTCGCCATTTTAATTGCTGCATAAGTGAAGCTAGCGCGCAGTTCATCATTTCTCTGTCGGTGAAGTTGTGAGACGACATGCCTGTGGGTGTTGCATGACTTGACTTGTTGTATATGGATGATCGTTGGATGACAAATGTATCTTTCTGAGTTGTTTCTGCAGATATCTGAACATGTCTGGCAGAGCTAGCGTCTTGCTGTTCATGCTAGACTGGCTGGTTAGCGAAGTGCCCTGGCTGGTTAGCTGGTCACGTGCTCCGGGTTCGCGTCAGTCAGTTGATGTCGCCTACCTCAAAAGACTGTTTCGTTGTTCTAGTGTTTCTGCGGTCGTTGTGTTTGACAGTGTGGTTGCTATGGAAACGTCCTGGGGAATATATTGTTCATCTTTGTGAGCGTTTCCTCACCTGTAGTGTACCTGTAATATGGGAGCAAACAACCACACGTACTACTCATGGTAATCAGGTGTATTGTGTTTGGATGTTTTGTTTTAGTTTTACAACAACAAAAAAGAAGGGGTTCATGGCGAAGCTGGATAAACAAGGGAACCAAGTAAGGAACCTAACTTACTCAAGCCTAGCGTCCTTCCTGGATCAGCCATGTTGCCTATCTGTCTAGTCTGGTACCGGACCGACAGAATCCGGACGATGCTCTGACGGCAGCACGTCACGGACGTGGAGGCGCTGCACCCCTCGGCCCCTCCGCCCTGCTCTGGTACCGGAGGCTTGTTTGTGAAAACCAGACGCGGCCTCCTGGAGGCTGGATCCCGGCTGGGTCCTGGCTGGCTGGCTGGCTGGCTGGTGGTGGGGGTCTCGGCGACTCGC